>OZ035829.1:43498764-43907687 GCA_964034765.1 Knipowitschia caucasica
AGGTACAACATGACTGTATTGGTGGCGCTGAAGTTGGCTAAATGACACTGGGAAAGTCCATTACAACTTAGCCACTTAGTGTTAGTAGCAAAGGGTGAAAAACCATATCACAGACCCTCAGTTTGGACATGCCTGGGCGACAGCTGGGTTTAAAGCTGGGGTACCTTGGTCAAACTGATTCATGTCTTCGTTGCGCATATTCGTGAGTCGGTTGATAATGAGTGGCATTAAAACCATCATAACGTCCTCATAATCAGTTTAAAGAGTGTCCAAAACTCCCTCATTCCACAGCCGCTCTCCTCTGCTGCGCCGCGGCTCAAATCTCATTAGCTGATTTATGCTAGCTAAATGGGCGCCTTTGTTTGGCCGCACCAGTAATGGCGCTCAGCTGTGGTCCGACTGCGCTCTAGTAGCAGAGTTTCTGTCCCTGATCAGAGCGTGTACCACCAGGACTTTTTAACATATATTTCTGGTCCCTCTCTAGGGTATCAATCTCTGGACTCTCCCTGGTGTCTCTATCGGGTCCTTCTCTCTGGTCTCTCTCTCTGGTCTCTCTCCGGTCCCTTACTCTGATCTCTCTCTCTATGGTCTCGTTCTGGTGTCTCTCTTTCTCTGGTCACTCTCTCTGGTCTCTCTCTCTGGTCGCTCTCTCTGGTCTCTCTCTCTGGTCTCTCTCTCTGGTCTCTCTCTCTGGTCTCTCTCTCTGGTCTCTCTCCGGTCCCTTACTCTGATCTCACTCTCTCTGGTCTCTCTCTGTCCTTTTCCGTGGTTTTAAAGTTACATACATACATTCCACTCTGGTCACTTTCTGTATAGTAAAAGCTCTATAATTACAGGTAGATAGATTGATTATATGTGTGTTTTAATACTCGGTGCTGATGAAAGGCTGCATCGTGTGCGCGCGCTCGCTAGCAGCTGTCGCGGCCTCTGTGCGAGAAAAGGAGAAGTTCAGGCGTGTGCGGGAGGAACTTTTAAGTGCCGCGCGTCTGTAATTAAGCGACAAACACCAGTCGGCTTTAAGGATAATTGCCTGGAAATGAAGATAAAATAAAAGAAATAGTGTTTGTTGGGGAGTTTTAGCGGCTTCTAGTCTGCCTGGATATTAGCGGCGTGCAGTGGCTGTTCAGAGGCAGCTGTGTTGTGTTCAGTGAGAGTTATTACGGGAACAATGTGAGCCGGGTTAACTCTGCGCTGAGGAGGATGGAAAAGCGGAAAAACTATAATCTATAAGTGTAATTATCGGCACTTCTCTTCGTTAGGCCTGTTTATTCAATTTAGAGTTTTATTTATGGGGTTTTTTTTTTCAATTGAGAAGGGCTTAAACTTTACAGATGAAGAATCCTCTGGTGCATTGATCCGCTGGGATGTCACCGCGAGGGAGTTATTTGATCACTGCAGGTTTAGTTTAGGAGATCCTTAATTTGTGGGAAAATTTCAGTTGACTAGACTCAAGACAACACGGTTTTAAACATGTCATTATATTACGTCATAATATGATATATACACTTAACATTTAGAGTGAGCAAAACACGTCACATGTGATGCTACTGAATACATTTGGCCCTACTGAATTCAACTCTACTTCTCTCTACTCTACCTGGTTGTGTTTCCATTTCGTTTTAGTATATGGTACCCTATCCTAGCAACTTACCCACAAAAAACGAATATCCGTGGAAACTTCAGTACCAGCTCAGAACAGTGTTGGGTGTAACAAGTTACACTAACAAAACCACTTTTTTTCCAGGGTAAAGTAAATTAACGCGTTTAATATTGTCAATTTAGTAACGTAACGTTTCTTTTTCATCCGCAGCTGTGACCTTCTGCTTGCGGATCAGTCACATCTCGCGCTCAGTTTTCATTCCACCTGGTATGTGAAGAAAGCGGTGGCGCTGCTCATCACGAAGTGTCACTGATCTCTTATACTCGAGTACTTCAGCGTCTGCACTAAAGGACGTCTTCCTTCATCAAATGAAAAAAAGTCAACCTCACTGGCTCTGCTGTGAGCGGCAACTGCTCTCAGCCGGCTCTTCATCATGGGGATAGAGCCCTAAACCGATTCCCCCCGAGTGAGAGCTGTGTTCAAGAAACACAACAAGCCCAAGTGTACAGGCTCTGTGGCATTGTTGATAATAAAGAGCATGTAAGAATCTGTTATGATCTTGCACAACAGAATTTAAGCTCAGTCAGGCATAATAACAGTAACGTAATTAGTAATAACAAGTAAAGTAAAGAAAGTAACAGGTTACTTTTGAAAATAAGTAACTTCTCTAAAGTAACTTCCCCAACACTGGAGCCGAATAGATTAGAGTAGAGTAGGGCCGAGTAGACTAGAGTAAGGCTGGTGGAAACAGGGCCCTTGATATTAGATAGATAGAAATATAAATACTTTAATGATCCCTCGTAGGAGAAACTCAGGCGTCCAGTAGCAGCAGAAACCCATCCATCCACACACACACCAAACAAATAGTCGTGGTGCTCAGTGCGAGTGTGTTCCCGCACCTGGATCTGCTCCTGGCTCAGGTGCATCAGGTGCTGAGGCCTCTCACTGTGGTGCTGCTGCATGGCGCTGCTCTCTTGCTCGTAGATGGCGTCGCGCTCGCCCTGGGGCAGGTTGAGGAAGCGGCGGATGGTGGAGATGTTTTCCCACAGGGTGCGGTTCTCTGGGGTGGGGTCCTCCTTCCAGCGCAGGAGCTCACACAGCCAGCCCTGGACAAACCAGACAGAGTAGGACTGGTCATTACTGCATTATTATTACATTTACACTCGGTGGCAGGTGAGTGGAGTCGTCAAAAACGTTGTCTCAGTCTCAGAAATCAGACAATAGACTCCAACTCCGGTTGCAGAGAGAAACTGGCCACACACATCCTCCTATAGAAAAAGTGTGTGTGTGTGGTGCCTTCCCGGTGCGTCCTGGCCTAGTGTCAGGGGGACGCACTGTAATCCCCCGGCCAGCGAGGGGCAGCACCTTCCATGTGTTTGGGATTACACACACACACACACACACACAGAGGGGCACGCTGCACATGGGAGATAACTCAGCAGTTTGGTGGTTTTTCCCTCCTCCCCAAAGCCCCATCAAACCAAACCAAACCTTGTTCCTCTGCCACGTTTATTGTTGCGTTTTTAATTTGCGCGCGGAGGGGATTTGGACGTTGCGAGCTCCGGCTGATTCGGCACAGAGAGAGAGAGAGAGAGGGCGAGAGAGAGAGGGTGCGTGTAGTCTTGTCGAAGCCAGAGAACAGTACCGGAGCCCGACCAAGAGCGCGCTAATCCAAGGCAAACACTCCCCCAAACCCGGCAGGATTAGACCCCCGAGCGGAGCCAAAGCAAGCAGGCGGGCGCCGCGTGAACCCTGCGCCCGCTGCCAGCCAGTCCATTTGATGAAGAAAGTCGGGAGTTATTAGGCAAACCTTGGCGTGTGATCGTGTTTTTTCCCTTTTCCTCTCTCTTTCTTTTGTTCTTAAACTGTTTCCGAGCTGATTTTTTGGCAGTGGCATGTCTTTGCGAGTAGCGGACGCTAGCTGTAGCTGCTTCGTGGCGTTTTGGAGAGTGCTTGCTCGCCTGATTGTGCGGGCAGTGGGCAGTTCAATTTGTTTCCTATCGTCAAATGAACAAACAATAACCTTTGTGCTGTTTTAATTCTGTCAGATTAGCGCTGGCGACAGGGTTTTGACATGAAGTGTGGCACGCACAACAAAGCTGCTGTTTTTTGTTATTGCAACAAGGGTCGTCGGACGTCGCAGCACTATTTGAACTTGAACAGCTTTTCTTTTTTTTTTATATGAGATACAGTATGTCATTCTGTATTGTCAGTTAGTTTAGTATGAAGGGAAAATAATCACTGATTGCAAACTTGCACAGCCTTTGATTTGATCATTTAGAGTAGACTTCACATCATTCTAAAGATATTTTTTGAAAGAAATCAAGCATATAATTGATTTTATTTTAAACCCATTCTGAACGCAATTAGCAATATATTCCGTCAAGTAGGGAACGCATGAACAAGCCTTTCTTACTTTTAGTCAATTTGTTTTCAGAAAAGGTTATGTCAAGTTAAATAAAAGCAAAGCGTTGGTCAAAATGTAGACAAAACGAAAAAATGAAAATTGAAATGAAATATTCCAATGCAAAACAACTTGCACACAATCATGCATTAAAGCTTAAAAACAAAGATGACCCAAGAACATGTTCCTCCTTAACGACAGGAGACGAAAGGTTGGGAACCACTGCTCTATAACACATATTAGTTTCACATTGTGAGTTTTCAATTGATTACAATGTATTTGTGTATTGCCCTAAATCAGCAATTCCCTCAAAGGACTTTACAAAGTAGTGGAACAGATCAGAGAATAAACACAGTAAATTAAATGATAACAAACACATAGAAGTCATAGATTCACTTGACTTGATAAAGACCAGAGTGGAGTCCAATCCAATGCAATGTCCCTACTACAATAAAGGACTTTAAGTTAGGTCAGAATGCCTCTTTGTTTTCCACATAGGAGCCATTAGTCCATAGGCAGCGGGATGACCACTGTCCTGATGACAGAAACAAATGAACTCTTGACCAATATTAAAGTTTTCAGAGTTTCTCCTGATTTCCGCATAAAGCCATTTCAATCTATAGTAGAGCATGATATAGAACCATATTAATGCTGCTGATTGTCAACCACCAATCCATCTTATCTATAAACCATAATGTTAATCCATCGCCCTAACAAAAAGGTGAGTCTGTCAAGTATGGCACAACAATTCCACTTCAGTTCAACAAGCTGCGTAAGAACGTTTCAAAAGCCAGTCATCGGAAAGTCATGGGCTCTTTCCTGCTCCTCCAAACCCCAGTATTAGCTGATGTGAGTGCTTAATATCTGCCGCGTTGCTCTGACTACGCCGATGCACCGTGCTTTTCTCGTTTTGTGTAATGACATTTTAGGCTCTTCACAGCGGCGGACAAGCACCATGGAACTTTCTGCCCTTCTTTTGAAGAGTCGGGCTGTGGACAAACACGGCGTAGGGCCCTTCAGACCGGAGTGAGCATCATTAAGGGTCCTTCATGAACAAACAGCAGTGGTCTACTTCTGACTCCAGCTTTGAACACAGGTCGATGCGGTGGACATTTACAGCAGCGGGATATTCAGATTAAGACTTTTTGCCACATGACTATGCAAGGCAAGTTTATTGATACAACACAGTTCATACACATAGAAACATACACAAGACAGAAACTATCACACGAGGCATGAAATGAAAGAATTATTCACAGTCCATTGAAAAGTATGACGATACAGTCCTTATTTTTAACCTGGATTTGAGCATTGTCAGAGTAGAAGCCTGTCTCACATTTACAGGAAGACTGTTCCAGTTCTAAATCTGAAAAGATTCCTCCCCATGTTTAGTCCTGTTCTGGGCACCACCCGGAGGCTAGTCTCTGTGCTCCTCCGAGTCCCAGCAGGAGGCCAGTCCCTTCAAACCTTGCCTTCACAGAAGCAGCCGTACAGAGCGTCCGCATGATGGGAGAGGGGGATTAGCTAAGTGTCGCTCACACCTGTGAGAGTATTGTTCTGTAATCGGCCCCCCTCCGGGTCACCGCTGCTTCATTTCTCATTCACTTTAAACAAGTGAATAGCAATCAAGCCGTCACAAGGCTTTTGTTTCCACACAACCAGATCTCTACCGGACAAGCGCCGGTCTCAGAGTCAAAGGTGTCAAATTAACCAGCTAATAATCTCTTCATGTGTGTGCCGCTGTATAAATAGCAGCTGGATGTGGAGAGAGAATTATTGGGGAGGACAATAGTAATAGACTGTTTACAGATTGACAATTCTAATTCAGAGCCTCAGTCCTGGATCTACAGCATTTGTCCTGGATCTCTGCCTCAGTCCTGGATCTGAGGGAGCAGATCCCTATCTCAAAATGGGCCTCTCAAATGTTTCCTGCTGGGTTTTTGAGCCGATACAGGAGGATGTGAGGACAGCGAAGACCCAGGATGTCTTAACATTTGTGTACAGTGGTCATCCCGCTTCCTATGGACCAATGACTCTTACGTATTTGTTATTTGTTATATTCTGTTTGATTCTCTGATCGACAACTACGTAAAGTCCTCTGAGACAACTGTTGTTTTGATCTAGGGATCAAATACACATATATTTGTGTACACAAATACATTGTTTAGCACTCAGAGCCACTGTCCAGGACGAGGCATCCGAACTCATGAATGATGTACTCAGTGAATGTTTCAGACAGTGGCGAGATAAGAGAGTGCAGGTGGAAGGCCCATCATGGGAGGATAAGCCCCTACACGGCATGTACCACCAGAACATAGCAGAAATGGCTGATCTCAAGATGGCTAGAAAGGGCTGGCCTACAGGACAGCACCGAGGCACTCATCGTGCACAGGAGCAGGCCCTGAGCACCAGAGCGATAGAGGCACCGATACCAGATGTTGTGCACAGAGGCACCTGAGATGATCCAACACATAACTTAGAGAGAGATAACTGCCCGTGGAGGGTGAATGTAGCAAATGTTTATTACATTATAATATAACCTCAATTTGTACCACTAAACTGTGACCTGTCATTTGCATTCTAAATCTGGAAATAGAGAATTTGGGTAGACTGTAGATGTCTTTCTGTATGGACACTTCCCGTGTCTGCGTAAGTTTCCTCCAGGTGCTCCATTTTTCCCCTACCACTTACACACATACAATAGGCACCGTCCCTCTGGGGCAAGGACTTCCTTGAAAAAGCTTCTGTAACTCAGTGGGACTTTCCTGCTTAAATACAGGCTCATAAATATATTATGGAGTGACAGTAAATGAATGTCATTTCTGGTCAGACCTCCTCAGATACAAATCAAAATTGAAGTCATATCTTTATCCTGGGTTTAAAAAACAGCTGTGAGTCTCGATAAGGGATATTTGTGAGTACAATAGGGAGCTTGATGAGTGAAGACTGTATTTGTGTCACAAGCTGCCAATGAGAGCACAGGGCCTGCATTCACTGCAGCTGTGAGCAGCGTGGAGAAGTACCTAAATACAGCCAAAGAAAACTCCGAACTATGACTACTATACTATTACTGTATTCAGAGGGAATGTATTTAGGAGTGGACTGACCAAGTGTTTTCAATAATAAAGAAGATTCCTCTCTCTTTCTGGTCTCTCTCTCTGGTCTCTCTGTAAAATCTTTCTCAAGTCTCCCTCTGGTCTCTCCCTCTGGTCTCTCTCTCTGGTCTCTCTCTCTGGTCTCTCTCTCTGGTCTCTCTCTAATCTCTCTCAGGTCTCTTCCCTCACAGCTGACGGAGCCCTCAGCCTCAGACAGTCACATGGTCGTCCCGGACAACACCTACACTCTAATCACATTTGCTCTTATCAGCTCCATCAGGCTGACCCCGGTCACCACAGATAAATAAATAAAACCAACAGATGTCCATCAATTTGTCCCCTCTCTGCCCTCGGGATTACAGCAGCCTTCCTCTAATTTGACTGCCTTTTTTACCAGTTAGAAGGTTTTCTGAAATAAGCATGTGATTACAGTTAAGGCCTGAGCGAGTACTTTATTTTGACATTTTTTTTGACAGAGATTGGTTGGTGCAGTTAAAGCGGGGGTACCTAACTTTTCCTGTTTCAGAAATATTGGTTTTGTTCGCCACAGTATAAAGAGTCTTGTAAAAGTAAAATGAGGTTTTTCACTTTTTCAAACTAGTTTCCCGAGTGGTTCCTTGGCGATATGAGGGTCTAAGGACAGTGATGATCCCTATGGACCAACGGCTCCTATGTGTTTGGTTTTATTACATTTCCTGTGTCTCTGACCTGTTGGCGAATCCACATTTCTCATACTTTTTGAGTGACTATGTGTGGAATCTGACGTGCATGTTTTAGAATTTAAGGCCATGAAGACCTTGATTACATTTGTATTGTCTGGACTAAGTATTAATAACTCAAGGATGGATCTGATACACATTGCTCTTGTTTTTTTCGGTATGAAACAACTTAAACTGAAAAAAAACCTCAAGGCTACAAGTGCGTGAGATCGCTGCTGCCCCTGTCTCATTTATTGACATATGTTCACAGAACCTTGTATTACAGACACATGTCATAAAAGTTAGTGTCGTTCCGAGCACGATTCTGCTGTATACAACTGTAAACATAAGTATAGTTGTATCTACATACAAGTATGGTTGTATATACTGTACATTTAAGTAACTATAGTCTACGGTGTGTAGCGTATTCTTACAGTATTTGATGTAATTAAGCCCACACTATTTTCTCTACTGTTGATTAAGTAGCAGAGGTACAAAACAACAAGCATACAGGCATTTTAAAGCTCTTTACCGAGAACAATTTGTTCATTTTCATTAAAACCTAAAGCAAACTTCCATGCCAATTAACAACACTTATTTAGCTGACACAGACAATTTACAGGTTCTCGGCTATTTCAATCTATAATTCAATAAGATCACTCATGATTTATCATCTTAATTATGCTTTGATATTAGCAATTAAAGCCCAGCTCTGAATTAAATCTCAATCAAGCTCTTATAATTGATGGAATCAGACGCATGTAGGTGCGGCTGTTGTGTGTTTATCTCACTTCATCTGCAGTGTTTGTGTCCTCTGTGCATTCTCCATCTGCCTGAGCTCGTCACACAGGAGACGAGGTAAACAACAGCCCCACAGAAGACCGCGAGAGAGAGAGGGAGGGAGAGAGAGAGGGAGAGAGAGGGAGAGAGAGAGAGGGAGAGAGAGAGAGAGAGGGAGGGAGATAGAGGCAGGGAGAGAGAGAGAGAGGGAGAGAGAGGCAGGGAGAGAGAGAGAGAGGGAGAGAGAGGCAGGGAGAGAGAGAGAGAGGGAGAGAGAGGCAGGAGAGAGAGAGAGAGGGAGAGAGAGGCAGGGAGAGAGAGAGAGAGGGAGAGAGAGGCAGGGAGAGAGAGAGAGAGGGAGAGAGAGGCAGGGAGAGAGAGAGAGGGAGAGAGAGGCAGGGAGAGAGAGAGAGAGGGAGAGAGAGGCAGGGAGAGAGAGAGAGAGGGAGAGAGAGGCAGGGAGAGAGAGAGAGAGGGAGAGAGAGGCAGGGAGAGAGAGAGAGAGGGAGAGAGAGGCAGGGAGAGAGAGAGAGGGAGAGAGAGGCAGGGAGAGAGAGAGGGAGGGAGATAGAGGCAGGGAGAGAGAGAGGCAGGGAGAGAGAGGCAGGGAGAGAGAGAGAGAGGGAGAGAGAGGCAGGGAGAGAGAGAGAGAGGGGAGAGAGAGGCAGGGAGAGAGAGAGAGAGGGAGAGAGAGGCAGGGAGAGAGAGAGAGAGGGAGAGAGAGAGGCAGGGAGAGAGAGAGAGGGGGAGAGAGAGGCAGGGAGAGAGAGAGAGAGAGGGAGAGAGAGGCAGGGAGAGAGAGAGAGAGGGAGAGAGAGGCAGGGAGAGAGAGAGAGAGGGAGAGAGAGGCAGGGAGAGAGAGAGAGAGGGAGAGAGAGGCAGGGAGAGAGAGAGAGAGGGAGAGAGAGGCAGGGAGAGAGAGAGAGAGGGAGAGAGATGCAGGGAGAGAGAGAGAGGGGGAGATAGAGGCAGGGAGAGAGAGAGAGAGGGAGAGAGAGGCAGGGAGAGAGAGAGAGAGGGAGAGAGAGGCAGGGAGAGAGAGAGAGAGGGAGAGAGAGGCAGGGAGAGGGAGAGAGAGGCAGGGAGAGAGAGAGAGAGGGAGAGAGAGGCAGGGAGAGAGAGAGAGAGGGAGAGAGAGGCAGGGAGAGAGAGAGAGAGGGAGAGAGAGGCAGGGAGAGAGAGAGAGAGGGAGAGAGAGGCAGGGAGAGAGAGAGAGAGGGAGAGAGAGGCAGGGAGAGAGAGAGAGAGGGAGAGAGAGGCAGGGAGAGAGAGAGAGTAGGAGATAGAGGCAGGGAGAGAGAGAGAGAGGGAGAGAGAGGCAGGGAGAGAGAGAGAGAGGGAGAGAGAGGCAGGGAGAGAGAGAGAGAGGGAGAGAGAGGCAGGGAGAGAGAGAGAGTAGGAGATAGAGGCAGGGAGAGAGAGAGAGAGGGAGAGAGAGGCAGGGAGAGAGAGAGAGAGGGAGAGAGAGGCAGGAGAGAGAGAGAGAGGGAGAGAGAGGCAGGGAGAGAGAGAGAGGGAGAGAGAGGCAGGGAGAGAGAGAGAGTAGGAGATAGAGGCAGGGAGAGAGAGCAGCACAACCAGCTACATGACCAAAGACCAGGGCCTAATGTGGGGACACAGGAGACTAGGGCTACAAGGCCACGTCCAACTGTCGTATTTCTTTTATTTATTTGCGTTTATGTATTTATTAAGTTATTAAGAGTTAGCTAATAGCTAATGCTAAGCTTGAGCTTGGTTGAGCTTCTTTCCACCTACTTATTATAAAAATGTCATAAAAATACTACCATAACACCTATTTACAACAGTGATCAAACATTAAGACAAGTTTGTACACACACACACACACACACACACACACACACACACACACACACAATGAAAAGTATAATTCACAAATAGGTACGATGTTGGTTTGTTTAAAGCCAGATACAGATCAGTTAAATTATGTATAACACAGAGATGACAAAAGCACAGTTCTGTGTTTGGATTTTTCTATAGGTGACACCGGTGTGGAGGAGTCCAGAAACATTTGTAGAGAGATGAAAGGCTGTCTGGGTCAAATATCGAGCTCACACTGTTGTTATGTCCCTGAACAACCTATTACAACCCACGAAAGCTACTATACACAGAGATGAGACATGTAAGACCCTATCCTAGCTGAAAGGGAACACTGTCTACTGTTCAGGCCAGTTCTGCCAAGACAAAACTACAGAGCATCCGTATCTCAATTGAACGCTTGTTTTTGGTTTGGGCTGTTTTTGCCATATCCTGCACAGTTGGAGAAAGCAGAAATGAAAGAGGGCAAACTGATTCTCTTTTTCACTTCTGTTTGAAAAAGCTGATCCAAAGATGTGACAGGTTTCGGGATGCACGCACGGACAGCGCGGCAGAGACGCACGGACAGCGCGGTAGAGACGCACGGACAGCGCGGTAGAGACGCACGGACTGCGCAATAGAGACGCACGGACAGCGCGGTAGAGACGCACGGACAGCGCGGTAGAGACGCACGGACAGCGCGGTAGAGACGCACGGACTGCGCAATAGAGACGCACGGACAGCGCGGTAGAGACGCACGGACAGCGCGGTAGAGACGCACGGACTGCGCAATAGAGACGCACGGACAGCGCGGTAGAGACGCACGGACAGCGCGGTAGAGACGCACGGACTGCGCAATAGAGACGCACGGACAGCGCGGTAGAGACGCACGGACAGCGCGGTAGAGACGCACGGACTGCGCGGTAGAGACGCACGGACAGCGCGGTAGAGACGCACGGACTGCGCGGTAGAGACGCACGGACAGCGCGGTAGAGACGCACGGACTGCGCGGTAGAGACGCACGGACAGCGCGGTAGAGGCGCACGGACAGCGCGGTAGAGACGCACGGACAGCGCGGTAGAGACGCACGGACAGCGCGGTAGAGACGCACGGACAGCGCGGTAGAGACGCACGGACAGCGCGGTAGAGACGCACGGACAGCGCGGCAGAGACGCACGGACTGCGCGGGAGAGGCGCACGGACTGCGCGGTAGAGGCGCACGGACAGCGCGGTAGAGACGCACGGACAGCGCGGTAGAGGCGCACGGACAGCGCGGTAGAGGCGCACGGACAGCGCGGTAGAGACGCACGGACAGCGCGGTAGAGACGCACGGACAACGCGGTAGAGACGCACGGACAGCGCGGTAGAGACGCACGGACAGCGCGGTAGAGGTGCAGGAGCGGAAAATCAACGCACGCAGGAGTTAAACGTAGCTGAGCGTTACCTCGGGACGCTCGTGCAGCGACCAATCAGAGAGCCGCAAAGTGGTCACGGGGACATTAGCGGTCTGAGCGAGCAGACTGAAAATACTCGTAAACAGCCAAAACAGGAGCTACACCAGGACTAAACCAGGGTTGACAATGGGGGACATAGTGCGTGTTAACATATGCGTTTTCAAGTACCGTTTAATACTAAAATAAACGTATGGCGCACCTCCGTGAACACATACTGTTGTTATATAAAGTCTGTGGAAGGTCTCAGGACACAGAGACGCTGCAGAGCTACATTATTGGCGAAGAACTTTACACAAGTTTTCACAGGAGATCATGAAGAGGAGAAGATTGCTTTACCCGGTCATGGCGGAAGCAAAAAAAAACAATAAAAGAGTACGGCTTACGGTGGATAAACTTATCATTGATGGAACATTGTATCGAAACTCCAAAATTACGTATTGGCTGTCTGGAGGAGATGGAAGACATGTACCTGAGCCAGAACCTGTGGCCTGAGCGAACATAAACAATGCGCGCTCTGATGACGTCATCGCACGTCTAAAGTCTTTTTCCCACAGGAATCATTTTTATTCTATTTCTTTCATCTTCATGTTTTCTGTTCTGTTTTTTCCCTGGTAAGTACTTACCCCGTCTTTTTTTCCCTTTTAATTAAATACCTAATTTAATAATGACAATAATGATAATAATTGTGATGACAAGCAATGAAAGTGGTGATAAGACGTGGATATTATAACAAATAATGATGATGATAAAAAATAATAAAAAATAATATATTAATAATATTAATAATACAGTAAACAAATGACTATTATATACAAATTAAAATACATCAATATTTATTAACACAGTATTTTCTTTTTACTTACTGCCTGTTGTTCCCATATTAAGATATATAGAAGTCTGATCTGTTGTGTGCAGAAGACAAATAAGGAGTGGAGTAGTTGTGCCTCTGGCATCCTCCTTAATTATTTTTCATTTTTCAGTTAGTTGCTGCTCTCATATTTTCCCACATTTCTTGTGAGAGTGTGTGCATGTTTTTTTTTTGTATGGGTGTGAGAGATTGTTTATGTGTTTTCACATTTGTTCATGTTGTTGTATGTATGCCTCTGTTTATGTTTGGCCCACGGTCCCTGACCACTTGCCCCCATCCCTTGTTCATGTCTCTGAGAAAATATATATTCACATATTGATAGATGCATAGTCTTGGTAGCGATTCCTCGGAAGTTGAGGATGAGGACGTGGGTTTAAATGATCACAACTCTGAACAAATGATTGCCTTCTCTGACCACGTTCATTATAAATTACAAAGTAGAATGAACGAAGTTGATCCAGATAATAATATGTTACAACAGAACGACTGTTTGTATTATACAGACGTAACATTTAACAAAGAATTCACATTAAATAATTACATTTCTTTAGTGCATTTTAACACCAGAAGCTTGTATACAAACTTTGATTCTATCCAAGACTTCTTAAAACAACTTAACTCCCCCTTTAACATCATTGCTTTCTCTGAGACATGGATACACAAGGATATGGATAAACAATTCGAAATGAACGGATACGAAATGCATTGTACAAACAGAGAACACAAACGTGGAGGAGGTGTGGCGTTATATATTGACAACCATATCAATGGCTCTATTGTTGAAAATATGTCTTTTGCGGTCGAAGAACTTTTTGAATGCATAACGGTGGAATTAACTATTCCAAAAACCAAACCAATTATTGTAAGTTGTGTTTACAGGGCACCGGGAGCTGACATTAAGGCTTTCAATGAATGGATGGAAAAAATATTTATGAACAAAAGTAAAAAAGATGTTATTATATGTGGAGACTTTAATATTGATTTATTAAATCCTAAAAAACATAAACCCACTGAAGAATTCCTAGATACCATGTTCTCAATGAGCCTATATCCACTTATTACCAAACCAACAAGAATCACTTCACATAGCGCTACCCTAATAGACAATATTTTCTGTAATACTTTGGACAAAAACCTAACCAGTGGCCTTCTAGTAAATGATGTGAGTGACCACCTACCAGTCTTCCTGTTCTATGACACAAACTGTAAAATAACCACGCCTGCCCAAAGCGAACACCATTATAGAGTAATCACCGATCAAGCAACAATAGCTCTAAAAAACGAATTGGCAAATCAAACCTGGGAGTTCATCTACCATTCGCCAGATGTAAACACAGCTTACAATGCCTTCATTCAGATACTCACCACCCTTTATGATAAACATTATCCAGTCAAAAAATGCAACAAAAAGAATCACACAAAGACACCATGGATGACAAAAGGGCTTTCGAATGCTTGCAAAAAGAAAAAACACCTATATATGCAATTTCTTAGAGTTAGAACGAGTGAAAATGAAATGAGATATAAAAATTACAAAAACAAATTAACTAGTATATTGCGAGTAAGAAAAAAAGAATATTATACAAATTTACTATTAACTAAAAAAAACGATATCAAAGCAATTTGGAACATATTGAATAATATGATCGGTCGAAGCTTCAGCCTGTGTTATCCAGGGTTTTTTGTAGAGAACGAAACTATCATAACTGATAAAAAGAGTATTGCAGATAATAATTTCTTTGATTCAGTATAGGCCCGGAACTTGCAAAAAAGATCCCATCGGAAAGTGACCCTGGGAAAGGATTGATTGAAAAAAATCACAGATCAATGTTTCTCACTCCCACATATGAGGAGGAAGTCCATAGCATTATAAGGACATTTAAGAACAAAACATCTAGAGATATCGACGACATTGATATGAGAACCGTACGTAAGATAGCAACAGAGATTATTAAACCATTCACATACATCTGCAATTTGTCATTTCAACTTGGCGACTTCCCCTCCCAAATGAAGAGGGCAAAAGTCATCCCAATATTCAAATCAGGAAATAAAAACAGCTTCAATAACTATCGGCCTATCTCCCTTCTGCCACAGTTCTCCAAAATACTGGAAAAATTGTTTGACACTAGATTACGTGATTTCATTCACAAGTGCAATTTACTGTCTGTCGCTCAATATGGATTCAGAAAACAACTATCAACATCTCTTGCTCTGATAGACCTGATGGAGGACATTACAAACGGTATAGAAAAAAAATATTTTGTGCTAGGAATATTCATTGACCTCCAAAAAGCTTTTGATACGATCGATCATCATATTTTAATAAACAAAATGGAGGCTTATGGCATAAGGGGGCCGGCCCTAAACTGGTTGGTGAGCTATTTGAATGGTAGGAAGCAACTTGTACAGTTTTGAACAACAGAGGTCTGGTTTCAGAGACATCACCTGTGGTGTTCCCCAAGGGTCAATTCTGGGACCCACACTGTTTCTCATGTATATCAATGATGTATGTAAAGTATCAACATTAATGAAACTTATACTATTTGCGGATGACACACAATTACATGCTCAGGACTGCCCCTACATTCCCACGTCCCCCCTATTCTCATCCCCTCAACCTTCTGATTAAAAAACCACCACCCCCCAATACCCCTTACACCCCCGATGTCTCACCCTACGCCACTCCACTTATATCTATACCTTACCTTACTACTCCAAATATCTACCCACTCACCATACACCCCCCCCCCCAACATATGACCCCCCTATACTCACAATCCCAAAAACAATTGTCCATTACCACCACACCCACACCCAACATAAAAACCATCTCATATATATCTACTGATATATAGTGTATCCCCCCCCCCTACACACAAACTTCCCCCCCCCCCCACCCCCCTCATACATGTCCTCCTCCCCCACCCCCCACCCGCAATTCCCCCCCCCCAACCCTCCCCCACTTCACAACAGTGTGTTGTCAGGAATGGTTATAACACCCAGCCCCTCCCCCCCCCCCCCCCCCCTCTTTGTGTTTGCACGCCTGAAACATAACATAAAGATACCCCCCCCCCCCCCCCCCCCCCCCATTAAACCCGACCCCCACAACGCAACAAAACAGCCACAATCCCCCCCCTCTATCCACCGCAGAGGGTAGAGAGCCCCTTTCTGATACATACTGTCATATCTGAATTATTGTGTTGAGTGTGGGGAAAACTGCTAATAATCTCCTATTATTGCAGCCCATATTCATGTTACAAAAAAAGGCCCAATAAGGAATGTGTCTAATGTTCACTCAGACATCCTTCTAATCCCTAGTTCATTCATTTTTTGTCTGAATAACACGAATGCGCATGATTCCACTGAGCAGTAGTGCGCATTGAGCGTGTGGTGTGTGGGTCGGAGAACTTCCGGGGCCAGTGTCTGAGTGAGTGAGAGAGTCTTGTCTGTTCTGTCCTGTCTTGTCTGTCTTTGTCCTGTCTTGTCCTGTCTGTCCTGTCCTGTCTTGTCCGTCCTGGTTGTCCTGTCCTGGTTGTCCTGTCCTGGTATGCCACCCCCCCCCCCCCCCCCACCCCCCCCCCCGTATTATATATATAATACCCCCCACCCCCCCCCCCCCCCCCCCCACCCCCCCACCCAATACCCCCCCCCCCCCCCCAATATATTCCTGTTGGTTTTGTTGTGTGTTGTATCGCTACATTATTGATATTGCTCTACTTACTGACCGGTGGGGGTAGTTCCAAGGGGATATAGATTTGTTTTTTGTTTTGCTTGTTTTTGTTTTTTGTTTTTGTGATTCTTGTTTTAGCATTGTGAGTGGCGTTGTAGAGAGAGTGTGCGAGGTGGTTGATATAAATAAGCTTCTGCTTCTGCCAACCCCCTTTTCAACCCTGCATGTGCTTACAAGATGAACCGTTGTAAAAATTAGTTTGTGCTGCGTTTGAAATAAATAATTGATTGATATTGATTGACAAAAAGCCGCTAGCTTAACTCCGTTAGCATCAAAGTCCGCTACTTCTGCAACTTCCGGCGGGCGTCACTGCTGGCCAGGACTTCTGGTGTGAAGACCCTGCGTCTGAAAATTAGAGAATGTGCGTCTGGTGCGAAGCATCAGCGTTGGCGGTGTGAAAAGCACCTTTAGTATCTGGTACCGTATCCTAGCAACCTACCCGGTATCCCCAGTATCCGGGGAACCTCCTTGGTAACTATGGTTTCCAGCAGCACTCTGGCCAATCACTGCCAGTTAGAACACTTAGTACCAGCTTGGCCTGGATAGAACCAGGGCCAAGAGGGACTAAAGAAGGACCTGGTAACTGGTTAAACAACAGGACTATAGTTTAGTTTTTAGAGTTATAAAGTAGAGTACCCCAACTTCAACAGATTAGTAAGTGGGTGTAAAGAGCTCTTCAAAGTTGATGTTTTGTAATATGCAATCTTTAGAGCTGGAGTAACTTTGAAACTAGTAAAAAACGTTGTAATATAATGTATGGAGGTCTGAAAAATTCACAAAGTGTTACTTAAACAAACCATATTTATAAAGCAATAAAATGTAGGTGCACCAGCTTTGATGCAGTCTCCAAACCTGTGAGCTTTTAACTGCTGCTTCTATCATCGTTCATCATGATCCCTGTGACCCGAGCCAAAGGGCGACGGCGTGCGTCTGGCTGCAGCGTGAGGCCGAGTGCTGGCGCGGTAGAGGCGTGCGCGCAGATGTTTAATGCGCTTTGTGTGAGAGCACGCGGCCATTTGCCTTTGGTTATTCTTTACGCTCCATCTGCCTGCACGCCGCCGTCACTGTTGGGTTTAAGAGCGCTGTGGACCTATTGTCAGACTAGGATCCCCTGCAATCATACAGTAAGGCTGCAGCAGAGATAGGTAGATAGATAGGCAGACAGACAGATAGAAAGTTAGAGAGTGGCAGACAGACAGACAGATAGATAGACAGAGAGAGTTAGACAGACAGATGAATAGAGAGAGAGCGAGAGAGACAGAAATATGGAAAAATATATAGACATATAGAGAGATATATAAATAGATATATTTTGAAAATACACATGGGTCCCACTGTAGGCTAAGGTTGTAGATCCAAGACTGAGGATGTAGATTCTGAGATCCTGGACTGACACTGCAGACCCAGGACTGAGGCTGTAAATTCACATACACTTTAGAGAAACTGGCCCAATTAGAATGAATGGGATATTTTGACTGTGGTCTAAATGCAACCTTGTCCGTCTGGTGCTGCTCAAACTGCGTTTTCAATGAGACGTGGTGCATCCACGCAGTGCCTCCGCAGTGAGCCACAGTCTGTTACTGTTGTCAACTTGCTTATTGTATCTGCGGAGGTTGCGACCTGCTCTTGAGAAAATGTGCTCTGCTTTGGCGAAGGCTTCTCCGTGCGCCGGCTCCAATAGAGATTAATTGTTTGGCATGTATGTCTCCGACTGGGAAATTTTCCTGCTAAAGCTCCGATCTTTGCAATAGGCAACAATCTGGCAAATGCGATCTGGAGCGGCCCGACCAACCTGCTTCAGTAATAATCATGAAAAATGTGGTTTTCAGATGATTTAGATGACTCAGTTTTAATCTTCGAGAGCCCCCCTCAAAGGGAAAAATGGCTTAATGTACACACAGGAATTTCATCATTCTCTTCTGCTCGCAAATCCGTCTATCCTTTGGGCCTCGCTGTCATCTCAAAAGATGTCCAACTCAGTCTGCCATGGATTTGAATAATTTATCTGTGTACAAATATTTATGGAAAAATCCAAATCAATGCCAGGCTAATGGGGAAATAAAAGCAGAGATATGCATAAAATGTGAAAATATACTTCTTACAAGGTTTAGAGCCAACACTAAAGACACATAGTGAATTAAATCATTTTTAAATACAGATTTTTTGAGAAAACTAAGATTTAAACGTGTTGGCTTCCCTTCCACAAAAGGACTTTTAATTGATTGGCAGTGTGCCTCGGATTCTTGTGCCTACACTAAACCTATTTCTTACTAAAGACAAGTCTTGGTTATTGTACTTAGTGTGTTGTACTAAATCCACACAGAGTGTGTCATGAAACAGGTCTAGGCCCAATGGAACCCCATGTTTCCTTATTCATAACATATGTAACATATAACAAAACATCTAATATGTTGTGTATGGTGTAACACATAATATATCAAACTACTGGGCGGAGTCATGAGGCAGATTTTCAGATTTATGCAGCTAAAATCTGGAAATGTCTTCCTGAAAATGGCTTCTACCTGACTCTTCAATGCACTGTGAATATTTAATATAGCAGTTTTTAGGACACTCAAAGACGCTTCACATGTCATTATTCTTTCACTCCAAACACGGTGGTGATGGACTATTACTGTAGCCACAGCTGCCCTGGGGCACACTGACAGAAGCGAGGCAACCAGTCTGTGCATTGGGCCCTCCAATCACCACCAACCATTCACACACGCACACACCAGACTCATTCTAGGCAATATGGGGGAAGTGTCTTGCCTAAGGACACAACAACACTTTACAGCCGCAGCCGCCTCACTGTGGCACCCGGTGTTCCCTGAGGTCTCCCATCACAATACTAACTAGGCCTTGCCCTGCACAGCTTCAGAGGTCTGGCGGGATGCTTGTATGGCCACATGCTTCAATGTCTTGTGTGATTGTAATGTTTATTGTCTTGTTTTGTATACGCCACATACATGCTAACACAAGCGTATAGTTGTAATTTATATAAAACGGCAGTACTGTTGATGTAAAAACTGGAGGATTTCTTTTGATGCAGATTTAGAAGATGCAAAGTACCATCCTAAAGTAGAGGTTTCTCATTAGCACATTCTGACATTAAAATACATACTGTAGCTGTTGTGCTGTTGGTGTTAGTTTGGTTCACTTAAGGCAGCTGACCCCCTTTCCTCTGCCCTCCCTCTGCGTTTTCTCTGTTTGTGTAGCTCTACCGACTTGTGCACTCAATTATTGCTTATTGTTGCGGCATATTCACATATGTCTGAGCATCAGGGCTGTTTCCAGGCTGGGCGTCCTGGGCAGATGGGTTGTCCGGTGCCGCAGCGGAGGAAGGACGCATGTGCAGCCAGTGGAGACAGGTCCAGGTCTGCTGGAGCTCGCCACATTCACAATAACAACAGCCTGATGTGGTCGGATCACGTCTTCTGGAGAGTAGAGCGATCCGTTTATTTGTTTTGTCAATGGCCATGTTTCTCAGATGTTGGGGTGAACCTGTTTACTTGCCACAGCAGCTACATTTGAAATAAAAATAAACGTACACAATTAAACAAATTGCAGTTGAATACAAGCCACAGGTTTTCATGTTGCAAGGTACACGTAACGAAACTCTAACATTTAATGTTTCAGGGGCTCAGTTAAAGTTTGGTATTTGATCCCGCAGGAGGAGAGCCTAACTTTAACCCTGACCTCATCCCCAATTACTTAACCAGAACTGGCCCAAAATATTTTTTTTATTGCAGACTGATGAGATTTAAATGGAGTAATTTAGGTGGTTGTATTCTCGAGAATAATAGCTTGAAAATCATGTATAACATGCCACAGTAGTTCATATTCATATCCTATCTTTTGAATGTTTTAAAAACTATTTTCCAGTTATCTTAAAAACAGTTTCTTGTTGTTAATCTCCTATTTCAATATTTTCATATAAATTCTTATACTGATGCAAAATCCAAAATGCATTGTCCATGTATCAATGCAGTACTAATGACTAAATTGTTTGAATAGATAATTGTGTGTGTGCGTGTCTCTTTGTGTATCTGTGAATGTGATTTTGTGTGTGTGTTAGTGAGTGTGTGCCGAGTACATTGTGGAGCCATATTGGGCAGTTGTAGACAGAGGCAGAGCAATCGCGCTGTCAGGAGGACTGAAGTGCACTTGGACGGGGCTAATGTCTCCCAGTGCGCTCGGCTCCTCACACTCTGGCTCGCACACACACTCCTGTACACACACTCCTGTACACACACTCCTGTACACACACACACTCCGCTCTCCTCCTGCATCTGCCGCCGCTCGTGGCTGTAGTTAAATTGAAATATTTCCCGGCGTGTGTCAGAAGCATGCAGAATGGTAATTATGACAGATCTGATTAGGCGGGCGAGTCGGGCAGCTCCGGGCTGCAGGTGCGACCTTGTGCATTCCTGCGTGTGTAAATAAAATTAATTACAAGCGTAGGGGGCGCGCAGCGCGTGACATCGGCACGCGCAGGGGGGACTCCCACGGGGGGTACCCTAATGGAATATTTTCCCCGAGTCTAATAATACAGTTGGTATTGACTTGAGGTAATTAGGGGGATCATTAAAGCGCTTTTCCCGGCGTATTTGCCTGCCTGATCAGATTAGCGAGAATGGGCCTCAGAACAAGCCCTGTGTGGTCTGTCAGGAGCAGTGGAGACAGAGGAGAGGGTGAGCCGCCTTGTACCACAGCTCGCTGACAGCAAGAGGAGCCGTTACTATCAAGATACATGAGTACGCACCGGCGCATTTACTCGCAGTGTGACGAGTGATTAGGCGCGGGTTGCAGCGGAGCGGCACAGATCGGCACCGCACACTTTCAGAGCCGTTTGTCAGAATGCGACAAAGGTTTTATAAACAAGTCTATTACTTGAGCTCCCAGCGGAGAGAGAGGCGGGGCCAGATGTGCCACTCTGCTGATGGGATGACACTTACTGATTAGCTGTCATTTGTCAACCAACCACGACTTCATCCATTAGTACGTGTTTATGCTAAGGTTGTACTCTCTTCATCAGAAGTCACGAGCAGAAAGTGTGCACCCTGATTTTGGGGCTGAATAGAGATTTTGCTTTTTAATCTTGTGGTTGAAAACGGTGTGTGATAACGTTAGAGCCAAAACATGTACCACTAATTGTGTTTTCCCCATGTTGTGTGTTACTACTGGACTGAAAATGATATAAAAATACATCCGTACAAAAAGCAGGCTTGTATTTCCACAAACCTAGCTCGTACGTGTCCTGGAGAAGTACCCTATCCTGCTTATATCTATGGAAATGTGTTTCGGCTACACTCTCACCCCAATATGGCACCCAATTTGTCACCAAAAACAGCTAACTAGATCATATCGGAAAGGCTTACTCATTGCTCTTATTAGAGTCACATATATTGTGCCATACAAATAAAGTTTTCACTCCTTCTTGCATTTCAAATTCTTCTACATTACAAGTTCTGCCAATAACAAAACTTGTTGACTGTAACTAGAGGAATACAACTTTTTGACAGATTCTCAAAACAGATATATCTGTTTCTGTAAATTAACTTCTTGTGCATAACACAGTATTTCTTGTGCTTCCGAATAAGAAGGTCCTTGGTTCGATTCCACCTCCAGGCCTTTCTTTGTAGAGTTTGCATGTTTTCCCCGTGTCTGCGTAGGTTTTCTCCTGCTGCTACGGTTTTCTCCTCCTGCTGCTACGGTTTTCTGTACCATTAAAACATGTACAATGAGTGAGAGATTGTGATGGTTACTCAACACATCACGTGGAGTAAAAGGAAATTACTGGTAAAACAAGATTTGTAAAGGTTTATGTAATGCTCAATATGCTCTAAATTCCAGGAATTAGTTATATTATTGTGTTCTGAAATATACATACCCCAGCCTTAAAAAAAAAAAAATTCATATTTAGTCCTATTTAAATCCTGTATATGCATTCCCTTTGCACTGGAGCTGAAGTCTGTGAGATCCTGCTCTCTGTGGCTGCGTCTGAAACCACACAGTACTCTTTCCTTTCTTTCCTCAACTTTATTAACATCATTCATTTGATTACCTTAAATGAATCAGTGTTTTCTTTGTGTTTGTGTAAAGTTTGAGGGTACAGCACCAGGAGGAAGCCTAGACAGACACAGGGAGAATATGTAAACCTACATAGAAAGGGAGTGGAATCCATCCCATGAACTTCTTGCTGTGAAGCACAAGCGCTAACACATGCCACCCAAGACAAATTCCCTTTCGAGGTGTTAAAGGTTTCTTTCATTTATCAAATTCAGGGGCAAGACATTTTTCAACTTCAGTTTTTGAGTTTCAATTGTCTCTACGGATACAGCTGTTGTAACCGTAACGACTGCGGCAGCAACGTCACCATATGCCGCTCTCTGGGTCTGCTGACATTTCCTGGTGTAAGGACGTGCCGAGGAGAGGTGGTAATGAAGAGGCATTTTGGCTGGAGTCCTGGCACAGTCGTGGGGTTACTTTTCCGAGGAGGTGGTGGGCGAGCAACGGCGGCAGACAGATGGGGCACGAGTGAGAGAGAGAGAAAGAGACAGAGATAGGGAGGAAGAGAGAGGCAGAAAGAGAAACCAGAAAGGGACAGAAATAGAGAGAAAGAGAGAGACCAAGACAGAGACAAACAGAGAGAGAAGGCCCTCTACACACGGCTATAGGGAGGAGCGCACTGTAAAACGGGCTGATGGGAATTCTACTGTCCATTAAACAATAAGAGGAGAGAGCCCGTTTCGGAGGGAGGGGAGGACTTACCGTTTGCTCGATAATTCATTCGCTAAATTAATTATTCAGACAGCTGGCTCTCCAGTTCAAGAAATTGTGTCTTTAATAATACAGAGGATCTGCCCTCCGCCTGTTTCCCATAGCAACCTAATAACCGTGCCGGTGCCAGCGATAAATAAATAAATCAATTAATAAACAGTCACGATCCTTAGCTCCCCGCGGGCCCTGGTGTGTTTGAGACGGCAGCTTTAAGGCAGGGACTGTGATCTCATCTGCTCCGCCGCACTGACAACACGGGAGCATGAAGAATTGAATCTGGTGTGAAAGGGGAATCTGTCATATTAGCCGTGCAGAGAGCTGTGTGTATCGTCACAGTGTGTTATCCCTACACACGGTTACAAAAAGTGTGGAGGTATTTGATGTGTGCGATTGTGAAATGATTTGATTTCTCTGGTCTCTTTCTGGTGTCTCTATGGTCTCTCTCTGGTCTCTCCGCTAGTCTCTCTGGTCTCACTCTGGTCTCTCCCTTTGGTGTCTCTTCTCTCTCATTGGTCTCTCTCTGGTCTCTTTCTTGTCTCTGGCCTCTCTAGTCTCTCTCTCAGGTCTCTTTGGTCTCACTCTGGTACCTCTCCATCTCTCGGGTCTCTCTCCGGTCCCTTTTTGGTTTCTTTTTCTGGTCTCCCTGATCTCTCTCTCATCTCTCTCTCTCTCACTGTCCTCTCTCTTGTCTCTCTCTCTCTGGTCTCTCTTTCTGATCACCTGTACAGACAACACGGGAACATGAAGAATTGATTCTGGTGTGAAAGGGGAATCTGTCATATGCTGTATGTATCGTCACAGAGTGTTGTTCCTACACAAGATTACAAAAAGTGTGGAGGTATTTGATGTGTGCGATTGTGAAATGATTTGAATGAGCACCCTCCCTATTCCGGCCGCGAGCCAAATTGCAGACGCGTGAATCAGAAGTAACTTTATTATTATAATTTGTCATGATTTGTCTCCAATTTATCAAATTTGAGTTGGTAAAAGATCGGTTACTGCATTCTTCCAGTGTTTTCCTTTTATTGGACGACATAATAAATGCTCTTTGATCAGTTAATTTAATTGTACCATATACAGTACGTGGATGTTTGCTATACTGAGGTCCCTCACCTTTCGCAGCCATTCTGGAATTTTTGCTATTGCTCATGCTATTTCTATTTTTTTATCACAGCGTACTTATCTTAGTCTCTTGTCTCTCTCTCTGGTCTATCTCTGCAGTTTCCCTCTTGTCTTCCCTTAGTCCTCAGTTCGGCTTCTGCCCCCCAGTCCTGTTTCTGCCGCTGCAGCTGTATTTTACAGTGTATGCACGGCTTTTGACAGCTGTAGCAGCGTTCAGAACTACAACCAACAGCGATGGCGTGGTTAGTAAAGTGTGTAGGGGGTTTACAGCCTTAAAACATACAGCTATTACTTCAAGGATTTAATCATTTGTTTCAATCAAAATAAAACCCCCACAATAAACCAGGGTCAGTGTAATCGTACATTGTTTGAAAGTGTAATGAGATTCTAACTTTCTAACATTCTAACATTGTTCGCAAGTTGTTTGGAATATTAGAGCAGTATGTCAGTGTGCGCAGGCTCGGCACGCTCTCGCAGCCCGGACCCTGAGAGCTTTCACAGCCTCTTGGTGGTCGCTACCCGAGAAGTCACCCGAAAGGTCAGCCATCTGCACCTCTTGTCCCACAGCCATGTACAGAGCTGCTCGTGGACTTCACATACGCATAAATGAACGCTACACAAACTCACCACAGCTTGCTTCTATGCCCTCATACCTGGTGATGATAGATTCATGAAAGTGACAAGCCACCTTTGGAAAGTTGGTCTGTGTTATGAAAAAACATAGAAAGCATGCACTTGCAATTAATGCCTGATGCTACACAGCTCTGTCTATGACTGGGGTGATACAGAAAGAAGCGTTTATATGACATCACAACAAAAAGTCAAGTCTCTCGTCTGAGTTTAGAGCTATTGTCTCTGTAATTCCTGGAACAATCTACATGAAATAAAAACTGTGCCAAAGTTTCACATATTAACAATGGTATAATTATTTTCTCATGAAGGTGGTCTGCAAGGGGTCTCTCTCTCCTTGTTCTCTCTATTGTCTCTTTCTGGCCCCTTTGGTCCCTCTCTATTCTCTCTTTGGTCACTCTCTGGGCTCTGCTGACATTTTCCTGGTGTAAGGACAGAGAGATAAACTAGAGAGAGATCTCTAGTTTATCTCTCTGGTCCCTCTCTCTAGTCTCTCTCTGGTCCCTCTCTCTAGTCTCTCTCTGGTCTCTCTCTGATCTCTCTTTGGTCTCTTCCTCTGGTCTCTGGTGAGTAGAAAGGACTTACAGACATAAGAAAAATAGGGCAGCTTTGTGTATCTAATCACTATCAAATATTGATCTGGGGATATGACAGGCCATTTACTTTTGGCACCTGCTGAAATACTGAACTGGATTCAAACATAACAGCAACCTATGTAAAATCACAAATAAATAGTAAAACGAGCGAGGATGAAGCGAGAAACAACTCTACTCCCTGCAGAATACAAGCAGCAGACCACAGACCCCACAGATAGAGATGGTCGAGATAAGCCAAAAGCGTTATGAAGACGTACATTACAGAAACTGTCTAAATATAAATACTATTAATAATCACAGTTACGTGGAGAGCTCCTCCCCGCACCTCAGCTAAGCACCGCCCCCTGCGCCTCCTCTCTGGGGAGCGGCGTGCCAGGCGGGTGCGGGCAGACAGATGGTGCCCCGCTCTCTCCGCCCCCTCCCTCCCTCCCCAGGCGTCGCAGCGGCACACCAGATCACTGCCATTCTGTCTCATTAGAGCCGGGCTAATTAGCGTAGCCTCTTCCAGGGGAGAAGGAGCTGGCGCGAGGGAGGTGAGGTGGTGGTGCCGCTGGTAGCGGGGGGTATGTACTGGTCACCGCGGGGCTTTGAACCCTGTGGCGTGGCTCGCTCCCAGGCCGCTTGTTTGGTGGCGGTGGGGGGGCGCTGGTTGCGGGCTCTCACGGGAAGTGTTTTTGCTCGTCTCCAACATTAAAGGAGAGCGGCCCCCAACCCGCGCTGCGTCAGCCTCCCACCGTGCACACTGCAAAAACGGGCTCCACAAGACATACCAGTGAAAATTCCGGCTGTACATAATTCTTCTGAGAATTATGTACAGCTGGTCCAAAACTCAATGTACAGGAAACCTATTTGGACAAAAATACAAACAAATGTGTCTCTCTCTCTGGTCTCTCTCGAGCCTCGCTAGTTTCATTATTCTATCATCTATTATCTTAAATAATAGATCCTGTTGGATGTGTGCATAACCTGAGCTCTCCTTTTATTCTGCTTGCGCAGAATAACAATATATATGCAATATATATATATTGCATATATATAACAATATATGCGCAACAATAATTTGATTTTCCCCACTGAGGGACGAAAAAAGGGATAAAGGTATATCTTATTGTGTCTCTCTCTCTGGTCTCCCACAAGTTTCTTCAAATCCAAATAAGGAGAAAACCAAATTGTGACCCCTCCTACAGAACAGGTACGGCCTTCATCATGTGTCTTCTCCAACAAAGGCTGAAGTGCACCAGCCCCACAAACATGTGGTAATTAAGCAGCACAAACTTCTTTACACCCTTAGAATTATTTTTTACTTTACTGTACAAATCTAAAAATTCCAAGCCTGGGTTAATTCAGACTGACTTAGACATTGTAAGTTATCTGATCCAAACCAACCAAAACAACATACAATTTCTTTAAGGCAGTGTTTTTACAGTGGCTACTAAGTGGGGTTAGGCAGCACGGCAAGCCTCCTCTGAGTCACAAATGAGAGCGAAGCAGGGAGCTGGTGTGGAGCTGGTGTGGAGCTGGTGTGGAGCTGGTGTGGAGCTGGTGTGGAGCTGGTGTGGAGCTGGTGTGGAGCTGGTGTGGAGCTGGTGTGGAGCTGGTGTGGAGCTGGTGTGGAGCTGGTGTGGAGCTGGTGTGGAGCTGGTGTGGAGCTGGTGTGGAGCTCCTGCTGAGACGATTATTACAGCATTAACCCCGAGCTGCTTTACAGGGACTGGACTCAACTCGGGACAACTACCCAGGGACATGATGATAGTGTTTACCGTGATTAAAGAGGTTGACCATTGTGTATAAATGTGACAATATTAATAACATATATTTTCAAGGTTGACCATTGTGTATAAATGTGACAATATTAATAACATATATTTTCAATGTTATTTTCATTTTACATTTTTTGTGCTTAACAAAAAATAAAGGGGTCCAACATTCCACATCTGTTCAGACTGGCCTCTTCACTGTGACCGTACAGGTCTGGTCTCTCTCACTGATCTCAGTCTAGTCCAGTGCCCATGTTAACTATGTTTTTAACAATTAACTATTAATAACAAAAACATAATAACAGTCTGGCACTCTACAGCCGTAGCGGCCCCACTCAGGCACTGGGTGTTCCCAGAAGTCTCCCATCACAGTACTAACGGGGATGTGACTTTCACCTGTAGATGGCAGTAAATGTAACAAAACAAAAGTACATTCCTACACTTCTGCTATTCTATAAAAAGTAAACTCTGTGATTTAATGTGTTCTTGGTTTTTAGTTTAAGAAGGTTCATAACTAGTGACCAATCAAGTGTCTCCTGTCTCAGAATATAGAAAAGAGCAAGCAAGAGCAGACCAGTGCTATTTCTTATTGTCATCGCTATCCATGGATTTGGCTCATTTTTTCGAACCATAGTTTGAGTTAGCAGAAATCAAACACTATGGGTGAGGTCAGCACTGAGTTAGTCCACCAGTCTAGACGGTCTACGTCGGTGTAAGAAAATACAAATATAGTCTACTATATATGGTACTGTAAGAATTTAGATTTCCTACATTATGTCCAGTCCATGTGTATAACTTCATAGAAAATCCACCAAAGCATTCAAATATAATAGATTATAAACTTCTCTGGCATTGCTTAAATGTACACATCATATCCTGAAGCATTCCTGGAAGCACACTAAGAATGATTGTGATTTCATCTGACAATATTAACTGCCGTCATAAATCACAGACCTGGCGTGGATGACTTCAAACCTGTCTGCCTGGACTTGAAACGCCACTCCATGATTAGCTGGGATCCACTCTGCAGAACGGGGAGCAGTAGTGGAGTGATGTGAGGGCAAAGCTGTGGGGGGGCGGCGGCTACGAACCCACAGAGGTCTCCTCCGGTGGCAGCGTTCCAAAGAGCACACAACAAGAGGAGAAGGAGGAAGTACAGTGGTCCCTATTTTATCGCGGAGGTCACATTCTATAAACAACCTGTAATAAGTGAAATCTTTTAAGTAGCAGCTCTATGTTTTAAGGCTGTAAAACCCCTCACACACTTCATACACTTTTCTAACCACCTGAACTCACGGCCGCTGAAGGCAGAAGCTAAACCTGTTGGTTGTGGGTCTGAGCGCTGCTGCCGCTGTCAAAAGCCATGCATAGACTGACACCGGACTGAGGGTCAGGAGCAGGACTGAGGGTGATGGGAAGACCAGAGAGAGATCAGACAAAAACAAAAACAGAGACCAGAGAGAGGCCAGAGAAAAACGCGTGCGAGAGATATTTTAATACAATTTAACTGGCCTGTTACACTTGCGGTTGAATGATGTTGTTGTATACACATGCAAACAGTGCACACAGTATACACACTGTGAAAGATCGAGGCCGCGAAGGGGAACCGCGTTATAGTGAACGTCACTGTATGATCAAAGTTTACTTATAGAGAGTTGCATTTGTTTTGTTTATTTTGTTATTATCATTAGTTTCTTAAAAATCAGGAATCACAAACGCATTGTTGGTCAGAAATATCACGATTAGGTTATTTGTCAAAACGGTGCAGCTCCAAGAACGGCAGTGAGAACCTCATCACAACCAAGCACCGCTCAAAGCAGAAGATCACAGTCGAGAGCTTTTGTCTCAGTCACAGAGAAGTGTCACTGTGTCTGTAAAGGAGACTGTTGCTCCACCGCAGGCCGCCTTGACCATTTTCAGAGGCTGCTGAAATAAGAAGAAATGAGAAGCCATTGAGCGAGTTGGGGGCGGTGCTAAACATTCAAACCTTGCAGAAACGGGTATAGCTCCTTTAATCTCCCAAAAAATCAAGTAAAATGACAGTAATCCCTTTGTCTAATTATTGTAAGTAAGCTAAGTAAGTAAGCTTTTATTTATATACCGCCTTTTCACTGCACATCGGAGTCTCAAAGCGGTTTACAATTGTTATTTTTTTGGGAGTGGGGGTGCCAGTACAGGAGGCACATGCCATACCTATTGTACATATTTTTTGTGGTAGGGGAAACCGGAGCACCCGGAGGAAACCTACGCAGACACGGGGAGAACATGCAAACTCCACTCAGAAAGGCCCTGGTCCAACCGGGATTTGAACCCAGGACCTTCTTGCTGAGAGGCGAGAGTGCTATCCACTCAGCCACCGTGCCGCCCGGTCATACATTATTGTCATAATGTATGATAGGTAGAATACAAAATATCAACAGATGTAAAGATGAGAATCAAACACATACTTTCAGCCCCCGACCAAAAAGAGTTTGACAGCCCAAAAGGATGAGATTCCCCCAAAACTCCCCTCGGTTAATACAGGCCGAAACTCTGACATTAGTGTCATAGTACAGATACACACTGACCCCACAGACGCTACAGGGGTCCACTATAAGGAGAGCAACTCGGAGCCAAAAGTAGAGGCCTGCTTTCCTTAAAAGGAAAATCAAGTTCACTCGTTAGTGAGTAGAAGAAATAAATTCTATTAGTGTTAACAGATCTTGTGTTAACAGTAATATAAGTTGTGCGTGTTTATTGTTTGGGTTCTCTGTGGGGGGGATGAAATAAGGCAATGGGAGTCCACCAGTGGGCTGTATTAATGGGAAAGGCTGTAGGGGTTATGGATAATGCTGCTAATCTCCAAAACCTATCTCCAACACGATCTGGTTTCAGCTCCGCTCTGGTGGAGAATCAGCTGATCCTGGGGCGACGGGAGCGTGTAGGGAGGCTCGTCTGACAGAACACCCCCACACAACACACACTCACACACAACACACACACACACACACACACACACACACACACACACACAACACACACACACACACACACACACTACGCTGTGATTTCCCAGAAGTCCACATGGGCATGGTGCCAGGGCCGCCCATCCTCCATCCTCCACCAGCCGCCATATTATGGACGCTGGCATCTCGCTACACTTTCCTGTTTTGTCAGCGCCGCCGTTTTTCTATAAATCAGTTGCAGCGTATCATAAAGACAGCAGGGACAAACACAGAAGGACATGTCCAGAAATATGCTTCTTGTCCTCGACTCACGCTTTCTTGTAAACTTTTATGCAAGGTCTGAATTTGAAAAATCATTTAAAAAAAAATAATGTTTCTGTGGGAAATCTGAAGATGGCCTCTGACTCAGGTTGTGTATATTTCAAGAAAGGGGACTTTCAATTCAATATGATTTGTTTTTGTAAATCAAGGGGAATAAAATCAGGAAAAAAATATGAAAAAGTCAGAAAAAACTCAAATAAAAAACTAAGGAGAATAAAGATATTGTATGTTATTCAAAAAATATTGATATTTATCTCAAATTCAATTATTATTATTGTTTTAGCACATCCCAATCTCTAACCGTGATAAATGTGCTTCATGGGAGAAGAACAGCTGTGTTTGGACACATTGAGTTTGCTCATGGATCAGCCTTTTCCACAAACTCTCTGAAACACAGGTGTAAAGTAGCCCTCTTGCTGTAACCTGGAACAATGCATCTCTCCTTTTGGCTAATGCTTATTGTACTATGCGCATGTAAAAAACAAACTTCAATAGTACCAATCAACACAGGAGCGCTGTCATTGCCGGTATCGATGTTGTGTCCTTCTAATATCGGTTATCATCGCCCCATCCTACGCAGTATAGGAAAAACTATTGCTGGTAGTTGCGTTGGCAGGACTGCTGGAGGCGGGGGTATACCAGCTGCCCGCCGAGCGCCCATTACGAGATGGAGCTGGAGATAAGTGCTCTCCCAGGCCCCTTTTCACCGGCATAATTAGCACACTTCTTATCTCCCATTCACGCCCGCCTCTCCCTCCGCCAGCGCAACCACCCTGCCCGGTGTGCGGCGCGAAAGGGGGTAAAGACTTGACTGGATTTTGCGAAACCCCAAAGTCAACGCGAGGACTTCTCTTTCCCCCACGTTACGATGTCTTCCGTCTTTGAACTCCTTGACAAAAACAGTGGTTTGTGCATCAAGCTGCAATTTGGTAAAACAAATCTATCTGGGCTGTAATCATCCTAATCAGCGGGAAAAAACTAAAGTCTGTGCAGATATTTCCCCACGATTGGTTACCTAGCCTGCCGCCGTTCCTCTTGGCAGACACAATGGGAGAGCTTTAATAATAAGAGCCGCGTTGGAAAATTGCTTTTAATAAGGGCTTAAAGTTGCGCTGTTTTCTCTTCTGATTCCAGGGCACACAGTCTGGTCTTGTGTGAGCTCGCGGAGATAACAGGGGGGGCCCCGGCTCGGAGTGAGTCTAATATAAACAGGTTTGTTTGGTGTTGAAACATTGCCGACTGCTTAAACTCTAGCGCTAATATAAGACGACACATGTCATTATGGCGGCTGCCGCTCTTGTGCGCGCAGTTATGTCTCCGGCGCGTCTTTTGAGAGATTCCTGTGTGATTGCTCATTCCTATAGATCCATTTACAAGGAGAGCTTTATGGGAGATGGAAAAGCGGCTGTGTGGGGGTGGCAGAGTGTCTGTGTATGTCTTTGTGTGTGCCCTGGGGTTCGGCTAAACTGTGTCTAGAGTTGTGTACGTTGTGAACAAAAGTGTTGGTAATTTTCTACTTCTTTATGTGTGCTTGAAAACATACACAGTAATTATGGACTGGTTATTTCCACTTTCTTTGTAAATACTTTTGTCCAGGAATATTTATTTAGCCCAGCTTTAAAGTTAAATCCAAGTTTATACCTGGTTTTAATCCCCATTTTAGTTAGTACAGAATTTGAACAAGTTTCAGGTAAATTGTGATAAATAGAAGTACTGCAAGACCTGATGCTAATATTATCAAAAAGTACAACATTAAGTTTAGAAAATTACATCCATCCAACAGTCTGAGCAGAGACTTCCCTCTTCACACACACTTGCTCCAGCTCATCCAGGGGAGTCCCAAGGCGGTCCCAGGCCAGCCGAGAAACAGTCCCTCCAGCATATCCTGGGTCTTCCCTTGTTCTCCTCTCGGTGGGACATGCCCAAAACACCTCCTTTCCATTTCCCAAGGTTATCTCTACTTTTCGGTCATTACATTCGTGACACATTGTTTGAACTTATTAGAAAGTATTCAGGGCATCAAAGCTGACAAATAAGCAATTATTATTATGAAATCCGTTTAAGAAATGTTCCCAGTTCAACAAAAGCTCTGCTCTGCTCAGTTCTACTCTACTCTACCAGCCCTGTTTGACCAGTACCATGTCCCTCTTTAGTCCTTCTTGGCCCTGGTTCTATCCAGTATCGAGTTGGTACTAAAGTGTTCTCACTGACTGATTTGCCAGAGTGCTGATGGAAGCCATGGTTACCAAGGAATTTCCCTGGATACTGGTTCATTGTGGGCCACATGTTGAAGCGTGATATACCTCCCTAAAGCACAGACTCATTCAAAGGTCTGAAGTGAAGAGAAATAAGTTAAATGTAAATATTTGTAGTCATAGAAGTTACTCTTTCAACCCTCTACAGCACAATCTTCTTGTGATGCAATGAAAATGGACTTCTGAGGAATATTTTTCGCTGCTGTTCTAATAGCATTATCTATTCGAATGATGTGGTCAGTTTTTGATCTTGAAATAGCTTAAACAAAGGACAAAGTCAAGCACTTCCAAACAAAAGGCCTCCGTAAAAATGCAGCCCTGAGATATATGTTGTAAAGGCGTACCAATTAGTAGTCTCAAATTTGAAACTAATTTCTAATTTGTCAGTATACTGGTCCCTAGTTTATTGTGGGGGGTAATGTATTCTAAAAACAACCCACAATAAGAAAGAGCAGATCTATGTTCTAAGGCTGTAAAACCCCTCACACACTTCATACACTTTATACACTTTTCTACAAACCTGAGCTCATGACTACTGAAGTGTGATGGCGGAAATATCAGTGGAGATATCTGCTCAGCGCTACTGCAGCTGTCAAAAGCCACGCATACACTGTAAAATACAGCTGCAGAGGACACCGCGGTGAGGGGAAGGAGCAGACTGAGGGAGAGACCAAAGAGAGACCAGGAATAGACCAGAGAGAGACACAAAAGTTTTCCCCTGAGTTAATTGTCATGTTATACTAGCAGTTATATGATGTTGTGTGAGATTTCATAACACTTTGAAGCAACTTTTGTTAAAGTTAAAACTCATCATTCTATCAATGTGCAGAAGCCAGTACTTTTCCCTTGTTGTGTCTATCTGAAGGCCAAGCTACATGGCACCGTGGCAGCTGCTGATTGGAGGTCTCCATGCCTCCGCTCTGTATAATACACTTGCATTCTATTGTATCTGTGATCGTGTGCTTTGTTCGTGCTGTCTCTACCATCGACAATAAAACATGTCTTCTGTCTGAATTTAAGACGCGATCCCAGACTTTGTCATCTTCTTCAGTTGTATATGATGTTGAGTACACACATATGGTGTTGAGTGGCATGTTGTAAAAAAGTAAACAAACAAATGAGCAAAACAGCAAAACCGCGTCATAATGAGGAACCACTGTGTATATCAACTACGATCTCATTATAGTCTCATAAAGGTGACACTATTCAAAAACATATAAAGATCGCCAGTAGAGAGGACTTTCAGACACAAGAATAATACAGCGGCTTTGTGATTCTGGGGTACCTGGCTTTTGGAGGCAGCCACTTTTGCGAACAGGGCCTGGGACACCTTGGCTCTCTTCATCTCCTGCTGGATCTCGTCGTAGATGGTAGAGTTGATGTTGACCAGGCAGTTCTCTGACTTGCCGTTCCACTCGCAGGGCAGAGTGGGTGGCTTCACCTGAAAAACGCAGAACAAATCCCTGCTTCAGATCACAGACTTTGATGAGTATGACCATTTTGGAATATATTTGGACACGTCTTGAGAGACTTGCTGGTTTGTGTGTGAGTGCGTGTGTCAGTGTGTCAGTGTGTTTGTGAGTGTGGTTGTGTGTGTGTGTGCTCAGTGCGGCGTACTGGGCGTCTGGGGGGGTGAAGGTGCACGGGGGAGGTGCTCACAGGGGAGATGCCCACTGGGATCCTGGGGTTCCAGTCGTCCGGCCTTATGCTGTCCTCCCTCCAGGGCTGCTTCACACACACACACACACACACACAGAAACACACAGAAACACAGAAACACGTTCAGCTGATGATCACAAAATAACTGCAAGTAGAGTGAAACAGAGCCCTGATTCAGCAGCGTGTCATGACAACAATCTTTTGACAAGCTAACAACAAGTCTTCTAATAAAGCTGAAGAATTAGCATATGAAGGGAGCATTGAGAGGAGACAGAGCAGGGACATGAAGCTCTTTAAAAGTGTCTAGACAGCTGACAGACCTGCACTTGCTCTGATGATCCTGACATTTGTGGTCAGTAGAAGCCTTTGATCCTGTTTTATGACAAAGCCACTGAGTGGTAGGTTAGCATGTGTAGCTAATTGTTAAGGCTGGGACATGTACAAACGAGTGTGTGCACACGTGATAGAAACATACCTCTGTGAGTGTTTTTATGAGGCCAATAAAAGCTCCTGTGTCTGAGCTCTTGTGGCAGTCTCTGATTTATGTGCCTGAAGTGAGAGCGGCTCCATAGGAGGCTGGCAGATGGCCAGGTACACACGTGTGCGGGAGCACTACATGATAAATGTCACCGGCTTTAAGTCACACAGGGAAATAGTATATCAGGCCTCCACTTATTGTACTTTTGTGCCAACAATCTCTTGGAATCATTGAAAACAAATGAAAGGCAGGAGCAGAGCTGTTGTTTGTGTTTGCTGCAGATGGTGTGGCATGTTCCCTTCATTAGGCTGATTGTTAAAATACAAATGTATTACTCACCATTCTGTGCAAGCAAGTGCTAATCTCTACCTCCATTCATTTCCACAAGAAAAAATGTTAAACAACAGTTGGTTATTCTTGGTAATTTTACTCCTGTTTTTTAGATTTTTGGTAATGATACCTCAGGGCGACACAATATGTCACCATCAATCATCCGGTGCAAAAACAACATGCACAATATTCTGATCACAAAGGCTGCTACACACAGTGTTCACATACTTCAGATCACTGTGTGTTAACGTTACCATTGTTCACCAGCACTGCTTCTACATGTGTTTCCTTTATGACCAGGGACTTGGACATTCTTCAGTATCTGACCGTCTTTACATTATACACTACAGGATAATCTACCATGACACTGATACAACACGTCATGTTTTGTGATAGAACTGGAGCTGCAAGTTGTGTGTTTAAAAGCCCACAGGGAGACTGAAGGAAGCGTCTCCTGTTCAGACGGCTGCCTATGAGACCCGGCCCCAGATAAAGAGGAAGAAAACGGATGGATATTCAAAGTAAGGATAGAATATAGAACATGTTTTGGTAACAGAGCTTATGGCTAGACAAAGAAAACTATAGTAGCACAAAATTATCCTCATGCTAGCCCATAGAAATGGAGCTAGTGGACAATGCTATCCCACTAGCTCAATAAAGACAATGGACAAAGTTTGGCTCCAATTTGCTCTGACTGACTGACTTTGAAGGGTGGTCTGAGTGTGCTGTTTGTGTCACAAGGAAATTAGCCAGAGCTCGCGTGTGTTAAAATAGACCTCTTCCACATAAAGGCTAACACTATGGTCATGTCACACTCGGTTCTAGCCATACTGTTGTCAATATAATTTTGGAGTACTTGATAACAATATTCAAACGGAGGGTGGCAATCCATCATCATTGAGCTTGTATTGTTCAACGTTCAAAAACTATGAAAGTGCACCTCACCGTGAGCTTGATGGCTTTTTACCTGCGTCCAGGAACGCAAAGTTTTAAGAACATTCTCAGGAAGCATGTGTGTCTGTGCGTGCATATGTGTGCATGGTAAGTATGTCTGTGAGTGTGTGTGTCTGTACATGTGTGTTTGTCTGTGTGCTTGTTATTTTCTGCCTGTGCTCATTGTCATTACCTGTTATTGAATATTATTTTGTATATTTTATTCATGTGACCAGGGACATGTGCTGATCAAAACTTAATGTCATCGTCCCTTTCAAATAAGAAGAGAAATACGCTTTGTGTGTCTGTGTGTTGGTATATGTGTGCTGTGTATTATCGTGTGTGTGCGTGTGTATGTATGCCTGTTTCCTTGTGTATGTGCATGTGTGCGTGTGTCTGAGTGTGTGTGAGTGTCCGTGGATCCTTGTGCATGTGTGTGTCTGTCTATGTGTGGGTGTGTCTGTGTGTGTATGTGCATACGTGCATCTGTGTATGCATGTGTCTGTGCGTGCGCGTGTGTGTGTCTGGGTCTCTGTGTGTGTGCGCGCTGACTTGCCTTCTCTTCCAGACATGTTGAACCAAAGTGAAACAGGACTGACATCTGAGAGCATTTCTAAGTCTGATGGACAGGAACTTGGAATCTCATGAAAAGCCTCAGTCTCTGTGAGCTCATTGGGCCGCGCTGACCCGAGGTGTGGCGGGCACTGACCTGCACTGGCCGGTTGGGGGGCGTGCCGATGAGCGGTGCGGACGCCATGGCCGAGGCCGCGGTCAGGCTCCTCTCCCTCTCGTCCTGGTAGATGCGGTCTCGCTCAGCCTCGGGGAGCTGAAGGAAGTTCTGCATGGCGCGCAGGTTGACCAGCAGCGACTGCGAGGCCGTCTTGGGGTCCTCTTCTTTGCGGAGGATCTCGGAGAGCAGGCCCTGCGCGGACACGGTAATCGGATCAGAGGCGTAGGCTAATGCACCGGAGCCGGGCTTAAACTGATCATGGCTTTTACAGCAGAAGCAGGAGTCTCTGCGGCTTCACTCACAGATGTGGATGGACTCCTGATCTCACAGTGGAGTCTTCAGGGACGTAACAATATGCAGCTAATATGAACACTAATATCACAGTACTAGGGCTAATACTTATGATCATTTAATATTCAAAGAAGCAGTCATTAGCCGCCTGATTTTGCGGCCTATGTGCGTGTTTGTGCGTATGTATGTTTGTGTGCATCCGAGTATGTGTATGTATGTGTGTGCTGGTGTCCATTTGTGCTGTTTTCTGTACATTGTTTGGGGTTTGTCCATTGCAGTGAGTCTGTTGGAGTATGTCTGTTGAAGTTAAGTCTGTTGGGGTGAGTCTGTTGGGGTAAGTCTGTTGGGGTGAGTCTGTTGGAATGAGTCTGTTGGGGTAAGTCTGTTGGGGTTAGTCTGTTGGGGTGAGTCTGTTGGAATGAGTCTGTTGGGGTGAGTCTGTTGGGGTGAGTCTGTTGGGGTGAGTCTGTTGGGGTTAGTCTGTTGGGGTGAGTCTGTTGGGGTTAGTCTGTTGGGGTGAGTCTGTTGGGGTTAGTCTGTTGGGGTGAGTCTGTTGGGGTGAGTCTGTTGGGGTGAGTCTGTTGGGGTTAGTCTGTTGGGGTGAGTCTGTTGGGGTTAGTCTGTTGGGGTGAGTCTGTTGGGGTGAGTCTGTTGGGGTGAGTCTGTTGGGGTTAGTCTGTTGGGGTGAGTCTGTTGGAATGAGTCTGTTGGGGTGAGTCTGTTGGGGTTAGTCTGTTGGGGTGAGTCTGTTGGGGTTAGTCTGTTGGGGTGAGTCTGTTGGGGTGAGTCTGTTGGGGTGAGTCTGTTGGGGTTAGTCTGTTGGGGTGAGTCTGTTGGGGTTAGTCTGTTGGGGTGAGTCTGTTGGGGTGAGTCTGTTGGGGTGAGTCTGTTGGGGTTAGTCTGTTGGGGTGAGTCTGTTGGGGTTAGTCTGTTGGGGTGAGTCTGTTGGGGTGAGTCTGTTGGGGTGAGTCTGTTGGGGTTAGTCTGTTGGGGTGAGTCTGTTGGAATGAGTCTGTTGGGGTAAGTCTGTTGGGGTTAGTCTGTTGGGGTGAGTCTGTTGGAATGAGTCTGTTGGGGTGAGTCTGTTGGGGTGAGTCTGTTGGGGTGAGTCTGTTGGGGTTAGTCTGTTGGGGTGAGTCTGTTGGAATGAGTCTGTTGGGGTTAGTCTGTTGGGGTTAGTCTGTTGGGGTGAGTCTGTTGGGGTTAGTCTGTTGGGGTGAGTCTGTTGGGGTTAGTCTGTTGGGGTGAGTCTGTTGGGGTGAGTCTGTTGGGGTGAGTCTGTTGGGGTTAGTCTGTTGGGGTGAGTCTGTTGGGGTTAGTCTGTTGGGGTGAGTCTGTTGGGGTGAGTCTGTTGGGGTTAGTCTGTTGGGGTGAGTCTGTTGGGGTTAGTCTGTTGGGGTGAGTCTGTTGGGGTTAGTCTGTTGGGGTGAGTCTGTTGGAATGAGTCTGTTGGGGTGAGTCTGTTGGAATGAGTCTGTTGGGGTGAGTCTGTTAGGGTGAGTCTGTTGGGGTAAGTCTGTTGGAATGAGTCTGTTGGGGTAAGTCTGTTGGGGTTAGTCTGTTGGGGTGAGTCTGTTGGAATGAGTCTGTTGGGGTTAGTCTGTTGGGGTTAGTCTGTTGGGGTGAGTCTGTTGGGGTTAGTCTGTTGGGGTGAGTCTGTTGGGGTTAGTCTGTTGGGGTGAGTCTGTTGGGGTGAGTCTGTTGGGGTAAGTCTGTTGGAATGAGTCTGTTGGGGTTAGTCTGTTGGGGTGAGTCTGTTGGAATGAGTCTGTTGGGGTTAGTCTGTTGGGGTGAGTCTGTTGGGGTGAGTCTGTTGGAATGAGTCTGTTGGGGTTAGTCTGTTGGGGTGAGTCTGTTGGGGTGAGTCTGTTGGGGTGAGTCTGTTGGGGGAAGGCTGGTCGGGCAGATGAGAAACTATTTTTGTTTTTAACATCACTTTTAACAAAATCATTTTAAGTTTGAGGAGTTTGGAGGATTGCATGATGCAATAACAGGTGTCAGAGTTTATCAGTATAAAAAAGATAGAAACACAGTATTTTTCAAACCCTGCATTGAATCTCGACGAAAAAAAGCCCCTCAAACTTCTGCTTCGTCTTCCTAATCATCATTGGTATGTTCCCGTGCATCTCTCCAACGCGCTCTGATCCATGGGCTGTAGCTTGTAATTGACTTTGTTGGACATCTTCTCTCTCAGTGGCGGCAGTGGCGGTGGTGGTGGTGGAGGAGCTGAGTGGATGGTAGTGCGGTAAACGTGGCGCTCTAATCAGTGCGTCCTCTGTTCGCTCTTCAATAGGAGTGGATTCCGTCATTATGCGAGCGCCGGCTGTGATTGGGCCTTTTCATGCACGCGGGGCCCACACGCTGAGCTCTCGCCGGCTCGGCTCCTCGCTGTCAATAGGTGTGATTTGGTCATAAAACAAGGTGATGTGTTCTGTTATGGCACGTTTATCACCGGAGTTTGTGAGGATGAGTGCGTGGGCTGCTATCGCACAAACTCGGCTTTTAGAGGGAATACTCTTCTGCGCGTTGTTTGTGTGTGTATCCTGCGATAATGAACTAAAACTGATGAATAGAAACGTGTCCATTGATCCTGTTTGAAACTGCAAAACTGATAGACCACATACAGTGTGAGAACTCAAAGATGTATGGTCTGAAGTTTCTGAAGTTCAGAAAAACCGGCAGGGAAAGGTGATTGGTAAAACAGACCCTTTCTGAGCCTCATATAAAGGAATATACAGTATAACTCCTGTTTCCACCAGCCCTAATTGGCCCTACCGTACTCTATTCTATCTTACCCTATCCTACTCAACTCTATCCTACTTGACTCTACTCTACTCAACCTAGCAACCTACCCACAACAAACCAGTATCCGGGGGACGTTTCTTGGTAAGTATGGCTTCCAGCAGCACTCTGGCCAATCACTGTCAGTTATAACAATTTAGTACCAGCTCGACTTGAACCAGGGCCAAGAGGGAGTAAAGAAGGACCTGGTACAGGTTAAACAGGGCCAGTGGTGGCAACACTCCCAGTCAGTGGAGTGTAGAAGAGTAGAGTAGATTAGAGTAGAGCTGAATAGAGTAGAGTAGAGTAGCGTAAAGTAGAGTAGAGAAGAGAAGAGCTGAGTAGTAGAGTAGAGTAGGGCCAAGTCCGGCTGGTGGAAACAGAGGGTTATTACGATACTCAAACATGCCTGAGTCAATGAAAATAAAACGTTGGGAACACGATTGAAAGCTCAGAAAAGTCAGTGTGAGAAATTTGAATGTTCGTGTCATTCCACTGGCAGCAAAGAATCAAGATCAGTTTGTGCTCTCCTGAACAAATGAGACTTTTAGAGATTCAGATGGATTGACAAAGTGTGGTCTTGAATATTGTCATCAAGTGTCCAAATTTACAACAGACCAGACCAGAGAGAGAAATCAGGGCGAGACACCAGAGAAAGGTAAGAGAGAGACCCCAGAGACAAAGGTCAAAGAGTAACCAGAGAGAGAATAGAGAGAGAGACCAGAGAGAGTCCAAAGATACAACACGCAAAACAGTAGAATCTGTTTCATGCTGAATTGCTTTGCAGAACCAATCATAGACCAGATTTTTATAACTATATGTTTTAATGGATCTTTTGAAAGACTAAATTAGATTAGGAGAACATGGCTAAAACATAATGTTGTCAGAAATAACCCAATTCTCGCCTTAATTAGAAAAGCCTAGTGTGAGCGACAAATTCTACAAGTCTTGACATTGCTTGAATGTTTGAATATGAAAAAATTGGCATCACTTTCCATTTAAAAACCATAAACATTCTTGTGTTCAGACATTGCGACGGTTATATAGTTTTACAATTTCATCTCTTATATATCTAATGTGTGCCTTGGATTGGGGACAAGGCTCGGCATGTCAGAAATGCAAAAGTGATAATCCTGGAGTGTGGAGGCCTCTTGTCTGTCTCCTGTCACCTTCTGCAGCCCCTCCCCCTCCACTTTATTAACGCGCATATGGCAAACAACAAACGGCTAATAAAACACCACCACCCCCAACACACACACACACCTACATACAATCACACACAAACACATGCCGCTCTGAAACAATGGGTTTATGGCAGATGAATGCTCTGGTCTCACCAGATTTCTGTGTTTGTGCTGTTTTGGATGTGAACAGAAGGGGTAGTAGTGGTATAGTGATCAGTTGGAGAGAGACCAGAGAAAGACACCAGAGAGAGTCCAGAGAGAGTCCACAGAGACCAGAAAGAGTCCAGAGAAAAAAGAAAGAAAGACCAGAGAGAGAGACCAGAGAGAGAGATCAGGGAGAGAGACCAGAGAGAGGAACCAGAAAGAGAGATCAGAGAGAGACTGGCCAATGAATTTTATTTTGAAAATGTATTATATCCAATTTTAAGCTGGGTTTAAATTTTAGATTCAAAATGAGGAATTCCACCTACTTGAGGTCATTAATAAATTATTCTGATGACACGCCATGACAGCCATACTGTATTAACAATAAAAACCCAGCATCAATGCTGAGTTTTCCTTACTATGTACAAAAAGTAAAACACACAAGATTCACACAGATCTCACCTGTGTCCTGTTGAAGGCCACTCGGGCGAACACGGCTTGGGAGATGCCGGCTCTCTTCAGCTCGTCCCGAACCCACTGGTAGATTTCCGAGGATACGTCTGTGTTGGAGGCCACCTGAGGCTCCATGGGCTTGTTGTGGTTGCGGCTCACTGGGGGGTGGTTGAGGTACTGCTGGGACAGAGTCTGCTGGGCCAGAAGCCTGTTGACGGCATACTGCTGGTTGAGGATCTGAGCCATGACCAGCTGTTGGTTGACCAGCTGGGGGCTGATGGGCGTGGACACAAGGCCGGGGTGGTGCAGGCCGGGCATCTGCGGCTGTCTGCCCCCCGCCTGCCCGCCGTGAGGGGGCGGAGCGTGGGATAGAGGGGGGACCGGTGAGGAGGGCGTCTGCTCTGCTGTGCTGCCTGGGATGGGCTGCTGCTGCTGGGAGAAGCTCAGGTGGTTGTGGTTAGAGCCGGGAGGAGACAGGTCTGCGAGGCCGTCCATGTCTCCTGCACACATAAGGGACCAGAGGTTATACACAAGAGACCAGAGGTTACACACAAGAGACCAGAGGTTATACACAAGAGACCAGAGGTTACACACAAGAGACCAGAGGTTATACACAAGAGACCAGAGGTTATACACAAGAGACCAGAGGTTACACACAAGAGACCAGAGGTTATACACAAGAGACCAGAGGTTACACACAAGAGACCAGAGGTTATACACAAGAGACCAGAGGTTACACACAAGAGACCAGAGGTTATACACAAGAGACCAGAGGTTACACACAAGAGACCAGAGGTTACACACAAGAGACCAGAGGTTATACACAAGAGACCAGAGGTTATACACAAGAGACCAGAGGTTATACACAAGAGATCAGAGGTTACACACAAGAGACCAGAGGTTATACACAAGAGACCAGAGGTTATACACAAGAGACCAGAGGTTACACACAAGGGACCAGAGGTTACACACAAGAGATCAGAGGTTACACACAAGGGACCAGAGGTTACACACAAGAGATCAGAGGTTACACACAAGCACCCCAGGAAACTCTTTGGGGTTAGGAAACATTGTTTGGGGTTGTGTGAAGCCATGTTGAGACCGGTTTACTATTTCAAAATTATAATGACACAGAACCTCCTCTTCTGACCCCCAGTTCTCAATAGGGTGTCTTGCCCACTAACATGTATGACAGACGTTTTTAGTAGGTGTGGATGAGATACTTTCTACTCTCTGGTCCCTCTCTGGTCCCTCACTGGGCTCCCTCTCTGGTCTCTACATTTATCTCTCTCTGGTTATTCTGGTCTCTCTCTGGTCTCTTTGAGGTTAATCTGGTCTCTCTGGTCCCTGGTCTCTCTTTCTGGTCTATCTCTAGTCTCTTCAGTATCCCTCTCTGGTCTCTCTCTCTCTGGTGTCTCTCTTGTCTATGCCACACTCTTGAGGTGGGCTGGAAAAACAATATTGGATTGTAAAATGGGAGCAAAACAAAAAAAAGCATTACATGGACTACAGCTTGATTTAAAGATAAATCTGACAATCCCACATTATCTCAGCGCTCGGCCCTATCCTGCACTCGCGGGCATGAATCCGGCAGTCACAGAATGTACGGACAGTAATGCGGTAACGAGCGTGTACCTCTGGCTCGCTCTCATTAGCAACAACAGCGCCGCTTGTAAACATGGGGCAGATAGAGCGCGGATAAGGGGCTCATTGTAAGTGCGAGTCGGCCCACAGAAAATCTAGTAAAGCTGTTCTCCTGTCTCGTCATGTGGAGAGGAGTCAGACACAGGAGAAGCAGTGTGCGCCGACAGATGCGAAGAGGTCAGCTGGGCAGGTCAAGCGGGCGGGACTGTATCTAAAGCGGGCGGCACGGTGGCTGAGTGGATAGCACTCTCGCCTCTCAACAAGAAGGTCCTGGGTTCGAATCCCGGTCGGACCAGGGCCTTTCTGAGTGGAGTTTGCATGTTCTCCCCGTGTCTGCGTAGGTTTCCTCCGGGTACTCCGGTTTCCCCTACCACTAAAAATATGTCCAATAGTTCTGGCATGCGCCTCCTGTACTGGCGACCCCGCTCCCATCTCTGTGTGGAGTGAGAGACAAATGCCCCAAAAAAAAATTAACAATTGTAAACCGCTTTGAGACTCAGATCTGTAGTGAATAAAGATATGAATAAAGATTACTAAAGCAAAAGTGGCGAGAGGGTTTGGGGTTGTGGATCCCCAATTCTTCCACCATCGATATTGTTGCCAAATGTTCAAGTTTTTGGTATGAAAGTAACTGTGCTGCAGATAGCAATCACACATGTATGTAAGTAAGTAAATGAATGAGTACATGAATTTCTGTAAAAGTGATGGTTTGTGTATCTGGGCAAGGTGTGAAAATACCAATAAAAAAACTCGATTATATGAGTGTCTACAGGTTGGCCTCTGTCATGCCTTAAAATTCTAAGAATAGAGTGGGAATTTAATTACTGAAACTTTTTGACCAACTGAATAGAGCTGTTGAGGGTCAATGTAGGAGTTTCACTGCTATCGCTACATCTTTAAGTGACATTATTATTAAGAGTGTAGGGTCGGGGAGTGTTTGGGCCTGCGTTTGAGCGCATGTGTGTCTGTCTGTGTGTGTGTGTGCATGTTCCGGGACCGAAGTAAAAGCCTGTAGCAGCTCTGGGAGGAGGCTAAAGGCAGAACAAATAGATAAATTGTGCAGATTTAAATACCTTTGGAAAAAAAACAGCTAACATTTATATAAACTTGTACGTAATCATATATCATGTATCATATCCTCTTCATATAGATCTTAAGATTTTCGTGAAGAAAAACAGTACAGTACAATACAATAGTAATAGTATAAAATGAAGAGAAGTTATTTTTGGAACAAGAGTCAGTGTTAGTTCTGCTGGAAAGGAATAAAGAGTGAAAATACTGCTAAGACACACCAATAGTAAACACGCTTAAGAGTGGGATCTAGTCTTAAAATAAATGCCTCCTTTGTAATAAAATGTGCAGTTTTGAGTCCGCAGCGGCTCCGCGCATGGACTGTTTTATGTATGTTTACGGCCTGAACGCGCTGGCGGAGTGAGGGGGCTGCGCGGAAGGATTCATATGGATTCATCTCAACTATAGAAAACAAACTGCTTTTATTCAGACGGAGAAAAGGGGGGAGTTTTTTTATTTAATTTCAAGAGATGAAAGATTAAAAACGTTTTCTTCTACCCAAAAATAAAAGAAAATAAGCTCAATAATCGGGTGTTTCTGAGCTGTCAGGAGCCACAAACAGCGAGCCAAGAAGGGGCTATTGAGCCGGGAATGGGGGTAATAATGGAGTCTTGTGGTAATCCCCGGCATTCGGATGGTATAGCGTTCCTATTGAGTGTGTGTATGTGTGTATATGTGTGTGTGTGTATGTGAGTGTGTGTGTACAGCGCTGGGGGGCATTTCCATGTGAATGTGAGAATACGGGGGACCCTCCTGTGGATCCCAGCCCGCAAAGAGGCCAGATTAGGGGCACAATGAGGCTGGGGGAGTGGAGCAGAGAGCTGACTGTCCTCTATCACACAGACTGGTAAACAAGATGGCTGGATTAAATACCAGAGGGTTTTTTGTTTTTACTTTTCATCAAACATTAAGAGACCAGTTGTTCAGTCGGTTAACTGGTGGGTGATGTCCAGCAGAGAAGAGGATATCTTATCATTTTAGCTCAAGCTGTGTCTAAGGAGTCCAGAGAGACCAGGAAGAGACTAGAGAGAGAGACCAGAGAGGACACCAGAGAGAGATAAGAGAGAGACCAGAGAGAGACAGCCAGGAAGAGAGACCAGGAAGAGACTAGAGAGAGAGACCAGAGAGGACACCAGAGAGAGATAAGAGAGAGACCAGAGAGAGACAGCCAGGAAGAGAGACCAGGAAGAGACTAGAGAGAGAGACCAGAGAGGACACCAGAGAGAGATAAGAGAGAGACCAGAGAGAGACAGCCAGGAAGAGAGACCAGGAAGAGACTAGAGAGAGAGACCAGAGAGGACACCAGAGAGAGACAACCAGGAAGAGAGACCAGGAAGAGACTAGAGAGAGAGACCAGAGAGGACACCAGAGAGATAAGAGAGAGACCAGAGAGAGACAACCAGGAAGAGAGACCAGCGGGAGAGACCAGCGAGCGAGATCAGCGAGCTAGACCAGCGAGCGAGACCAGCGAGCGAGACCAGCGAGCGAGGAACCAGAGAGAGACAAGAAAAAGAGAGGACCAACCTCACTCAGCCAATCAGGTCTCAGTATGCACAAGGTTTTCTAGTACAATAAAGACCGTCTGATTTGTACACAAAATGTTACTTAATCACGTTTAACATGTAGAAAGTGCGATGAACAACCCTAGATTCTATATGGACATGTTACTCCTACTATGATTGAACAGTAAATGCCTCTATACAATGTGTACCAGCCTCACCAATCTGGGCTTAAAATAATTGGATTTAAACGTTCTAATTCATCCTATTTTTATTTTGATTAGTGCTGTCAAAGTAAAAGCGTTAATTATTACAATTAATCCCCCAAAAATGGCATTAATTATGGCTTAGTCCTAGATTAATCACGAGGACTGTTGTTTCCCACTGCTCCCTGACCAGCAATAAACACATTCTACAGTGTGTGTGTTGAGCACAATCTGTGTGTGTGTATGTGCGTATTTGTCTATGTGCATGTGTGTCTATATGTTAGTGTGTGTGTGCGTGTGTCTTGTACCGAGGTATATTACTTTAATACTGTTGATATTGATTTTTTTCTTTTATGGCGGTCTTGTATGTAGTGAATAAATGAAGGGGGTAAGTAAGTAAGTAAGCTTTATTTATTTATTTATGTATTTATATACCGCCTTTCACAGACCAGTCACAAAGCGGTTTACAATTGTAATATTTTATTTATTTTTTGTTTTTTTTTTGGGCATTTGTCTCTCACTCCACACAGAGATGGGAGCGGGGTCGCCGAACAGGAGGTGCATCCCAGACCTATTGTACATATTTTTAGTGGTAGGGGAAACCGGAGTACCCGGAGGAAACCTACGCAGACACAGGGAGAACATGCAAACTCCACTCAGAAAGGCCCTGGTCCGGCCGGGATTCGAACCCAGGACCTTCTTGCTGAGAGGCGAGAGTGCTATCCTCTCAGCCACCGTGCCGCCCTATGGTATGAATTGTATGTACTTTTGCTTCACCCTCTTTTAAGGCTGTGTACTAACAAACTGATTGATGATTCAAGGATTTGCAAACCTCTGTCTCAGTGTATCGGCCCACCTTCTATCCAATCTGTGGGATCAACTCATTTCCTGGAGTGATCTGGAGTCTCGTTACCACTGGCCTTAAGTTAGTCCTGTGGTCAGGAGGTATACGTGTTTGCCTCAGTGAGAGACACTCACAGAGGCCGTGTGCGGGGCGAGTGGATGGTGATTAATTCCTCTGTTCGTGCTCTATTAAACTCTGAAGTGCTGTGAGCTGTTTATTGAACCTCACAGCATTAGCGCGCGCTCAGCTGCACCACCTTCTTTTGCGCAGCCTGTGAGTGGTGCTCAGGGCAGCCGAAGAGGAGGAGGAGGTGGAGGGGAAGGAGAGGGAGCGGCGGAGGAAGAGGACGAAATATGAAACAAAAACTGTCACACATTTCTACATTTTCTTTTTCAGCACCTATCAATAATATATTATTTTCGTCTGGTCTTTCTCTCTCTCAGATCTCCCTCTCCCCGGGTCTCTCTCTCTCTAGTCTCTATCTGCATGATGTTGTCAAGTAGAAATAACTTTCAGACATAAGAATAAAATAGCAACTTTGTGAATATAATTACAATCCAATAATCTGGACATAGCAAGATATTGTCTTTTTCCACCAATTCTGTTGCTTACTCTCCATAGAGTTGTATTTGCAACTATAGCAAAACAAAACACATTGAAAGAATAATCTCCATTGGTTTATCTGCAATAGATATTAAGGAGATAAAATGAGCAAAGACATTTCCTTTACCAGCAAGAGAGATACTAATTTGTGTTGTCGATAAGAAGACGTTTTTTTTATGTATTTGGACCAAAGCAGAAAGTTGAAAGCACAAATGAGTTGAGTTATTCTGTGTGCACCACTGTTTTAGAGCAACTCTGTCCGGTAACTTATAAATCGTTCATGCCTTGAGTTGACCTATTTCTGTTGCTCTACATCGTGGAAAAAATTTAGAGGAAATTAGTTATTAGCGCTTGAATTATGCAGTATCTATCTTGATTAATAGTTAATTTGTCAATGGATCTGGTCCCTCTCTGGTAACTTTTTCTGATATCTCTCTGGTCTCTTACTGGTCTTTCTCTGGTCTCTCTCACTGGTCCTTCTGATCTCTTTCTCTCGTCTGTCTCTCTGGTCTCTCTCTGGTCTTTCTCTAGTCTCTCTCTGATCTATTGCTGGTCTCTCTCATCTCGCTCTAGTCTTTTTCTAGTTTCTCTCTGGTCTCTTGCTGGTCTCTGAAGACGCTTCTTTTTCCCTTATTTTAGGAGAGGCTGTATTCGCATTCTCTGGTCCATCTATTGGGAAGTCGCAGAAATGAGCCAAGCTATTTTAGCAAAAGAAAAGACAATATCTAATACAAGCAGAAGGATTAAATGGATATAAATATAGAGTGTCAGAAATTCTATGTGAAAAAGACAAAATGTGGTGCCTTGAAACTAGGGATTAATTTTTTTACCTGTCCACACAACTACTAAAATCAATCAATAAATAAAAACTTATGTACGTAGAAATTAGGTAAAGGTTTGTAGAAAGTGACTGTGAGTGAGTGTGCATGTGTGTGTGTAGGTGTGTGTCTGTGTGGCCATGATGCGCTGACGTACCTAGTGCATTGGCACGTGGGCTCTCTCGGAGGACACACGTCCCCAGGTAGCCCTCCAGTTGGGAGGGTTGGCGCATGCCTGCACGGTCCGCAGCATGGACACACACAAACACACATACATACATACACAACACACACACACGCACAGGGAAGGAAGGAGCGAGGGGAGCAGAGAGAAGACAGGGTTAGGTCTGGGTAAGGAGCTACAGGGAACAGGTTAGTACAGGTTTGGTTTAGGTGAACAGAGGGCAGGATGCCAGGATTACTGCTGGGGCATTTCAAGGGCAAAAACAGAATATTTAAGAGTGTCTGTTTTTCATATATTAAATGCTGTGCTTGAAAACATTCTTGGACATACACCAAAAACTTTTTTTTTAACAATCATCTTATATGGAGCTGGGATTTCTGTGCTGTTCAATTTTCAAAGGCTTTTCAAAGGATTTTGGAATCAGAAACCACTTCCATACATTTCTCTTTTGCTTTATCCGGAGCCGATTCACAGACTCGTGTTCTACCAGAACACCCTTTATAAAAACAAAATATTATATTTCAAACCACAATAAAGCGTCAGCGTTTTTGCACTGATACTGTATGTTAAATTAGACTTTGGATCGGTCAAGAGAAGTAGATTCAGATTCAGACTACTTTATTTATCCCACCAGGAGCAATTCATTTGAGCACCACATAAAAAAATAAAAAAAATAATAACATTCAAACCGTACTTTTCCCAGCTCAGTATTCTTTGAGTAAAGTACAAAGAGTGTAATCTCATAGTGAAGAAAGCCCTGTTTCCACCAGCCCTACGCCACTCTACTTTACTCTACTCTACCTGGTCGTGTTTCCATTACGCATCCTCGTACCCACAACAAACCAGTAACTGGGGAAATTCCTGGGTAACCATAGCTTCCAGCAGCACCCTGGCCAATCACTCAGAACAATCCAGCTCGGCCTGGATAGAACTGGAGGACTATAAAAAGGGACTAAAAATAGGGACTTCTTTTTTTTTTTTTTGACCAATTTTATTTGAGTCTGAAATAAAGGTTAAGAACCTGGTACTGATTACTATTCTACTCTAATCGGGGGAGATTAGAGTAGAATAGAGTAGGGCCAAGTAGAGTAGAGTAAGGGCTGGTTGAAACGGGGCTATCTGGGATATCTCAGTTCTACTATAGGCTCAATATCATGAGAGTTCGGCAAAGACTTTATCACAAGCTTTTTCAGCATATCCCCTCAGACTGTGAACAGAGTTGTGACAAAAATCTAGTGGGAGTTTGCAAAAATACATACGTTGAAAAAAAGCACAGATAAGACAGGATCACAACAAGCTATTAGCATGGAGGCTGTAAAAACATTTTGATATACTGTAATACTGTGAGTAAAAGAAAGAACAGACTGGGGGAGGCTAATATCAGCTTGTATCTTGTGTATGAATTATGTAACCTTATTTCCTGGCGGGTCAAAGGGGCTTTTCTCATAATATAAAGCATGCGTTGTCGTGGTGGAGGAGGGAGGGGGGGTGATAACGGATCTAATTGAATTTCAGAAAATAGGCGGTGGCCACTTGAAGTCTTTTCTGGGAGTTTTTTGTGTTGGGTGGAAGACTGTAAACAACAAAGTAGTCTTAGGCCGTGGATTGAGCTGTGATGGATTGATTGGAGATAAAAGTGATGGCTAATTATTGGAAAGCGTGGTGATGTGTGCGATGGGGAGACAAAAAGCTAGTGGCAAGAGATGCACTTCTATAGGCACAAACCAGGGAGGTCTTTCTCTGGTCTCTTTCTGATCTCTCTCTGGTACATCTCTGATCTCTCTCTGGTCTCTCCCTCTGGTCTCTCCCTCTGGTCTCTCTCTGGTACATCTCTGATCTCTCTCTGGTCTCTCCCTCTGGTCTCTCTCTGGTCTCTCCCTCTGGTCTCTCTCTGGTCTCTCTCTGGTCTCTCCCTCTGGTCTCTCTCTGGCTTTTCTCTCTTTCTCCAGTCTCTCACTAGTCTCTCTATCTCTGGTAACTCTGGTGTCTCTATTTGGTCTTTCTCTGGCCTCTCTCTCTCTCTCTCTCTTTTACTCTCTCTGGTCACTCTAGTGTCTCTATTTGGTCTTTCTCTGGCCTCTCTCTCTCTCTCTCTTTTACTCTCTCTGGTCACTCTAGTGTCTCTATTTGGTCTTTCTCTGGCCTCTCTCTCTCTCTCTCTTACTCTCTCTTACTCTCTCTGGTCACTCTAGTGTCTCTATTTGGTCTTTCTCTGGCCTCTCTCTCTCTCTCTCGCTCTATCTGGTCTCTCTCTGGTCTCTCTCGGGCCTCTCTCTCTGTGGTCTCACCAGTCTCTCTCTCTCTCTCTGGTTACTCTGGTAGACACCCGAGTAACCAGAGTAACCTCCTTGGTCTCTCTCGCTGGTCATTCTGGTGTCTCTCTTTGGACTCTCTTTGGTCTCTCTCTGGTCTCTCTCCAGCTTGAGTTCATGCAATCATTCCTTCATTTCACTACAAATAGTTGCTGTCCATCTTGTCCCAAAGCATCATATTGTGACTCATATGGTAGTCTGAAATGTCCACTCCATATCAGAAAATACTTTGTATGCAGCTGAAACAGACCAATTTAGTTAAAAAACCCAAAAACAAATAGATATAAAGAGAGCACATCTAAGCTTGCTCTGTCACATTCAGGGATGCTTTTATGATTCCAATGTGTTTTCATGATGTTTAAATGGTTTAGCCCCTGTATATCTGACAGAGCTGGTCTCTCTCTGCTCCCTCACAGAGCTGGTATATCTGTCTACTCCTGTCAGATCAGTGAGGTCAGAAAACCAGCTGCTGTTGAAAATGTCCAGATCTCGTCTCAAAACTCGATGAGACCGAGCCTTCACTGTAGCTGCTCCAAAACTGTGGAATAGTGACCTCTGTACATGAGAGCAGCTCCTTTTAAACTAAATTCTATCGTGTTCCAAGTGTGTGTATTTCAAGCTGTTTTTATTGGACTTTTCTTGTTAGTTTTTAAAAACACCTTGTCCTTCATCTGACTGTTTTTGCATTACAAATTCGAAAAGTGCTCCCTTCCTTCCTCTTTGACTAAAAAAAACAAAAGCGCCCGTGAGCAGAGGTGCGTGGTGCGAGCGTGCCGATTGTCGCCCGCATTGTGCTTACCCATCATATCTTTTGTCTTCTTGAAATGTTTATACCAGCGCCCAAATTCCTGACACTTGGCGGCCGACACATTTGCATAGTAAGTGCTGTTCACGATGGAGGAAATCATGCTCTGAAACAGACAGACACAGTGGAAGACATTTTAGTTTGTGAGCGAGAAAACAGACGTGACGTTACATTGTGGCAGGGGTAAAGGGCGTGTGTGTGTGTGTGTGTGTGTGTGTGTGTGTGTGTGTGTGTGTGTGTGTGTGTGTGTGTGTGTGTGTGTGTGTGTGTGTGTGTGTGTGTGTGTGTGTGTGTGTGTGTGTGTGTGTGTGTGTGTGTGTGTGTGTGTGTGTGTGTGTATGTGTGTGTGTGTGTGACTGTCAAAAGAAATGTTAATGGATGGACTAGTTAAAGAAAACATATTGTGCTTATTGGGATATATTTATTATTAATGTTTTTTGGATAATCCATGTTACGCCGCTTTAGTTATTTTTCCCTTTGCTTTAAAAACAATTAACAATGATAATGCGTGGGTTTTATGCAGTGCTTTTCTGGACACTCAATGACACTTCACAGCATTATTCATTCACTCCAAACGCAGTGAATGCATCGGTTTTATATATCGCTTTTTTTGGACACTCAAAGACGCTTTACATGTCATTATTCTTTCACTCCATACACAATGGAGATAAACTACTACTGTAGCCACAGCTGCCCTGGGGCACACTGACAGAAACGAGGCAACCAGTCTGTGCCATCGGCCCCTCCCACCACCAACCATTCACACACACACCAGACTCATTCTAGGCAATGTGGGTGAAGTGTCTTGCCTAAGGACACAACGGCAATTTGTCGCTGTGGCGGTAAACTATTGTAGCCACGGCTGCCCTAGGGCACACTAAGAGGAGCGAGATCGACATTGTTTTTAACATGATACTAAAAAGGCCATGCGTGTCCTATTCAATTCAATTAATTTGTTTTTTGTAAAGCCCTAGATCACAACATCAGATCAGAGAATCAAACAGTTTGAACACAGGAAATGCAATAATAACAAACACATAGAAGCCATTGGTTTATAGGGAACGGGATGACCACTGTCCAGAAATGCTAATAAATCTTCCGGATCATCACTGTCAGAGACTATTCTGCTTCAGATTGTTATGTTGTCTTTAAATACGTCGAGCAGAGAGTTTTAACCGTCCAAAACAAAACAATGTATTTCAAAACTTTATGGAGAAGAGGACACTGCAAACAACATGACTTCAATTACTCATAAAAATATACATGCCGGGCTTTAAGGGCACTGCTGCTTCCGTTTGGTGTAAAACGAGGCCATGGATGAGTGAAGAGTTCTCATGATGCAGTTCGGGGAATGATCAAAAACAGCCTACATGTGTTTATTATATTAATTGAATGTAAAAATATGCATGTAATGATTCCAAGGAGACCCCAAGAAGAATAGCCACTGAGGAGCAGTGTGGATCTTAATAAACTAAACACAAAATATAGACAAACATCATCTGTCACTGTTTTTGGCCACTAAATAGTTTGCTATGTAATATCGCTAATAATTTCAAATGGTTGCGTATTATTGTCTCCACTGCTACATCCATAATGATATATTCATTCATTCATTCATTTTCAAGCCCTTTATTGTCCATTTCTGGGTCAGGGGGGTGGCAATGAGAGCTGCCACCCAACGCTCATAGCCCCAGTCCCTCTGATCCTCTGCAGGGGGTGAGTCCACAGGAAGGTTTTTCAGCGGAGGGCTTCAGGCAACGTGGGGTTAAGTGTCTTGCCCAAGGACACAACGACAGTAGACATCAGTGGGAGCAGTTGGAGTAGGTCCCATGGTGGGAATTGAACTCAAAGGCTCAAAGGCCAATGCTCTACCAACTGAGCTACTGTCGCCCCATATATATATATATATATATATATATGTTGTAATAAAATACTTTAAATATGCAGATTTTAAGACTTTGTACCAGAGATCAATTAAGTATATCTTAACTAGCAAACGGAGAAATTGCTTTGCGATTTATTCAAACCCATAAACTGTATATAGTAGATGGACAGTGCAAACCTGCTAGCCCAATAGTGCTAATGAATTAAAATGTAATAAAAATGCAAAGAACGTTGCTGACCCGCCCTCTCCATGTAGTTCCCATTTATCAAAAATGCAACAACATATTTGAGCGTAAGCTACTTAAAACTGTAACAGAATGAGAGTTTGATAAAAACAAATCTTTACGGAAGAGAAGTAGAGAGAAACCTGAAGATATCTTTGTGTAAAATATAAAGTGTGTTGGATAATATTTTGGGTTTTGTTTTTGTCTGAAACTTTCACAAAAAGGGACGTACATAGAGGAAATTTAGATTTTACTGAATAATATTTTTCAGTTTTTTATTCTAGATTTTTATTCTTGCGGATTGGACCAAAGCTGGAATTAAGCTAAAGAAGGCAAAATATTGTGGACGGATGAATGTTTTTGATGAATTATTATGTGATATTATGCCATTGTAGCTCTTATGAAGCTGGGTATTGATTCACATGAATTTAAAAAGGGGGAGACGGTATGGAGTTTGCAATGGGAAAAGATCAGAGGGCCACACAAGAACCTGAATTGGCCCTTATGTGGCCCCCGGCTGTACTTTGCCCAGGTCAGCTTCAAACATATCTGGGGGCCGCCAGGTCTGATGGAGCGTCTACGGAGCTGTTGTTTTTTTACCCGTTTCATGTGCAAGTGTTCAATTAGAAGGGTGAGTAAAAGTCGGCACGCATCAAGAGCAGGTGGCGCGCAGATATTTACCTTCAAACGACGCGCGCTACTATCAGCATCTGGGGAATCGGCCCCGTGTAAACAGATAAACCTCCTTTATTCTTTCTCTGCTTTATTTATACAATCTGTTAAGAGGAGCGCTCCGAGGGCCGCGGCGAGAATGTACCGCTTTGACAAGTGCGCTCCCTCAGCCGGCGCCGCGCCCTCACGAACTCTTGCTTCCACCGACCTCAGGAAAACAAAGAGAGAATGTGCGATGTGTTTTTCTGCCTCTCCCTGCCAGTTTCATTAAAATAAATGTTTTAACACCTTGCCGGCCTCCAGGCAGATCGCAAGGCTGGTGCGGGAGAAATTGTTTTTGATTGTTATAAATATTCAAAAGAAGCAAGCCATCTGTTTTCAAATTACAGGTATGCGGTCTTTATCATTGTGTGTAATGTATGCGCAGGGAGGATGCAGGGGGAACCTTCTGGCACCAACAGCGCGGTGGTGGGAGACAGAGAAGGACTGCGTGTGCGTTGTTCGGAGCGAGGTTAATGAGGAGTCGTGGGCCCTGCACGGCACTTCACTCCAAAACTCAGGAATGCAAACTTTTCCACGGTAACTTTGACTGATTTAAGTGCATTCTGAGGGTGAGCAGTAACGTACAGGACGCATAGTGTGCAAAGAGACTTTTATCATTTTAACCGTGTTACGACATTCATCGTACCTAAGATGTTTTAGGCGAGGCAAGTGCTGAACAAGGCATTGAAATCACACATAATCACAGTACATTAAAAAAGAGTGAAAAAATATAGGCCTCGAACCACAGTACAAAGTATTTGTGTACACAATGGCCACAACGATACAATCCTTCAGTTGTATGCACAGCTAAAAAGAACTGTTTTGCACATTGTGAATAGAAGCCTGACTCACATTTTCAGGAAGGAACTGTTCCAGGTTTTAGCCACATGAGTCTGAAATGCTGCCTCCCCCATGTTTAGTGGGCACTCAAGCTTTGTTCACCCGATCAGGGCCTTTTAACGCTTTCTCGTCCACCTGCCCTCATAGAAAGTGCTGTGTTGAATCTCTGAGCTGTTGTATTTCTTGGTTGCATTGGGGCCTTAGCCATCCGTCCACTCCGCTCAATCATCATTTCCCTGCATGTAACGTCTGGGTCTGTTCCCCATGTTAGCGTTTACAAACCATTGAATTTCTACCGACAAATCAGCGAGCGTTGGAGGTGGGTGTTGTAGAGTTGTGGATGATGTCAAGAGTTTGCGTCGAACAGGCAGGTTGTAGTTTGGTAATGGCGAAGAATGCGATAGTAAAGTAATCCGGTCTGGTTCTATCAAGAAGTTGAAGCAGGAGCAAGAGTAATGTTTAGCAAATGTAATCGCTGGAAAAAATTGTGGCGCTACTCCCCATGAGCTCCGGAGATGGCTAAGCTAAATGCTAAATGCTAACGACAGACTCGGGCGCACTACATACGTCACGGTAAACTCAGATCCAATCGTTTCAATCTGAAAAAGGAGTTAGCCCCTCCCACCTGTTCACGGAGCTCAATGGAGCGCCTCCAGACCTTAGTACGAAATGTAATGTGCACTATGGTGTGGTACGACCAGGCTAGGGCTTCCCCTGTTTTGACTATCAGAGAGCCTTCCAGAGGAAAAAGTTAATCTCTTGCTTTCGCCCCATGCATCGGGTCTCTGTGTCCACTGCCTCTCCCGCCGCACATGCTATTCCTCGCACGGACGAGCATAACTATTGACACGGCACTGAAAAACAATCTATAGATCCATGGACGCTACGCATGGTGCGGTTGTTGTTTTTACATTTCCCAGAATGTTTTGCGGTTCATGCCTGGTTGTGATAGGTCGAGAAGCCTCTGCCTACATCCCCCAGAATGCTGCACGCTTCTGACTCGGCTTTATTTCCTGTTTTTTCTAACAGAGTGAAGTTAAACTATCGAACATTCTATCGACCCCGTTTTCTATTGATATCGAACACCTGTCAATCGCAATATATATCGTTATTGTTTTATCGCCCAGCCCTTTTTCATGTGTTATGGAAATTAGCAATATTATTTCTACCTTCAACAAGAAGAGATGTTGGCTCTTCAAGGTATTAGTAAGTAAGCAAGGAATTTAGATATATTTTACAGACCAAGGTCAAAGCACTTTACAATGTTCAGAGATCAGATATTTTTCCGTTTCACACAAGGTGATAACGGAAGCAAGACGCCTCAAAGCCCCAAACCAACACCATCCATACAATCACACATTACATGCATACAAATAGCACATGTTTTTAGTGGTAGTGGAAACCGAAGCACCCGGAGGAAACCTAAATTCCACTCTGAAAGACCCTGTTACGACTAGGATTCGAACCCAGGACCTTCTTGCTGAGAAGCAAGAGTGCTATCCACTTAGCCACCGTGCTACAACACCATTGTATAAGGTGTTTAAGGGCCAAAATGAAAAACAATACTTTGTTTGACGTTAGTAAGTAAGTCATATTTATTTACATAGGGAATTTCACAGACCAAGGTCAAGCAAAGGGCTTTACAATGTTATTTTTTCCGTTCACTCCGCAAAGTGATGACAGAAGCAAGACACCAAACACTCATCGAAGACTCTGACCGTCAACATCCTTCATCACTCAGACTCTTGTTCATGTTTTAAGTGGTGCACCGGGGCACCTCGAGAAAACCTACGCAGAGACAGGGAGAATATTGTATTGTGGTGAGCGGCATGAGTTTTGTAAATACTCTACTCATATACAGAGTTAACTCCTCTTCAGTTGGCATCACAAAATCTACACATCCACAGAGTTTCCAAATACCCGAATTTGTGCAACTGACATGACGGACAATAGCCGAAAACGTGGTGAAGCCCAGGTGTGCAGTCACACATCCATATAAAAAACTCAAAATGGATTGTACCATAAACTTTACAGCCTCAGTCCTGGATCTGTAGCCTCAGTCATGGTTCTAAAGCCTGAGTCCTGGATCTACAACTTCAGTCCTGGATCTACAGCCTCAGCCCTGTATCTACAGCCTGAGTCCTGGTTCTACAGCCTGATTGCTCAATTTACTGCCTCAATCCGGTATCTAAAGCTTAAGTCCTGGATTTAAGTATGTCCGCCCGTGGGTGCCAATATTTCTCCAAATTGGGACTCGCTGTTCTCTCACATTTATCCTAAAGGGTTTTTTTCAGGACAGTGATAATCCAGGACCTTCATGGACATTTATTAACATTTCGGACAGTGGTCATCCCACTTTATGGACCAATGGCACCATATGTTTTTTATTGCATTTCCTGTGTCAAGGGGGATGTGCCGTTATGTAAAAATAACATTAAAATATGCAGATTTTAAGACTTTGTACCAAGAATCAATTAAGTATATCTTAACTAGCAAACGAGAAATATTGACTTTTGCGATATTTATTCAAACCCATAAACTGTATATAGTAGATGGACAGTGCAAACCTGCTAGCCCAATAGTGCTAATGAATTAAAATGTAATAAAAATGCAAAGAACGTTGCTGACCCGCCCTCTCCATGTAGTTCCCATTTATCAAAAATGCAACAACATATTTGAGCGTAAGCTACTTAAAACTGTAACAGAATGAGAGTTTGATAAAAACAAATCTTTACGGAAGAGAAGTAGAGAGAAACCTGAAGATATCTTTGTGTAAAATATAAAGTGTGTTGGATAATATTTTGGGTTTTGTTTTTGTCTGAAACTTTCACAAAAAGGGACGTACATAGAGGAAATTTAGATTTTACTGAATAATATTTTTTCAGTTTTTTATTCTAGATTTTTATTCTTGCGGATTGGACCAAAGCTGGAATTAAGCTAAAGAAGGCAAAATATTGTGGACGGATGAATGTTTTTGATGAATTATTATGTGATATTATGCCATTGTAGCTCTTATGAAGCTGGGTATTGATTCACATGAATTTAAAAAGGGGGAGACGGTATGGAGTTTGCAATGGGAAAAGATCAGAGGGCCACACAAGAACCTGAATTGGCCCTTATGTGGCCCCCGGCTGTACTTTGCCCAGGTCAGCTTCAAACATATCTGGGGGCCGCCAGGTCTGATGGAGCGTCTACGGAGCTGTTGTTTTTTTACCCGTTTCATGTGCAAGTGTTCAATTAGAAGGGTGAGTAAAAGTCGGCACGCATCAAGAGCAGGTGGCGCGCAGATATTTACCTTCAAACGACGCGCGCTACTATCAGCATCTGGGGAATCGGCCCCGTGTAAACAGATAAACCTCCTTTATTCTTTCTCTGCTTTATTTATACAATCTGTTAAGAGGAGCGCTCCGAGGGCCGCGGCGAGAATGTACCGCTTTGACAAGTGCGCTCCCTCAGCCGGCGCCGCGCCCTCACGAACTCTTGCTTCCACCGACCTCAGGAAAACAAAGAGAGAATGTGCGATGTGTTTTTCTGCCTCTCCCTGCCAGTTTCATTAAAATAAATGTTTTAACACCTTGCCGGCCTCCAGGCAGATCGCAAGGCTGGTGCGGGAGAAATTGTTTTTGATTGTTATAAATATTCAAAAGAAGCAAGCCATCTGTTTTCAAATTACAGGTATGCGGTCTTTATCATTGTGTGTAATGTATGCGCAGGGAGGATGCAGGGGGAACCTTCTGGCACCAACAGCGCGGTGGTGGGAGACAGAGAAGGACTGCGTGTGCGTTGTTCGGAGCGAGGTTAATGAGGAGTCGTGGGCCCTGCACGGCACTTCACTCCAAAACTCAGGAATGCAAACTTTTCCACGGTAACTTTGACTGATTTAAGTGCATTCTGAGGGTGAGCAGTAACGTACAGGACGCATAGTGTGCAAAGAGACTTTTATCATTTTAACCGTGTTACGACATTCATCGTACCTAAGATGTTTTAGGCGAGGCAAGTGCTGAACAAGGCATTGAAATCACACATAATCACAGTACATTAAAAAAGAGTGAAAAAATATAGGCCTCGAACCACAGTACAAAGTATTTGTGTACACAATGGCCACAACGATACAATCCTTCAGTTGTATGCACAGCTAAAAAGAACTGTTTTGCACATTGTGAATAGAAGCCTGACTCACATTTTCAGGAAGGAACTGTTCCAGGTTTTAGCCACATGAGTCTGAAATGCTGCCTCCCCATGTTTAGTGGGCACTCAAGCTTTGTTCACCCGATCAGGGCCTTTTAACGCTTTCTCGTCCACCTGCCCTCATAGAAAGTGCTGTGTTGAATCTCTGAGCTGTTGTATTTCTTGGTTGCATTGGGGCCTTAGCCATCCGTCCACTCCGCTCAATCATCATTTCCCTGCATGTAACGTCTGGGTCTGTTCCCCATGTTAGCGTTTACAAACCATTGAATTTCTACCGACAAATCAGCGAGCGTTGGAGGTGGGTGTTGTAGAGTTGTGGATGATGTCAAGAGTTTGCGTCGAACAGGCAGGTTGTAGTTTGGTAATGGCGAAGAATGCGATAGTAAAGTAATCCGGTCTGGTTCTATCAAGAAGTTGAAGCAGGAGCAAGAGTAATGTTTAGCAAATGTAATCGCTGGAAAAAATTGTGGCGCTACTCCCCATGAGCTCCGGAGATGGCTAAGCTAAATGCTAAATGCTAACGACAGACTCGGGCGCACTACATACGTCACGGTAAACTCAGATCCAATCGTTTCAATCTGAAAAAGGAGTTAGCCCCTCCCACCTGTTCACGGAGCTCAATGGAGCGCCTCCAGACCTTAGTACGAAATGTAATGTGCACTATGGTGTGGTACGACCAGGCTAGGGCTTCCCCTGTTTTGACTATCAGAGAGCCTTCCAGAGGAAAAAGTTAATCTCTTGCTTTCGCCCCATGCATCGGGTCTCTGTGTCCACTGCCTCTCCCGCCGCACATGCTATTCCTCGCACGGACGAGCATAACTATTGACACGGCACTGAAAAACAATCTATAGATCCATGGACGCTACGCATGGTGCGGTTGTTGTTTTTACATTTCCCAGAATGTTTTGCGGTTCATGCCTGGTTGTGATAGGTCGAGAAGCCTCTGCCTACATCCCCCAGAATGCTGCACGCTTCTGACTCGGCTTTATTTCCTGTTTTTTCTAACAGAGTGAAGTTAAACTATCGAACATTCTATCGACCCCGTTTTCTATTGATATCGAACACCTGTCAATCGCAATATATATCGTTATTGTTTTATCGCCCAGCCCTTTTTCATGTGTTATGGAAATTAGCAATATTATTTCTACCTTCAACAAGAAGAGATGTTGGCTCTTCAAGGTATTAGTAAGTAAGCAAGGAATTTAGATATATTTTACAGACCAAGGTCAAAGCACTTTACAATGTTCAGAGATCAGATATTTTTCCGTTTCACACAAGGTGATAACGGAAGCAAGACGCCTCAAAGCCCCAAACCAACACCATCCATACAATCACACATTACATGCATACATATAGCACATGTTTTTAGTGGTAGTGGAAACCGAAGCACCCGGAGGAAACCTAAATTCCACTCTGAAAGACCCTGTTACGACTAGGATTCGAACCCAGGACCTTCTTGCTGAGAAGCAAGAGTGCTATCCACTTAGCCACCGTGCTACAACACCATTGTATAAGGTGTTTAAGGGCCAAAATGAAAAACAATACTTTGTTTGACGTTAGTAAGTAAGTCATATTTATTTACATAGGGAATTTCACAGACCAAGGTCAAGCAAAGGGCTTTACAATGTTATTTTTTCCGTTCACTCCGCAAAGTGATGACAGAAGCAAGACACCAAACACTCATCGAAGACTCTGACCGTCAACATCCTTCATCACTCAGACTCTTGTTCATGTTTTAAGTGGTGCACCGGGGCACCTCGAGAAAACCTACGCAGAGACAGGGAGAATATTGTATTGTGGTGAGCGGCATGAGTTTTGTAAATACTCTACTCATATACAGAGTTAACTCCTCTTCAGTTGGCATCACAAAATCTACACATCCACAGAGTTTCCAAATACCCGAATTTGTGCAACTGACATGACGGACAATAGCCGAAAACGTGGTGAAGCCCAGGTGTGCAGTCACACATCCATATAAAAAACTCAAAATGGATTGTACCATAAACTTTACAGCCTCAGTCCTGGATCTGTAGCCTCAGTCATGGTTCTAAAGCCTGAGTCCTGGATCTACAACTTCAGTCCTGGATCTACAGCCTCAGCCCTGTATCTACAGCCTGAGTCCTGGTTCTACAGCCTGATTGCTCAATTTACTGCCTCAATCCGGTATCTAAAGCTTCAGTCCTGGATTTAAGTATGTCCGCCCGTGGGTGCCAATCCCTTTCTCAAATTGGGACTCGCGAGTTCTCTCACATTTATCCTAAAGGGTTTTTTTCAGGACAGTGATAATCCAGGACCTTCATGGACATTTATTAACATTTCCGGACAGTGGTCATCCCACTCCCTATGGACCAATGGCACCATATGTTTGCTATTATTGCATTTCCTGTGTTCAAGAGAGTTTGATTCTCTAATCTCTCCTTTGGGATGACTGCCGTTATGTAAAAATAAACATTAAAATAACATTAGGTGACAGCCACGTCAACCACAGCTCCAAGTCAAGAAGCCCATCAGAAAAGTACCTTTGTCAGAATGAAACATTTATTGATACGTTCCTGAGCTTAGTATATGATGAAGTACATAGCCAGCACGTCCAGCAGATAAATATCCAAGTGCTCTCCTCCAGGCGGCCATCTTTTATTTACAGTATATGTGGGCTACGCGGCTCCAGGCAACAACTGGGATCTGTCTCCGATTTCCCCTCTCTCTCTTTTGACACAGATGTTCTAATAAACGCTGCTCATTAATCAGCCCGCTCCCTCGCTGCATCCGTGGGGCTGTCGAGCGGGGGCCACGGCGACTATCTGGCTCACGCACACTAAGTGAAATCAAGCGGATAACCGGAGTAAGGGCCACTGCGGGGGGTTGCAGCGCGGGGCCGGACCGGGGGCTCGTCAACAGGTAGCCATCTGCGGCACCAAGACTTATTGCCACGAACAGGAAGTGGGCGACTATCGGCACATCTCGTCCTCAGAAAGAGAGAGGGGGACGGGTGAGGTGGACGGCCGGATGCCAGCCTCCAAATACAATAGTCAGGTTCAGACCAGAAGAAATAAGTTCGGAACAACTTTGGCAGAAAACAGGTGAAACTTAGTAAATTAGAGAGGAGGGATGTTCAAAAGTCTGTAATTCAACTAATACACTAATATATAATACACTTATTACACACAAAACCTTGGTTTTGTTGTAGTGTTGATAATTAGCAAGAAGCAGACAATTAGAATATTTTGAAAATGGACTCAAAGCCATACCCATCAACATTATAACACTAATATCTGTGAATATGTGTGTGTGCCATTTTCTATTGATATATATTGGATTCACATTTTACGTTGAATTACAGAAATGAATTAACCTTTGAGTTTCACCATTATCCATATTTCAAGCTTGCATTTGACAGAAGGCAGAACTGCTACACTAGCGCCATCAGTAAGAGTTTCTCAGTCATCTGAAAAACATGTCAAATCTGGATTATAATTGTTATTCTAATCTATATAATGCTGTTTTGTCGTTTTGGAGCTAATTTGACTATTTGTCATTCAAGTCGCATTAAATGATGAATCATACTAAACCAACACTCGATTGAAAATCAGGAGGAGGCCCAGGTTGTGTTTATTGAGATGCAAGCCCAGGTTTTTGTACAATAACATTACAACAAAAGCTACTTAAACAACTTATTTCTATACATATGTGTCAAAACAATAAAAACAGTAGCAACATTGTTTTTTATGTTGTAACGAGTTTTTGCATCCACCACAGCGCTATAAACAATTTCAAATGACAACTAGAACCTGGCCCTAAAACCAATGCTCACTCAAACAGCAATTCTGTAATCTCTGCTGGAACAAACCTCACCCTAATTTTTAACAGCACATTTTTCACCCAAATCTACAGCTCACATACCGGCTACACACACGCACACACACGCACACACACACACACACACACATTGGCGTGCAGGCAGTGCCGGTGGCAGTGTCGGTGACGAGGGCTTGGGAAAGATGGCATTTTGATGACTATTTGCTGCTACGCGACACAGCAGCTGGTGCATCAGGAGCGGCCCGGGGAGAGTGTGCTGGGGGTGGGGAGAGAGGGGGAGAGAGGGGGGAGGCCGGGGTGGAGGGAAGCTGGTCCAGTGCCAGACTATCCAGGAAAAATGGGCACGGGGACTCACAAGCGAGCATCCGTTAGGAAAACATGGAGGATGTATCCACGGCGGGTTGGACAAGGCCTCTCTCTAACTTTCTTGCTAATCCAGCTGCACAACAAGGGAAGTTTATTTGTATAGCACAGCTCAAACTCAAGGTAGTGAAACCATAAATAATCACTGTGCATTGAAGAGAGTGAAAATAATATCCTCCAGTTGATACAGCGCAACAGAACCCTTTTCAATCAAGATTTGACCATTGTCAGAGTAGAAGCCTGTCTCGCATTTTCAGGAAGACTGTTCCAGAATTTAGCTGCATAAATCTGAAACACTGCCTCACCATGTTTAGTCCTGTGCTCCTCAGAGTCCCCAAGGAGGTCAGTCCTTGTACTCTGTGTCAGTTGGTTCATTCGGTACTGACATGTCACGATGTACTTTAGTGCAAGGCCATGGAGAGACTTGAACACAGAGCTGCTTTAACGTTTATTCTCTGAGCCAGGAGCCAGTGCAGAGACCTGAGAACTGGACTAATGTGATCATACTTCCTTGACAGGACTCATGCTGCAGCGTTTTTAACAAACAGGGGTTATCAGGATGTGAGTGGGAGATACCACCACCGGGTAATACATTCCAAATTTATCTCAGAGTTTTAAAACTAGAAAACAATGAGAATTTAGCTATCTTCCCAAACACAAAAGATATGAGAGGATATTACCAGAACTGCGACTGTTTCTTAGTCCATATCTTTTATAGAGCTGTTCCCATCTCTGTATGTGGAGATTAAGTTTTGCAGAGATCTCAAACCAATTCAATACAACACTGTTTCAAAAGCTGGGCACATACAGTATTTGGTTTTTGGCTAATGCTAAAGCACTAGCACAGAAGAAAGGGGGCTCTGCAGACACAAAAACTCACAATATGACAGAAGAGAGACTAACTTTGGCCCAATGACCTGCTAACATACACTGTGGTTACTCAGTATTATTTGGGCCTTTAAGTCTTTTCACAGATTCTCTCCAATACACTCCTGCAGGTAAGTGGAATCAACATTTCACCTCAGGGCAAGCTACAATTGGATTATTTAAAGAAGGTTTCAGAACAAACAAAGAAACAGTGACAATATTTTAATTCTAGAAAAGAGAAAGGGGAGGCTTTGAATTTCTTTACCCAGAACCCTCTTGGACCAATGAACAACATATTAACTTATTTCCAATGCCAATCAATGTAAGCTTCTATTTGTCCAGAGATGTTGGACAGATTTCACTTTGTCTTATTCCAATTGTAATATTCCTAAAGCAAAATGGTAAGAGATTTATGCATCATAAGATACTCCTCAGGTCTCAAACATGAATCATTCAACCATGAATACAGAGCACCTGTAATTTGAATCAAAAATATTTGTCACTGTTACTTCTATCAAAAACATTATAAAAAAATCAATACACATTTTAAAAGGAGGTTGGATGATAAAGCACACACATGCACCCACACACACGCACACCTACACACACACAGACACAAAACACTCACTGACCCTAGACCTCTCCCACATGACTCGCTCTGAGCTGAAGGCCTAACTTTCTTTCCTCCACGTCCTTCTACATTACTGATATTGAAAAGGTTCTTACTTCTTTCTGGTAAGTTGAGTTCTGAGTAGGGCTGGATGATATGGCTGAAAACTATATCACAATATAAGTGATTCATATCGGTCGATATCGATAATTATTGTTTTTTGTTTGTTTTACCTATATAAATACATTTTCTGTCTCGGCTAACGCATGTTAGCAGCCCTTGTTTACAGTCACAGGGGAATGAAAACTCAAGCTGGAGGCATATGTTCACAAGCAGTGTCCCCAATTGTCAGTCCTGGTATAGCTCCAGTTTTGGCTGTTTTTGGGTGTCTTGTGTCCCCGTCACGGCTCCGTGTGGCTCTTTGATAGCCTCACGTGCTTCCCAAAAAAAAAAGTTAATCTCTTGCTTTTGCCGCATGCATCAAGTCTCTGTACCCACTGCCTCTACCGCGCCACACATGCTATTCCTCGCACGGACGTGTATAACCAGTGACACGGCATCGAAACACAACGACTATAGATCCATTGACACTATGCATGGTGCCTACTTGCCCCAGAATCCTGCACGCTTCTGACTCAGCTTTACTTCCTGTGTTTTCCTGTGGAATTAAGTTAAACTATCGAACATTCTATCGAGGCCATTTTCTATTGATATCGAACAGGTGTTTATCGCGATATATGTTGTTATCATTTCATAGCCCAGCCCTAGTTCTGAGAGTACACATTTTTTGACTTAAGCTTTGTCCATATCAACGACAAAGTTGAAGTTGTCTGAATGACATAATGTTGTGACTCAAAAAAAAAGTCAGTATATTCAAATAAAGCCAATGGTTGAATTCTAGAGCTTTTGAGCCTTACAAGGATAACATGTTTATATTGACAGAGCTGAAGTTGGCTGGATGACACTGTGATCTGGTGATTATGATCTCAAACACTACTTTAGGTCAGTAAAAGGGCCACACAGTGGTTTGGATCTGCCTGTTCTAAATAGTAACTCCTTGCACTGAACAAATTAATTTGACTATTAAGTAAGCTAGAATGCTATTCAACAGGAAGGTTAATGTGGTATGAGGTTTCAATCAAGTGGCTCAATATAAAAAGAAAAAAGAAAAAGAAAGACTGATCGGCATCAGACTACAGCCGTACTCACGCCTGAACTCTTTCTGTAAACTGTAAGTGACTCAATTTCCTCTTTTTTCCTTGCGCTCCTTGGAGGCTAACCGCACAAAGCGGCGTTGCCTGCTACAAAAGACCTCGCTAAATGTTGGACAAGGCCGTGGACAAAGGCGCTCTCCTCCCTCCTCTCGGCCCCCTTCAGAGGTGGGCTCGCTCTCTTTCACTTGTGCCTCCATTCATCTGTTAAGTAACCTTTCCTCTGACTTGGATTACGCTGGAGGAGACACTAATCCTATAAAAAAGTGCCAATCTTTGGAGACCCGGTGTACCGCCCCCTCTCCGCTTCCACCGTTCATAGACCGTGTTTTCCGACCTGAATGAGACTTGGTTCTTGGGCCTGATACCTGTTGTCCTGCTATCCTGCAGTTTGTCTCTGGCTCCTCCTGTCATCTGTGTGCATCAACTTCTTTTTTTCTGACATTTCTTTGAGAACATTTATGAAGGGGAGAAGTTTGTCAGATTGTTCTCCCTATCCCTATAAATTATAGCTTTTCAGACAGTCAGAGCTGATAAAAATAAATATTGAAAAAGGTCAATGTTTTAGCATTGAACCAGATGGAAGAGATATGGTTTGAATCACAATGTGAGGATTTCACACAAAAACCCTGTCATGAGAGTCACTTTTAATATAAATCACCAGATATCTAAAGAGGTGACCAGGTGCATGTGTGTACATATGTGTGTGTGTGAATGAGTGAGAATGGTTGAAGCTACATTTCTGTGGCCGTTGTATCTACTTTGTGTTTTTGTCAGTGCAGCCCTCACCCTGTCCCCTGAGTGCATACTTTAGCAGAGGTCAATGATTCGCTGCCTGGCCCTTCACCGGTGCTCGCCCCGGTTCCTTCGGGCCCAGACACGGATCACTTTGGCATGTTCCGCGGTCCTGGTGGAGGAGGTGGGGGAGGGAAGCTTAAGGACGACGAGCCAACAAAGATGTCAAATAAGGTGTTGGAGGCAGGAGAGGAGCGGGGAGCAGATGCACGAACATGTAGGTCACAGAGGCTGCCAGGGAAGCATGCCAGCTACGTAGACGTTTTCATACGGTTCCTGCCACAATAGGAAGCAACGCAGAGTAGCTCTGATGCAAGCTACAAACCCCTGCGCTCCCAATTCAGGAAAATATACAAACATTCATAATACTAGAATGGCATTGTTCAGAAATATTGCTTAGGAATGGGACAATAAGAAATTTGATGCTAAGATAAAAAGCCCTCCTTGGCCCCGCTCTACTTTACTCTAGTTTACTCAGCTCTAGTCGACTCTTCTCCATCTCGTTGTATTTCCATTACGCTTTATCATCTGGTATAGTATCCAAGCAACCAACCCACAACAAACCAGTATCTGTGGAAATTCCAGCATCACTGCTGGTCAAACACTGTCAGTTAGCACACTTTAGTACCAGATCAGCCTGGATGGAACCAGGACCAAGAGGGACTAACGAAGGTTCTTGTACTGGTTAAAAAGGGCCAGTGGGAAAACACTCTCAATCAGGGGAAGGTAGAGTGGATTAGATTAGAGTATGGCTGTTGGAAACAGGGCTATAGATGAGAATATATAGACAAAGAAGTCTGAATGAACATGAATTATATATAAAACCTCAACTATTTAAAAAATAAAGCATAGTATCTGTTCTGTGCTGGCAGTAAGGTCAGCTGATAGATGGACAACATGTTTTCTACAAGATCTGTGTCAAAGGACAGTATGTCCTCGGTCAATCTAGATTGTTGCATATATCAGGTTTGTATGATATATAAGGAAGCAGAAAGGAAAGCCTTCTACACATATCAATCATGACTTCATTGGAAAAATATCTGAAGTAGATATGTCTTTGTTTCTACTTAATGTCCACTAATGTCCTCCTTTGGGGCAGACGGCTGTACCCCAAATGTGACACACATTTACTAATAATTAAATGCACACTTTGATTGTATTACAGTTCTGGGTTGTTTACATTATTTTTGTTAGAAATTCCCTAACAATTAAATATTTGAGTTTCTCACCAAAAACAAAAATAAAACGTGGTTGTATGCTTCCATTCTCAAACCAGTAACCTCTCTGTATAAACAGACAATTAAGATCATGGACAAGAAACCAATGAGATGGCATCATTGTGACATCATACAGAAGAACAAACTTTTTACTTTCAACAACTTTGTAAATTTCTCAATTTTAAAATTGGCTTTTAAATGTGAAACGCCAGTCTGTTCTCAGAGCCTCCACCAGAGCCTCAGTCAGTGGGGACTGTGTGCTCCCAAAGCTCAGTACATCTTTTGGACAATCCAGCTTCTCCTTTAGGGGGGTTAAACTGTGGAACTAAAACTACAGACTAACATGACCATCTTCAGCAAAGAGCTCAAACAGTGGTTAAGATCAAGACAGACTTGCATTGCCCCTGCAATGCATCTGGTTTGTCCAATGTTATTGTTATGTCCATATTAAAAGAATAAATAACTACATGAAAATATAGTGAGATGAGTGCAACAGTGGGTATTTTTTTGGTCAGGTGCTTAAAGGTGCATCCTAAACCAGAAGTTCCAATGAACAAAAGTGCTATTTTCACCCATCATGAAGTGGAAAAGGACTAAGAAGCTATGTAATATCCAACTTTTGCCAAACAACTTTCACAATATTATCTATATTAAGCATATGTACTGGGAGGTTTGTGTGAGGTCAGGCTGTATCAATACGCAATCATTCAAAACAGAACGATCAAACGCACTTGACTTATTAGCGCTTAGGTGGGCAACCACACAGGACCTGTGGTTATCAAATTTACCAGACATTTTTTATGCGTCAATCTCTTCAAATATTTCTAGGATTCAAGATAAGAGTAGTGTTTGGTGAGAGTGCGCCGTGGCTGTGGTTGTGTGTGTGCGTGTCGTTTTTGAAGGCGCAGTGCGTAAGTGTGTGAGTGAGTGAGTGGAGAGCCTCCTCACATATGGCCCGTAAACAGGGTGATTACCGAACCGGGCTGGGCTGTGCCTGAACACCACCGGGGGACTCTTTACATCATCAGTGCGCCGCTCAGGCCTGGATAAACACACAAACGCTAGCAAGCACACACACATGCACACATACACACGACTGTGTGCAGTGTAGAGAAGGGACACACTCTTTGTTCAGGTGAGCATGAACGCGCAAAACGTTTTGTGGGTTTTTGGGGACTTGAATTAATTTCTCTCTGAGAAAGTTTCTAACCCTAAAGGTTTTGGCCCCGAGCACTCGAACAAAAGTGATGCAGGGAGGACCAGCCAATCAGTCTCATTATGTGCATTTGTCTTTGTTTTTTTGTTGTTTGTAGGGTACTGTAGTTTAATCCTTGTTTTCTAATTCTTCCACAGACTTATACATGTTAGTGTAACAGTTCTCTTTCTGAAGATAGTCTCCAGGAGCATCACTGGAGTTGTTTTTAGGTCAACTGCAGAACAAATTCCATATTCACTGAGCTTTAGGATCCCAACAATTTATTGGTTCTCCAAATAATCATTAATAACAACATGCAGCCCTTCAAAAAAAAATTTTTGAAGCTTGACTCTTACACAAGCAGACTAGATTTCCAAACTGAGAGAGGGGAGTTTTTTGCGCTTTGCTCTTGTCATTTGGTGATTTTTGGTCACATGCAATAAGTGTGATACAGATTTCAATCCCCACATACCAAGAGCTGTGAAGTCCTTTATTCATTATACAACAGTCAAGGGGGGTCCTACTTATTCAATTACTCTATTAGGCGCAATAGAATGTAAGTGTGTTTTGTTGTGTGCTTGTGTGAAGCACCAAATGGGGACCGCAGGTGATCACACGGTCACGCACGAACACTCATAACAGCTCAAACTCAGTATGCACTATTTTCACAAGCGTATATGTGCTGTAATCAAACAGCTGCAGTACATTCAAAATGCTGTAGCTCGAGTCCTGACAAGCCCAGGAAGAACGATCACATTAGTCCTGGTCTCAGGTCTCTCACTGGCTCCTGTGGCTCAGAGAATAGACTTTAAAGCAGCTCTGCTTGTGTAAAAGTCTCTCCATGGCCTCGCACCAAAGTATATCTGTGACGCGTTAGTGCCATATGAACCAACTCTGACTCTTGAGCACAGGGACTAGCCTCCAGCTGGGACTCGGAAGTGCACAGGGACTGGCTTCACAATGGTGCCCAGAGTCTGGACTAAACATGAGGAGGCAGTGTTTCAGATTTATGCAGCATAAATCTGGAACAGTCTTCCTGAAAATGTGAGTTGGGCTTCTACTCTGACAATGCTCAAATCCAGGTTAAAAACAGTTCTGTAGCGCTGCAACAAGTGAAGAATTGTATCTTCACTCTTTTTGGTGTACTGTGATTATTTATGATTGTTAATGCCTTGTGTGATTGTTTGTATCATGTTTTTAGAGCACTTTGAGTTGCCTTTTGGATGAACTGTGCTATTCAAATAAACGTGGACATGCCTTGTATAAATGTAACCACCGTCCTGAACCTGCTCCTGATCAGTGTATACAGTTAATCGCGTTGTTGACAAAATGGCTTCTCGAGAGCAGAGCCTTATTCATTCCGCTCATGCTATAGCTGTTTACGGTTATATCACAATAAAGAGACATCTGCCCGTTAGCGCCGCGGGGCTTTGGGTAGCTAACGGTAACAGGAAGTGCTATCACGGCTTTAATACGTTATTAACTCCCCGCTCTGCTTTCCACGACTTGGTAGGTGGTCCTTCATGAAAACGGAGAGCTCTAGTAAAAGAGTCAAGGTTTTCCATGTTCAGCCTGTATGGACAATGAAGAATGACATTTTGCTCCAAATCGCTGTTTCCTATTGGCTTACATGCAGACTCCTCTAGCTCAGAAACCGTTTGTCTTCCACCATTTTGGGAGAAAAACTGGGGACAAACTTTTGTATACTGGGGCCTCTAACCATATATTAAGAACCAAGTGTTTAATAAAGAGCGACAGGGGTCATAGATGATGTGATAGACAGCAGAAACGTGCTATGTGCCTTTTAAGCTATCCCTTCTATTATTGAATTTCAATTTCAATCAATCAATCATCATATCACATAAAATTAATATCAATATTATCAAAAGCAACTCCCAGTTTCAAACGGATCCACTACCACTCTAGAGGCTGCTGTTAGTTAATAAATAAACTTCCTTGTCCCCGTAGGGAAATTTGTGATCCTGATGCCACTAAGGCTTACGTCAGGAGCAGTGGTCGCCGTAGTAGAGCGCCCAGGAACCCATCTCCAGATGTTAATGCTCGGCTTGGTCAGGACTACCAAAGCTGGAGGATTTATAACCTAGTGAGCATATTTTTCAGCCACCGTGCCCCTTAGTTAGTTCCATATTAGAAACATATTTTGAGGAGATATTGGCTCTAAGTAACACTGAGTATCTGTGGAGCCAGTGGAGAGTGTACAAAATGCGGAGAACAAAAGCGCCAGTTCTGGGTGCGAGCCAGACTTCTTTAGTGCACAATGGCCATACGTGGTGCCTGGTCTTCCCTGGTCTTCCCTGGTCTTCCCTGGTCTTCCCTGGTCTTCCCTGGTCTTCCCTGGTCTTCCCTGGTCTTCCCTGGTCTTCCCTGGTCTTCCCTGGTCTTCCCTGGTCTTCCCTGGTCTTCCCTGGTCTTCCCTGGTCTTCCCTGGTCTTCCCTGGCTCTGGGCTTCGACATTAACACAGTAATTACCTATGTTTGGATGCAGCCAAAACTACACGAGTTTTACATATTTGAGACAGATATGACCTTCGCAGCAATAGCATTATTTTTCTATATCCAGAGGAGCTTTCTGGAAAAAGGTTGATGGCTGTTCTGGGAAATCTATGTGTGTAGGCAAATTAGAAAAACAGCCGAGCAGTATTCGCTGGGTGAGGATTAATTTTTGAATCCCATTTGAATTGATTGCGTTGTGCTGCCAAGATACATTTTGGAGCCAAGAAAGTCTAATGAAAATTTAGTGAAAATTTTTAAAACATGCAATTTGTGTGGACAGAAATGCACGCCGATGAGATGGCGCTCACTCGTTTTCTGAGCAGGAATGAGAACGAGAGAAAAATAGATGCTGCTATTAGAGTTTTTTGTTAGTTATGGGAAGTAGCCAAAAACACGTGAAGTTACCGATAAGACCACATCGACTTTGAAGAGATAGTTATCATGCTGTGATAGTTTCTCTTTAGTTAATCACTCAATGTTTTATCCTGACTAAAATAAGTCATTGCTGTGTCAGGCATTTTGAATCAAATGAAGAAGAAATAACCCTTGGAGAAGAATATACTGCCAATAAATAGCATTTATTCATGTGCGTCTAAACATAGACTGCATATAGATGGACAATACTAACCCACTTGCTCAATGAAGCCCAATGGGGAAGTGCTCATGAACAAAGTTTTGCTCCAACTCGCTTTTGCTCCAACTGACTTAACTTATACGAACTCAATAACCATTTGTATCACACTCACCACTTTGGGCTTAAACAAATCTGTGGTTTGATGCTTCTACTGTTCATATTGTGAATCCAGATATGAGCCATTTAAGGATTGACCATGGGAAACTCCAGCTTGTCTTAGCAATCACGTTAGCAACACGTCTGCCCCTGTTATGAGGCAAAATCTTGCGTTGTCTGAACAAATTAGCTATCTTATGTTCAAATGGACTTCTTCTGAATTTCGTAAACACCATGGTGAAGTCAAACTCGGTCAGTCCACACCTCATATGGAGTCTAAGGCCTAAGATTCTAACCATATAGCAGATATAAGCACAATATGTATACTTTAACAGCAAACAATAAGAATAGTAAAATGTGATCTCAAAACAAAATGTATGTACAGTATGTTTTAAATTATAACTGGGATCTCTGCGCAGACTTGTGTTGTGAAGGCAGTGGATGAGTGCAGCTAAACATGAGGTGATGGATGTGTCTCAGGCTAAGGAGGTGGGGAGCGGGGGGGATTAGAGACTATAGTGTTTCTGGGCTTCAGCACCTGTGATAAGGGACATTCTTTAGCCAGAGAGCTTTGATTCATGTCTTTGAGTAACTCCTTGAGGGCGTTTCTTACTGTGGAGTGGCTCCACTGCTCGGGCGGCAGGTCTTCCAGCTTAGGACAACTGCAGAGACACAGAGGGAGGGAGCGGGAGAGCAATGTGAGAAATCAGTCACTGAAGAAGACATTCAAATGCATTTAACTGTTAGAATTACAGGGAGAACCATGGGGATCACTTACAAATATAAACAATATCTAGACTTATGCCAGAATCTAAGAAAATAGCTTAATCAATTAAGTGTATTTGTGTACAGCACTAAATCGCAACAGCAGCCTCAGGCTGTAGATCTTAGACTAAGGCTGTAGATCTTGGACTGAGGCTGCAGATCCAGGACTGAAGAAGTAGATTCAGGCCCGAGGCTGTAGATCCAGAACTGAGGCTGTAGATCCAGAACTGAGGCTGTAGATCCAGGACTGAAGCTGTAGATCCAGGACTGAGGCTGTAGATCCAGGACTGAAGCTGTAGATCCAGGACTGAGGCTGTAGATCCAGGACTGAGGCTGTAGATCCAGGACTGAGGCTGTAGATCCAGGACTGAGGCTGTAGATCCAGGACTGAGGCTGTAGATCCAGGACTGAGGCTGTGCAGTGCAAATTAACTTCTGTAATTCTATAATGTGAAACCAATATGTGATAGACTTGTTACATGCAAAGCCTTTATTTGTTATTATGTTGATAATTGGCTCACAGCTGTTCTTTGGTCTAAGTCAGACTGTGTGGATCTATAGAGCTAACACTAAAGCCTCAGGCCCTGTTTAGACGGAGACGCTGCAACAGTAAAACGTTAGAGTTGGGTATCGGTTTGGCCTCCTGTTTACATATGCTGTTTAAGGGGGGTGAAAACATAAGCGTTGAGAAACAGAACAGATACGCTGCTCAGCGGGGGGCTGTTTCACAGCCGCGTGGAGAAAAAAGTGTGAATTCTCTGCCTGCTATGACCTCCACTTCCTGCATGTACATTTGAACATGAGCAGTAGCCAAGAACAAACTTAAACAACAATTAACTAGCTATGTATGCTTCGAGCGCTACACGGAGGAGAATTCTACTCCTTCTGTCCACACGAAACCACGCAAAACTCTAGATTCAGTTTCCATTTTTGCAGTTTCTGTTAAATACTGAATGATTAAGGGTGCATTTTGTTGTTGAGGAAGTAATTTTACTGTGTGTCCTGGTCCATCCAATCTCACTGTTGCGTCAAAATAAAACACATTAAAAATAAACTTGACAAAAAAAAGAAAAAACCCCAAATAAAACTCAAAATTCTCAGATTTTTTTTATATTTTGAGAATAGACAGTGAGCTGCAATCGTCAACTTTAAAACAAACAAAGACGTATGCCACTTAGTAATTAGTCTGCATAAGTTTCTCATTATAAGATACAGAAATTAACTTAACTTAAATTTCCGAGTTTGTATAATTTCCATCACAAACACACTGACGCAATTGAAATGTGCGGTCATTAACACAATAAGATAAATGTGTACCTCTGTGCACGCCCACTGGTCTTTATTTGTGTGTTGTCTTTGTGTGTACTTTAGCATTTGTGTCCTGGACTTTATTCTTTAGATTTACATTTTAGTTTCACTGCCCACCACTCACTACAAAAACCCCATTTCCACCATCCTGTACTCTACTCTACTCTACTCTACTCTACTCTACTCTACTCTACTCTACTCTGTTCTAGTCAACTCTACTCTACTCTACTCTACTCTGTTCTACTCTACTCTACTCTACTCTACTCTACTCTGTTCTACTCTACTCTACTCTACTCTACTCTACTCTGTTCTAGTCAACTCTACTCTACTCTACTCTACTCTGTTCTAGTCAACTCTACTCTACTTTACTCTACTCTACTCTGTTCTACTCTGTTCTAGTCAACTCTACTCTACTCTACTCTACTCTACTCTGTTCTAGTCTACTCTACTCTACTCTACTCTACTCTGTTCTACTCTGTTCTAGTCAACTCTACTCTACTCTACTCTACTCTACTCTGTTCTAGTCAACTCTACTCTACTCTACTCTACTCTACTCTACTCTGTTCTAGTCAACACTGTTCTAGTCATCTCTACTCTACTCTACTCTACTCTACTCTACTCTGTTCTAGTCAACTCTACTCTACTCTACTCTACTCTGTTCTAGTCAACTCTACTCTACTCTACTCTACTCTGTTCTAATCAACTCTACTCTACTCTACTCTACTCTGTTCTAGTCAACTCTACTCTACTCTACTCTACTCTGTTCTAGTCAACTCAACTCTACTCTACTCTGTTCTAGTCAACTCTACTCTACTCTACTCTACTCTTCCCTGATTGGGAGCGTTTCCCCTGGCCCTGTTTAACCAGTACCAGGTCTTTCTTTTGTCCCTCTTGGTAGTGGTTCTATCCAGGCCAAGCTGGTACCAAAGTGTTCTACCTGACAGTGAATGGCCAGAGTGCTGCTGAAAGACATTTACCCGGATACTTGTTTGCAAGGATGCAGTAAACCTAAGGTAATCTAAACAGGTATAGTTGTAAAGAGTAGAGTAAAGTAAAGAGTAGTGCAACACAGAGTAGGGTTGGTGGAAACAGGGCATACCTTCCAGTATTTTAAGCTGTCAACTCTTCTTCGGCTGAAACCAAATAATTTTTCTGAAATAAGTCAATAACCGATGGCTTCTCTTGCCTCGGAAGAATACGTGTACGCACCGCTTTATTACTCTGGTGCTGTGTCGGTGCTGTGGACTGGTTTATTGATGAATTGGCAAAACGAAGCAACCAGAAAGCCAGAGAGAGAGAGAGAAAGAGAGAGAGAGCAAGAGAGAGAGAGAGGGAGGGAGACACACACACACACACACACACAGAGAGAGACACAGAGAGACAGAGACAGGGAGAGAGGTGGTGATCTGGGGGCCTCTGTGCTCCCGCTGCACACATAACAGACAGACAGACAGACAGATTTCATTTGGCGGATCAAGCAGATGTATCTGGAGATTGGAGCCTCCCTTTCATAGCCTCCCCCCCTCTCCCCCGCCTCGGCCCAGCTCTCTCTCTCTCCTGATTGTTCTGATTAGTTAATTACTTTATACAACACATCTGCTGGATTGATGCATGAATTATACATCAGCTGCATGTGGCGGCTATTATTCCGTGATGCTCCTACCTTCCCGGCTTGTTGTGTTTGCCGGAAAGGTTTTGGAGGAGGAGGTTGTGATGGTTGGCGTTTGTTGAGGTGGGGGAGAATGAGGGACAACAAATAGCCAACAATTAGAGGGGTAAGACTGGGAAGCAGATGTGTGTGTATTGGAGTTATTGTATAGTATTGCAGTAGTAATGTTTCAGACTACACTATGAATACTATCTTCTTGAAAACAATATCTTCAGTAGAAAATATGTGGTGAGTATCAAAAGCATAATGGGTACACAATGCTGAGCTTGAGCTTTTTAGTGGTAGAGAAAACCTAGCCAAATAATGGGAGAACATGCAAACTCCACACAGAAAGCACTCCTGTTAGGGTGGATGGCTCTAGAAACAACTAATGAGGATCAATGTTGTAACATGGTTAAAAGAGAGAAAACTTTAGTCAAATGTAGTCAAATGTTCAAAATCAGAGTTTAATGAGACTAACCTACATTCACAGGGACTAGCTTCCAGCTGGTGCTAAGGACTAAACATGGGGAGGCAGCGTTTCAGATTCATGCAGCTAAAAACTGGAACAGTCTTCCTGAAGATGTAAGACAGGCTTCTACTTTTACAATGTTCAAATATTCAACAGAAGGAAAGAAAGAAGTAAAGGTAAGGTAAATTTAAAGGTGCACTTTATTTATCCCTGTAGGGCAATTCATCCTCTGCATTTGACCCATCCTGATGTCACTAGGGTGCCTATCAGGAGCAGTGGTTGCTGGATTGCCTCTTCAATCTTTTTAATATACTGTGATTATTTGTGTTTCTTTACTGTTTTGTTGTGTTGTGTATGAACTGTGCTACACAAATAAACTTTCCTTGGCTCAATGCGTTTCTGTGCAGCTGTGAGTCAGCAGCTGTATTTTTAGTATTCAACCAGTCTTGTATTCCTGTGCCGTCGCTGTTTTTAGGCCATGCTGACCACACTGTGTTTTGACAGGAAACTCAGTGGATGATGTTGGTGATTGCAGCCGCGCTGGCTTCTTCTCTGTGCAGCGCTGGTGAAGTATCAGATGGAGCGGCTGTTTGGTTTCCCCGTATTGTACTGTGTGTGTGAAAATGTGAGCGACGATGCTATTTTGGGTAGTGTCTGGGGGCAGTGTGTGAAACGCCTTTGGGCCCGGCGGCGCGCAGAGGTGAAAATGAACATTGCAATCTGTGCGTTTGTTTTTGGATATATGTGGGACTACGACAGCATGGTTTGGACTCTATCTGCAGAAAGGAATCAATCAAAAGAATCGCTTGTAACAAGAGCAAGTTTAAAGCAGGTTTAAGTAGCTGGACAACCTAATGATACATATAGGAAGGAAAATATGGAAGGGAACCATGAAAGTAACTTGAGAATCTGTATTGTGGAGAACAGGGGTCTCCTACCCGTCCTCCCAATGCCACAAGGGCATCTGTCAGCAGTAAAGCAGTTATTATAATAAATATGACATCTTTATTTGTAAAGCACTTTTAAAAAAACAATGTTCACAAAGTGCTGCACAGTCAGCATATAACAATACAAGTCAATAAAAACAGTCATTATAATATAACATATCAAAAAGAACAATTACAGGGAAATAAAGCAGACAGAGAAAAACAAACCCAGAGAGACCAGTGAGGGACAAGAGGGAGACCAGAGAGAGACCAGAGAGAGATATCAGAGAGCAAGAGAGAGCAGAGAGGGACCAGAAAGAGTCCAGAGAGAGTCCAGAGAAATAAAGAAAAAAAAGAGCCTTTTCCACGTCCCATTTTTTGTCAACTAATCAATTGACAGGGCAAGAATGTCATTGTCGACTAGAGAAAACAAGGTCTGGGTACATTTCCTGAGTGGGGTGAGGAGGTGTGTGTCTGGTACCTGTGCAGCTGGATCTTGAGCGTGACCACGTGGTACACATCCTGCAGCATGTCGGCCACAGTGGCATCTGGTGCGTCAGTCACGTACGACAGGGGCACGGGGTTCCACTTCCCCACCTGGATCATGCCTGCGCAGAGAGAGAAACGTGGAACAAACACAGGAGTGAGCTCAGAGGCAGCACCGAGTATTACACAGGAGTCACCTCCAGTCACCATACTGAGCCTAGAGCGTGTGTTAGGAGTGGCCTGACCTATTGTGACATCACCATAGTGTTAGCCTTATTGCAGAAGAAGCTTTTAGAACATAAGGTAGCTGCAGCCAATTTCCTTATGTTTGCATGAGTTCTGATGGGGTTAGCTTTGCACCGTAACAAAGGCAGACATGTTGCCAAGACAAGAGTTTCCCCCACGAATTAAAGTGATAGTCTGGAGTTTGTCAGATAAAATATAGAGTGTACCCATGATATGAAAAAAAAAAATGACCCAAGCTCCCTCCCCCTTCCTCTCTGGTTGGTCTTGAGTATTTGAATATTTAATCATAATGTATTACACGGCTCCTCACAGCAGCAGTAGAATGCTCCATTGATTTGAATGTAATTTCAAAAAGTTCTACCGATCATTATTTCTTGAAAACGGACTTTCAAACACAATAATGGCCGCTGCCCTTTGGCAACGCACTCTGTAAATTTACTTCAGGTGTGTAAAATACTTACTCTGGATAGTATCTCGCACACTTCGTCAAAACAGGCTTTCAGAGCCTGTCACTTATTACTTCTGTCTGTGTGAGAGAAGCTATCGAAGCTAGCCACGCTCAATAACACATATCAATCAATCAACACATTTAAAAGTTAATCGGAGAATGCATAATACATATACATTCTTAACACACGTTTTCATGACAAAAATACTGTTTTAATGGGACAAAAAGCGATCAGTAAACCCGGAAGTAACTATTAACATTAGTAGAACACTTTAGGACACATTTGCAGTGGATCTGATTATGCCTTTAGGTTAAGTTTATATTTGGGTCACTCACCGCTGATGTTCAGAATTCTTACCTCTAGTCACGTCACGGCAAAACCTTTGAAAATTAACTATTCCATACATATAGATATATATATATATATATATATACATATATATATATATGTATTTATATTTAAAATTCAAATTATATACCAGCACGATGATTGACAGCCCTTGGCATCAGCCATTGGTTGAACTGGACGGCCTCGTGGTGGATTTTGAGCTATAGCTAAGATTAGGGAAGGCGGGACTTACCCGTAATATTATGATTCATAAAATGACTTATTCTTTGTCAAAATGTAAGGCCAGGTGGTCAATTTAATACAATTGATTCCTTTAGAGTTACGGACAATCACTTTAAGGCATCTGATTGGCCGATCCTTGTAAGGCGCATATCTGGATTTACAATGATAATACTACACACAATAATAGTGCCAAAAGAGATGTTGTTGTGACTTGCAAAGTCTGGGAGGAATGGGAGACCCTGCTTGGATTGCTCCCCACGCTATCTCCCACCTGGACAAGTGTATGGAAATCGAGAAATAGATGGACAATAGTGTGCTAAAATGTAAAAGTGTTCATAAATTGTGCAACTGTAGAGAGCAGTCTTTTGACTAAAACTACAAACTCTGACTCAATTTGCACATTTTCAGACTGTAGAAATTTAGTCAGCGTTGTCTCATAGTAACCAAACACCCAATCAGGAGAGAGGTTTGTCCTGTCCTGCTTCCGTTGACAATATCAACACAAAAAGCGATTTTGTAATGACTGTTTCATTACCTGTGACCAGATTGGTGACAGCAGGGAGTGAAATAGAGACACAAAAGTAATGCAACACCAAAAGCCCCATTTCCAGCAGTTCTACTTACGATACGCTTTAGTATCTGGTACCGTGTCCTAGCAACCTACACACAAGAAACCAGTATATGTGAAATTTGTGGAATAGTCTACCTCTGTACATTGGGGCAACTCCTTCAGTGAAGGTTTTGAAATCAAGTCTAAAAACACATCTTAACACCATCTTAACACCTTGGCTTTTAACACAAACTGAGTTTTACTGTTTTACATTTTACATGTATTTTTGTGTATTGAATGCTGCTTTATTTACTTTCTTTTTTGTGCCAGTGCAGCACTTTGGGCAGCTGGCATTGCTGTAAATGTGCTATACAAATAAAGCTGACAATGACATTGACATTCCTTGGAGAAGCGCTCTGAACAATCATTGTCAGTTAGAACACTTTAGTACAAGCTTGGCCTGAATCGAACCAAGAGGGACTAAGGAAGGAGCTGGTACCGGTTAAACAGGGCCAGTGGAAACACTCCCGATCAGGGTAGAGTAGAGTAGAGATGAGTAGGGCCAAGCAGGGCTCAAATGCAGCCATAGCACACACAACTGTGTTGCAGGTTAGCTCAGCCCACACCTTTTAGTACTTTTTGTAGAGATTAGGGAGAATAATCTTAGGGTCATTCGAGGTAGTTTAGTCAATCGCCAACTACTAAAAAATGTCTTCTATCGGATTCTATTCATGCGATTTCTTCAAAGTTTACTAAGCAGAAATGGCACTAGTTTAAAGTCACCTCTGTAAAGCAGGAGTAACAGGAGTTCCAGGAGTGTGCGGTGTAATTGACAACAAAGCTCCAATAGAGATGACAACAGGCATGTCTAGGATCCTAAGAGCTCCTGTGTGCTTCGGACTGAGTGTTATCTCAGGGCGTTTGTGAGAGCGCGGGATGTGGTGAGCTCGGGCAGATTTGGGAAGGGTCCGTCGAGGATCAGTGTCAGGCCGTGTTATGGGAGCCTCAGATCTGGACCCTGTGGTCACGCCGCCTGACAGCACTTCACAAGCCAGAGTGCGGCCTTACAGCCAACAAAGAAGCAGAGATCGGACAGAGAGCTGGGCTTTACACTCGGTGTTACACCAGAGAGAGAGACCAGATAGAGACTAGAGGGACCAAAGAAAAAGTCCAGGGAGAGACCAAAGAGAACCAGAGAGAAAGACCAGTGAGACCAGAGAGAGGCCAGAAAGACCAGAGAGAGACCAGAGAGAGACCAGAGAGAGCTCAGATTGAGAGACTGGAGAGAGAGACAAGAAAGAGACCAGATAAACCAAAAAGCACACACAAGAAATTGCCAAAATAGCAAGGCAGCGAAAGGCAAATTGCGTTATAACGAGGAACCACAGTGTAACAAATGTGAATGTCCTTACACAATCCATTTCAACACCAACGGACACTTGTTAAGTTTTCTTTAAAAATCAAAACCACTTAACATTGTGCGGGCTTTGAGAGCAGATCCCTGTGAAGCGCTTCTCTCTGGGCTCCAAATTGTGCTGGCGAGAATGATTTGAACCACAAAAGAGCGGAGCGTAATTGGCCCTGGACACAATGAGCTAATAAAGAGAGCTTGGCTGGAGCGACGGACAGATGTTCTGCAGTGAACCCGCCGCACCGGAGCACGAGTCGGGCTTTTTGGATCGTCCACGCTGCTGCGGATCCCTGTTCTTTTGTTTTTTCTCCCCGTCATTCTATCCCTGTGCATCGGTTTTATAGCCAACCCAATGCTTCACACCGATTAATATTGAGAAAAAACATGCAGTATTGTGTTTTGTCAATGTCAATGATTTGTTTCTAGTCATACATCGTTGTAATATGACAAAAGTGCGGCTCTAATGTTTTGTAATGAGTTTTATTCATCCAAATCTCTTCTGTAGGTCGTTTTTGTAATAAATTCCTTTTGTTGTAATAGAATACATTATATTTCCAGTCCCTGCTCTGGTCTCGCCAACATCGCCAGCGTTCAAATCCTCTGAAGACTTCTTACTTTGCTGTTTTCTGTCCAATAATAAGTAGATTATTGTTCTTTGGCCTATAGAACTATAGAACAGCTTTGTGTCAGTAAATGTAAAAAAATTTGGGGGACAGTCGGTCAGTACTACCCATGCAATTTAGATACATTTAGAGTTGTGACTTGCTCCCAAACTCTGCAAGTCACAACTGCATCTCTTTTATTATTATCACTTATTACATCAATTGAAAGGACAAGGATATCACACAGCCAACTCCCAATCCAACACTTTTTAAATAAAAATAATGCATTGGTTTTATAGAGCGCATTTGTACGCTCAAAGATGCTTCACAGCAATACTCATACACAGTGGTGATAAAATACTACTGGAGCCACAGCTGCCCTAAAGCACACTGTCAGAAGCAAGACAACCAGTGTGTTCACCACCAACCATTCACTCACACCAAACTCAATCCAGGCAGTTTGGCTAAAGTGTCTTGTCTAAGAACACTATCACAGTGTGGCACTTTACAGCCGCAGCCACCCCCACTATGACACCATCACAGTAGTAACCAGGCCCCGCCCTGCTTAGCTTCAGAGCTCTGCAGGTGGCACCACATTTTCCGGGTTCAGCACCAATATTAAGCTTCCTTACCCACAACAAATCTGTATCAGGGTAAATTCCTTGGTAACCATGGTTTCCAGCAACTCTCTGGCCAATCACTGTCAGTTAGAACATTACAGTACCAGCTCGGTCTGAATAGAACCAGGGCCAAGAGGGACTAAAGTAGAACCTGGTAGAGCAGAGCAGAGTAGAATAAAATAGAATTGGTCTGGTTAATCCAGGCCAGCAGGTGTCACTACACCTTCAGAGTTGTTGTGTTATGTCTGGCCTCTCACCTTTGGCCTGAGCGGCGGAGCTGTGGGAATAGCCCAGGGACAGCAGGGCCATCTCGATGAGCTGGTTGAAGAGCATGTCCTTCCTCACCAGGACGAACTCGGCGTGCTCCTCTTTACTGTCAAAGTCCAGGGGGTTCTCAAAGTGCTCCACCACGCAGAACACCGGCAGCATGTTACCTGCGCAAGACAAGATATACATTAACAACAAGGTCATCAGGGACTTCTGGACAGTCTTATAAGTATGTAAAGCTTGGGTCGGTCTTTCTTAACAAGGACATCAAAATACTTTTTATTTCCCATCCAAGCCAAGTTTAATTTGATGTATTGCAGTCGTCTACCTGACTTGTGCATGGAGAAAGAAGAAATACTCCATGTGTTGCTTAGTCACATCATTAGTCTTCACATGCATGCATATAAGTTCACTGGCACAACCATAGAGCAGCTTTCTAACTAGTAAGGTTTCTATGCAATACAGTAGTTTAAATATTTCTAGAGATATATTATCTTTGTGCAATGTCTCTGTTTTCTATGACCCATAAGTAGTGTACATTTTCCTTTACTGGGATATGTCCAGTCACAGACACGGCTCTAATGTAATTAATCCGGACACAAAGCTCGGTCTCTTTCCGCGGAGCAGCTGAGTTGTTCCCTGTTTTATGATGCGCTGCTGAGGAGGTGCTCTGCCAACCTCAAATCATCTTCCCATGATGCAGCGCTCCAGGTCTGACCACCTCTTCACCCTGTATGCAGACTATTCTGAGCCAACAGAGGCCCCGCTGTCTGCATTCAAGCGACCAGTGTGCGCGTGGATCTGCCGGTGTGCTGTTTATTCGCCAATAACATCTCGGCATGTGGAGAGGCCATTCAGACGGCGCAACAAAAAAGTCTGTCTCACACACACCGTCCGATAAAGCAAGGTTAGACAATTGGACAAAGAAATTGGAAATACAGCTACAACACATGACAAAGGCTAACGGGAGATTATATTCTACAACAAAGCTGCAAATAGAGAGAAGAGAGGAGAGGGGAAGGGAATGGAGAGGAGAGACGAGAGGAGAGACGAGAGGAGAGACGAGACGAGAGATGAGACGAGATACAAGCCGAGAGACGAGAGAGGAGAACGAAGAGAAGCGGAGAGCAGAGAGGTGAGAGCAGAGCGGAGAGAAGAGGAGAGATGAACCTAGATTATTTTTACTTCACCAAGTTGTTTCTGCTTATTTAAAGTGACTAATTTCTAATTTCAACTTCAACTAGTCAGTATCAAACCATTCGGAACTTGCCAAGGGAAAAAGAGAAGCACTCAGCCAATCAGCTCTCAGTTCAAAGACTCAAAAATACTTCTTAGTAAGTAAGTAATCTTTATTTATATACCGCCTTTCACAGACCAGAGTCACAAAGCGGTTTACAATTGTTATTATTTTTTGGGCATTGGTCCACTCACTCCACACAGAGATGGGAGCGGGGTCGCCAGTACAGGAGGCGCATGCCAGACCTATTGTGCATGTTTTTAGTGGTAGGGGAAACCGGAGTACCCGGAGGAAACCTACGCAGACACGGGGAGAACATGCAAACTCCACTCAGAAAGGCCCTGGTCCGGCCGGGATTCGAACCCAGGACCTTCTTGCTGAGAGGCGAGAGTGCTATCCACTCATTCAGCCACCGTGCGGGCGGCACGGTGGCTGAATTAAAAAGAATTCTTTTTAAAAAGAAATTAAAAAGAATTCTGAATTAAAGAATTCTTCTTTAATTCAGCATATTGCTCAGTAGGTAAGGACTTAGAAAAGTACAAATTCAGGTCAAAACACAGATGGAGATGGTTCCCCTGAACTACGGCGACCACTGCTCCTGACAAAGGCCCGAGTGGATGCAGTGGACACCTTTTCCTACCGGGAACTCGAATTAAAGTTAACCCCAATTACCAGGTGTGGTTCATTCAGAGCGCACACACTCATGGTGCGGCCTCAGGTTTATTTGTGCTTTTTACATAAATACATAAATCCAGATATATTTTTTTGCCCGAACCCAAACAATCAATGGGCTGACGGATGCTCGGGAATGTGCTGAAAGAGCCGCTTTTCTCTCTGCGCTGGGTTTTAATAGATAAAGATCTAACAATAAAGACTGCTGTGTAGGTTCACTGGGGGGATCAATACAGGCTTTGTCTGCCGCTGGCCCACACGCGGCTGCGGCTAATATTGTTTTGGGCCCCGCACAATGGTCAGTGTGGGACGGTCTCCGGGGGCGACTGCCTGTGTCGAGACGCTGCAGAAGTTTGGATTATTGATGGCTTTGTTATCGCGAGGAAAATAATTGAGGTTATGCAGAAGATGTGGCAGTTATCAATGCCATCTTTCTGACAAGCTTTCTGACTGTGATGCGATTGTTGATAAATATGTTTAAAGAACACGTGATATGCAGTATGTTTGGCCAGTAAAAATAATAATGAGACTTAATTACTTGGTAGAATTGGTTTAGAATGTGAAACAACATTGTTTGTAGAAAACATATTAGGGCTGCACGATATATCATAAAATATTGTCATTGCGATATTTGTACGTGCAATATCCATGTCTAAACGGTGCGAAACAAAACAAGCATAGCGGATGATGAAGAGACAAATGCAGACAAATGCAGAGAGGAACTTGTTCCAAAAAGACACTTTACCTCCGGAATTTGGGACAACTTTGGATTTACAAGACACGATCATTCACAGAAACAAGTCATTAGAAAATCATGTCGAAAAATAGTTGAAGGAAAACAAAACGATCTCCAGAGCCACCTCCAACACAAGGTACTTTATGCTGTGTATTCACAATGCAAAACTCCACAGCCTACTCCGGTCAAACCAAAGGCAAATGTGCAAACAAGCATTAATGACAGTTTGGCTTCTGTAGCTCCTTATGAGAAAACTTCGGAGCGACACATAGCAATGTGCACACTCTCCGTTAGCACAGTGTGAGTAGAATTGGCAATTGGCAGGTTTTGAGGTTAAGATGTATGCCAGACTGCAGTCGAATTTAATTAATGTTTTGTGCTATAATATCGTTATAGAAATACTAAACACCCATATCATATATTGCTCTAATTTCTAATATTTTTCAGCCCTAAAACGTATTGTAACATTAGGCATGTAATTCCCTATATTCCCACAAGAAGGATGAATAGAATATCCGTCCGTCTGTTTTCTTCCGCTTCATCCGTTGCCGGGTCGCGGGGGCAGCAGTCTAAGCAGAGACGCCCAGACTTCCCTATCCACACACACTTCCTCCAGCTTGTCCAGGGGGACCCCAAGGCGTTCCCAGGCCAGCTGAGAGACATAGTCCCTCCAGCGTGTCCTGGGTCTTCCCCGGGGCCTCCTCCCGGTGGATAGAATATATTTTGGTTTATCACCAAAATTGATAATTACCGGCTCCAAATACAGACATGATTTGGAGCCGAGAGTTCACGCCGTGGAAGAATTGCCCATTTAAATTTTCCTAACAGAAAGGGCCTATGAGATTGACCAACACAAATCAAAATCAAACATTGTAGAGACAAAAGCATTGGGGTACCGTCCTGCAACGATCACTTCCTGGACACACATTATTCATATGTATATGTATTACATTATGTACGTATTTACATTAAATATGCAAAATAATGAACTTTTTATGAAACATTTGGCAACTGTGGCCGCTGAAGATCATTATTGGTAAAAAGCATGTTCCAATTTATTGAAAAGTATGTAGTCACATGTAAAAGTGCTTGAGGTTATAATTGTAAATAAGTTTGCTAATTTAGTGTCCGATACCTAGAAATAGACTAAATTTTGGCAAACTATATTTTTTTTCCATTTTGCCCATGTCTATTCCTAATGCTATTTTCTCCTATAGTAGCTCAAAGCAGGCCCTGGACGGTCTTTCAGTCTGAATTTGCGCTTCAGCTTCATTATTCTCAAGGCTGAAGAACTGACCCTTCTGAACCCTGGGGGGCCGAGCTTCTGAACCCGGAGGAGCGGGCCTCCTGAACCCTGAGGACTGAGCCAACCTTCCTAAGCCTGGAGGACTGAGACCCTGGAGTACTGCCCCCACTCTCTGGAACTCACTTACACAATTAATCAGGTACTTTGATTCACTTAAGAGCTTCAAAGCACTTCTCATGACACAAAAGTACTTCTCATGACACAAAAGTATTTAATGACAATGATCAAAGCACTGTGGTGATTTTTTTAAGCCCCAAATGTGGAGTGTGACACAAACTGTTACTGAGCAAGAGGAGTTTACTTTTTAATGTAAGTCAATGAAGCCAGAGCAAAACTTTGACCTTCCCTTTGGGCTACATTGAGCATGCAGGCTAGCCATGTTCATCTGTATACAGGCTATGTACTGGACTGGCACCATATCATTAAGAACAGATTTCTAGGAGCAATTTATCATCACGATTAAAATTATATTCAGTGCACAGGCTCAAAACAATTGCAACACTACACATTCTGCTAAATCAACCAGCTTTAGTTAATGGAATGGGAATTAGCAGCAGTAAGAATAAACAATAGAAATGTGCACTAATGAAAGAAAGCAGGGAGGAGAATCTCGTCTTGGCCAGGATAGAAAAAAAATACATAAAGTGTAGAGTGTGACACATAGAAGAAGGAGCGAAGAGCAACAGCCCATCGGAGAACGCTCCAAGCTGCGTTCCAAGAGGCACGGGTCCCTTTTGCCCAGGAACGCTTGCGGCGGGCGCCAAAACGACAAACAAACAGGATCTTTCAGCCAAGAGCCCGCCACAAAAACCTGTAGCTTTCATTTTCCCGACCGCAGAAACATGGCCCTAAAGATGCTCTTTCTGCACCCGACAACAGCGCGGCTCATATTAAAACTCTATGTCATCATCTCGGCGGACAGGTTCAGGAGAAACGAGTCTAGAAGGACCAGAAGTTTTGCCTTGACAAACAAACGCTGGAGCAGGAGGGTTTTGTGTAAGTGTGAGTATATGAGTGTGTGTGTGCGTGTGTCTGTATGTCTGTGTGCGTGTCTGTGTGCGTGTGTACATGTGTGAGTGAGTGAGTGAGTGACTGTGAATATTTTTGTTTTGAATAATAAATGAAGAATAGTTCTATACTTAATTTTCAATTCTGTTGTGACTTGTGATGCAAGTGGGGACGGGTCCTGGCTCCAAAAAGTCCATGAGCATGGGCACTGACATGCTTGCAATACCACTCCGGGCCGGTGGGAGTGGAACCGGAATAAGAATTACCCAATGCTTTTGTATGGCGTCTTCTTTGGACCATCCTGCTTAGTATGGTCCAAAAGTCGGCTCTTAGCCCAACGCTACGTTCCAGATGTGTGTCTATGCTGAGGGCCCACTGCGGGACAAATGAAGGATCTCTTCATCTTAATTAATGGCCGATTTATTTTTTACTAATTTAGAAAGATTTATATGAGAAAGAGCAAATTATCTGAATATTTTGGTTTCCATGTTTAGACCACATTGTATCTACTATATGTTTAAGTTATTGTCCCTGTAGGGAAATGTATCCTCTGCATTTGACCCATCCTGAACACTACTAGTGCCTCTATCAGGAGCAGTGGTCGCCATAGTAACAGGGACCCGCTCCAAATGTTGATGCTCTTCAGAACCATAGATGGAGGACTACCTATTGTACATTTTAGTGTTCGCAGCACCCAGAGGAAGCCAACGCAGACACAGGGAGAATATACAAATTCCACACAGAAAGGCCCAGTGCCAACCACTCAGCAACTGATACGAATCATGTGTGGGAACCCTATAAGTTATGACTAAGTAGGATAAAAAGTGCAACAGTGTATTGATCTTTATATTGATTTGAGTGATGTAATGTTTAAACAGTTATGAATGAGATTGAAGTCTTGTGAGACCAGTTCAGGTCACATATGTAAAAGTTCTGAAAGCTTTCGCCTCTTTTAGTCAACAAATATGTATGTGTCTTTTTTCTAGTTCTGAACTTTGTATGAGTCTGCTCGCGCTTACATCTCTGTTTCGACCCATTTCCACCAGCCCAACTCTACTCTCATCTCCTCTACTCTACTAAAGTACATTTAGTAAAATGTACTAACTATTACTATTCTTACATGTACTGTACACTTGCTATGTATGTATTCTGATGGCATATCTACACCTTGTCCAGGAACAACAGCCTAAAACCAGCCTTGTAGCTAAAACTGGAATTGTTCATTGTCCCTATTCCAATAAATAAACAAAACAAATATTATTCAACTACAGCTCCAGGCTTTAAAGACATACATTGTGCGTTTGATTGATAAATAGTTTAGTCATACTATTATTATTAATTTACATTTTTAGCATTTGAAAACTTGTTAGTGGCTCTCCCATGATTCTCAGTTGTTATTACATACCCTCCTAATGACTGGGCGAGGCTACTCATCAGTGCGCTGTGAAAACAACAGACAGATGTTTATCAGATCCTAACCCTGATCATAACCAGAACCATATTTTGGGCAAGAGCATAGAAACACGCTTTGAACAGGTCGTCTGTAGGGCGACGGCAGGTGGGGGGACTGGTTTGTTGTGGTTTTAGGTCCATACACACACTTTACATATAAATATAGTTTAATAATGATTGAGTTGTTTAGGATCTAGAACTTGGCCTGTATAATACTGTATATAGGTTTACAGTTTCAAAGTCCAGGGGTGTTTAGTGATTGATTAGCAACATGATGAGATCAATGAATTCTAAGTATTCTATAATTCAAAACCAAAACGTAATTACAAATAGTTAAAAAGAAAATGTACAATTACAATATTCTGGTTAATATTTGAGTCAATCCAGTAACTGACAAATGCGGAAGTCTACTGACAAAACATGTCAAGTACTTAATCTTCTTTACACTCCTTGTTTTATTATAATAACCTTTTAAGTCAATAATTGAACACATTACGATCAGAAGAATCCACCAGAAAATTAGATTAAACTCATGTAAATAATAATAAAAAATAAAAAAAAGTCTTCCTTTGTCCAAAACCTTCAGAATGTAAAAAAAATGTAAGTCAAAAAATATTGTCAGGAGGAGACTTGAGAAAGTGTGTGTGGCATAAATACTGCATCTTCGCTCTCACACAAATTAAACTGAAGCGGAGGTTCGGACACAAGCTCACTGCTCTCAGCCCTCTCCCTGCTGCTGTGTCGCATCAGCAATCAGTCACTCACAGTCAACTGGCAGGATGTAAGCATGGATCAAGCTTTCATATTGTGCAGCAACCCTCCTCCTCCCCATCACCGCCTCGTTAGCCAGACCATCTCTTTAACCCTTCTCTTTAGCAACCACCACCACTAGGGGTGTTCATCTCATAATCTCTATTTTCATTTCCCCTTCTGCATTTGTCATGCAGTGCTCTGTCAGGATCAAAGCTAAAATCTGGAAACTTAAAAATGCGAAACAGGCTTTGCATACAACTGAATGATTGTATCTTCACTCTTTTTAATGCACTGTGATTAATTATAATTCTGATTCCTTGTGTGATTGTTTCTGTTGCCACTTTGAGTTGCCTTGTGTATGAACTATGCAATGCAAATAAAGTTGCCTTTCCTAAATACTTTGCTCTCACACAAATGTCCTGTAAGCACATATCTGTCAGCAGCTCCCAGTGACATGTCCCCTGCAGCGTGTCGCGGTCTCAGTGCCGTGGCCTCTCACCTCTCTTGTGGCAGGACTTGAGCAGGTGGCTGCTGGGTTTGTATGGGATCCCAGAGAGTTTGGCTCCGTTGCTGCCGAGGCGAGCACGTCCCAGGGGGCTGCCGTTCTGCTCCAGGCGTAGCAGTTTGGCGGGCGGGCCGCTCTGAGCGCTGGGCCCGTTCTGCTCCAGTCGAGGCAGCTTGGCCGGAGGAGCACCAGGGAGCGACGGGCCGTTCTCCAGCCGGGGCAGTTTGGCCGAGGGGCACTTGGCCTCTGCCATGCTGCTCACCAGCTCGTTCTCTTTGCCCAGACACGTCTCGCTGAGATGTTCCATCATTCTCAGCTCCTCAGCTTACTATCACCTGGAAGAGCAACAGTGAGTCAGCAAGAGGTCTGTGGTCACGTCACATAAAAGAAGGAACTATCACCTGGAGGAGCAACACTAAGTTAGCAAACAGGAGGTCTGTGTATGTTGGAGTTAAGAGAAGGACGTGTGTGAGCGCACTGAGGGGAAGCCATTGGTCCATAGGGGGCAAATATGCAATGTCCTGGATCTATAGCCTATTCGTCTGTAGGAGCGCCTCAAGGTTTTTCATGATCCAGGACATTCGACATTCAACAACATTTATTGACTATTATATACATTTATGCACATTTGCCATCTGCCCCTTATGGACCAATGCCTGTATGTGATGTTTACCATTGCATTTACCTTTGTTTGAACTGTCTGAATCTCTGAATCTGTGTTGGCGACTTTGTAAACTCCTCCAAGATATCTACTGTTGTGATTTAGGGCTACAAAAAAATAAGTTCAATTGAACTGAATATATGTTGACAAATGTCACACACACACACAACACTAATAATCTTTCTACAACGCTTTCTTCTGTAATTTTTACTTTGCTGCATTGTGTGTGAAAGAGCATGTATACATTATTAGGATGCAGAAAAAGACATTTTACAGCAGTATTGGGCCAATACTGTGTTGAGCTCGGCCTGGTGACGTGGGGATCTGTCATCTCTGCTCAGCTAAAACAAGTTGTCCGCGGTGACGTTTTCGTGCAGCACTAATGTTCCTATTTTTCAACGCATGTTTTATGTATATGCGTCCCACTAGACTAGCGCAGGGGGGCAAACAAGCCCTAGTTTTAGTTCAAATACATTAATTCGCAGAGAAATTCCACTTGAATGAACACGGCTGTGCTGCTTTTGCACGCAGGCTGAGCATAAACCAGAGGCATTCTGTGTGTGTTGTTACAGACTCATGACGCAGCTATGGGCAATAACAACACACCCTCAGACAGGTGCAAGAAAGTAAAGGTGCTGTTGGTCAGTTATGGGCATCTGCTGACTCATCAAAAGTGAAAGAGTGGTTGAAACTCAGAGTGAAGGCAACCTCAACTAACTGTTAAGAGTGCAATTTGGAAGTTGGTTTCTTGTTTAGTACAGCTAAAACACAACGGTGTATAACCATAATGTCCTGACTGCTAAACACAGCTTCTAGTGTATAGGTGCAATTATAGCTTGAGAGTGTGTTATATGTGTATTGTGTGTAATCTTAATAACAGATCGTGTTTGATGTGTGTATCATGTGTGCTCCTATTTCTGCTGTAATTTCTCTTGCATTGTGCGTAACATTGACACTGAAATGTAAACGTATCTAATACGTATGTAATATAAAGGTTATCTTATCTCATACAGAGGTGAAGCAGTGAAGCAGGACGCATTGTCAAAGAGTGGAATGAGCAAATCCATCTACCCCCACCGTAAAGATCATCATAACTCTCTCATTCACAGCGAGCAATGAGGCAACTAATTTTGCAAGAATGGAAGGGGCACAAAAATCTAGACCCGACTGAAGTCCAGATCCAGGTCAGGGTTTTTTTGCAATGACCTCAAAACACAAACAAGACTAATTCCCCAAAGTCTGGCTGAATATAAAGATACGATTATTGAAGATTCCACTGGGTCTACAAACCTGGCACGGAGCGGTTCAGCACTGGAGAGCATATAACGCCACTCGCACCTCGTCTCCTCTTCTTCAAGTTTGTCCAGGGTAAAAAAAAAAAAGGTGACAAAAACAAGGCAAAAGCAAAAACTCCGGCCGCTCCTCACGTCTTTACGTGTGCACAGCAGCGAGTGGCAGTTCTCTCATTGCAAATAACATTGTTACAACCCCCTCGCTTCGGTCAGCGTAGATGCCACCACAACACAACAATCCAAATCGATTTAAACACACGATACCGATTTAAGCTGTATGTTTAAACCTTAAATAGTACTACTTTTTGCTGCCTCAAGATTGAGTTTTAAATCCATGCATCAATCTAATACTATTGGTAAAAGTATTTATATGCCTCTAGATAGACACTTGCATGCGGAAATACCCTAAATACTACCTTTAGAATGAATTAGCATTTCATTTTAGATACTTTTGACATCCACGGCGAGGTCTCATGCTTCTGCGCGTATCTGCTTCGCATTTAGCTAACCAGACCAGCCAGCCACCACAGAGCGGGACCGGACGGACGCTCTTCGGTCCACACGCGGCGCGGTAGAAATGCGACCGCGCGTCAAGGCGAGCGTCAAGGCGAGCGGTTATAGGCGGTTAGCAGTCAGATGAAGACGAGGCAAAGAGGTGTCCAACCCGGGTACTGACAGGAGATAGTGCCTTCACCGAGAGGCTAGCGTATACAAACAACACATGCCGTCGCTTTAGCTATCTAGCAAACGTGGGAAATAAACAATAACACGCGGGGAAAGCTTGCAGCTAACTCGCGGTGGTAGCGGTGGTGGATGTGGGCAGTTGAGGTCCGGGTTTCGCTCCAAACAACACGGCGAAGTGTCGGGGGGAAAGTGCTGGCTACTTTCCCAGGTTCGGGTCGAAGGAAGGAGGCTTGCGGTGGTGGAGTATCGCGGATAGGTGTCCAGGCTGTAGGGGGAAAGAGGGAGATGATAGCAGCAGCTGTCCTGGTCCCAGTCGCGGAAGCTGCTCTCTCCGCGTCCACGCCGCGTCTACACCGCGCTGCCCCATTAAATGATTAGTTGTATTGACTCATCGCTACCGCCTCTCTGCCGCGTCTGTCCTCCGAGCTGACTCCTCCACTAACCCGTGTATTAGAGGGCTGTTCGCGTTCACCCCGGTTGTAAATGCAATGGCGTGCTAGCGGGCGAAAGAATTTAGGGGGGGGAGAAATATAGAACGAAAGGAGGGGGTATGTTTGCGTGCGCGTTGAATAAGCGTTAGTTCTTCCCGGAGCCCGAGACCCGATAAAGTGGTAAAAGTGCTCGGGAGAAAGGCTGGGAGCAAGAACCCCCCCCCACCCCCCTTACACAGACATACACACGCACACACACACACACTGGCCTCTCTCTCTCTCACACACACACACACACGCACACACACACACACTCGTCGCGTGGGAACAGCTGGTGCGATCTCCGGCTGCGCGCGGAGGAATTCGTAATCAGCTCCATTAGAGGATGGTGCGCGTGCCCGGCGTTTATTAGCATTGGGGGTGCACGCGCTCACGGGGGCATCCTCGTGCACGTGAGGCGGAGTGCGCGTGAGGTGAACTTGGCGAACAACCAATTTAGATATAGATGGAAAGATAGATAGATAGATAGACAGAGGGATGGATAGATGAAGAGATAGATATATACCACAGTCAACAATATTAGTTTCCAAATAGGTTAAAGGGGAAACAAGGTGTACTTCTAACGAGGGGCAAAAACAAATACAATATGATGATTGGTTTAAAATGCCTATGAATCCACTAGACAAGTTATTTTTGCATCTGCTGGGCACTGGTATCTGTGGCCAGAATTGGGGTATTTAATAGTCCTGTACAAGTAAAGGGTTCAATTCAATATATTTGTTTATCGACCTAAATCACAACAGCAGTCGATTCACCAACAACAGATCAGAGAATCAAACACAGTAAATGCAATAATAACACATCAGAGCCACTGGTCCATCGGGAGCAGGATGAACACTGTCCAGAAATGTTGTCAACAAATCAGATCACAACATGCTGTCTTTATCTCATATAGAAAAGATTTTTGTGTAAGAAAGAGCTCTGGGCGTTTTTTGGCTGAGTGAGGGTGGTCCTCTCTTTTTCACTTTTGAGTTTGTAAAAGCAGATCTAGAGTATGTGGAAATACATGTGAGGAGATAGATAGGTTACATATGTCTATTGTTTTGTGGATGGTGAGGTATTTGAATGCAATTGTTGTGAGTTACGTTTATAACTTAATAATTGAATCCATCACAGCAAAAAATGATTATTAATATTTACAATCTTACACACTCAATATTTGTGAGGTCACAGCTATAAAAAGAGAAGAAACATAAAGAAGAGGAAGAAACAATCAAAATATAACAGTTAAACATATACGCAACAGCTTTTATATGTTTGTAATTAACCTGTATATTAAAGGTGATGTCGGCAACTTCAATTGAATTCAATTTTTAAATAAATGTGTAAGTATTTTCAATAGTAATTTACAGTTCTCTCACTCTGCCTCGGTGCCTCTCTCTGGTCTCTATCGTCTCTCTGGTCTCTATCGTGCCTCTCTCTGGTCTTTCTTGTCTCCCTCTCTCTGGTCTCTATCGTCTCTCTGGTCTCTATCGTGCCTCTCTCTGGTCTTTCTTGTCTCCCTCTCTCTGGTCTCAGTCTGGTCAATAGTCTCTCGCTCTGGTTTCTCTCTGGTCTTTCTGGTTTCTCTCTCTCTCTGGTCTCAGTCTCGTCAATAGTTTCTCTCTGGTCTTTCTGGTCTCTCTCTGGTCTATAGTCTCTCTTGCGTTTCTCTCTGGTCTTTCTGGTCTCTCTCTGGTCTATAGTCTCTCTCGCGTTTCTCTCTAGTCTTTCTGATGTCTCTCTGGTCTATCGTCTCTCTCGCTAGTTTCTCTCTAGTCTTTCTGATCTCTCTCTGGTCTATCGTCTCTCTCTCTCTCTCGCTAGTTTCTCTCTAGTCTTTCTGGTCTCTCTCTGGTCTATCGTCTCTCTCTCTCTCGCTTTTCTCTCTAGTCTTTCTGATCTCTCTCTGGTCGGTCGTCTCTCTCTCTCTCGCTAGTTTCTCTCTAGTCTTTCTGATCTCTCTCTGGTCTATCGTCTCTCTCTCTCTCGCTTTTCTCTCTAGTCTTTCTGATCTCTGGTCTATCGTCTCTCTCGCTTTTCTCTCTAGTCTTTCTGATCTCTCTCTGGTCTATCGTCTCTCTCTCTCTCTCGCTAGTTTCTCTCTAGTCTTTCTGATCTCTCTCTGGTCTATCGTCTCTCTCTCTCTCTCGCTAGTTTCTCTCTAGTCTTTCTGGTCTCTCTCTGGTCTATCGTCTCTCTCTCTCTCGCTTTTCTCTCTAGTCTTTCTGATCTCTCTCTGGTCGGTCGTCTCTCTCTCTCTCGCTAGTTTCTCTCTAGTCTTTCTGATCTCTCTCTGGTCTATCGTCTCTCTCTCTCTCGCTTTTCTCTCTAGTCTTTCTGATCTCTGGTCTATCGTCTCTCTCGCTTTTCTCTCTAGTCTTTCTGATCTCTCTCTGGTCTATCGTCTCTCTCTCTCTCTCGCTAGTTTCTCTCTAGTCTTTCTGATCTCTCTCTGGTCTCTGGCCTCTCTCTGGCCTCTCTTTAGTATTCCATGAACATGTTTGGCTTGCTCTGTGCCTATGTATCAAAATCCATGAAACGACTTGCTCTTAAAACCGTTTACTTCTATCACTAGTTTTCACATCCATGTATTTTTGTCTTCTGTCACATCTTGACCTCAGCTTTTTCAGACACAAACGAGAGCACCGGCCTCACTCAGCCAATCAGCACATGACCTTTCACAAATGCACGTTTCAAAGTTCCCATTGAGCTGTAATTATAACGCTAATAGACCCGTATCGTCTGTCTCCTCGTTTCACAGTGATCCCCCGGTGGACTGAGCGGTTTGCAGTGCATTATGTGGGACTGGATCTGTCTAAACACTAAAAGGCTAATCTCTGTTGACACTGACAACAGCACTGAACTCCGATGAGGTAAGACGCGCAAAGAGGAGGCTGTTTGGAAAGCTCTTCATGCCACAAGTGTTACTGCTCTCAGCCGTCACGTGGTTACGAGCAGGAGAGCGAGCAGAGCCACGCCGGTGTCTCTCTCGTCTCCTCCGAATGCTTGTCCTGTTCAACGCCATAGTTTTCTTCCTGTAAATACTGTTTGTGGCCTCTCTGTTTCCTTTATTATATCTCTCTCTTTGGCTGATCTCTCTTTCTCTGCTCTCTCTCTCTCTCTCTCTGGTCTCCCTTTCGGTTCTCTCTCTCCAGTATTTCTATGGTCTCTCTCTGATCCCTCTCTAGTCTCACTCTCTCTCTAGTATCTCTGGTCTCTCTCTGATCTCTCTCTAGTATCTCTGGTCTCTCTCTGATCTCTCTCTAGTATCTCTGGTCTCTCTCTGATCTCTCTCTAGTCTCACTCTCTCTCTCTAGTATCTCTGGTCTCTCTCTGAGCTCTCTCTAGTATCTCTGGTCTCTCTCTGATCTCTCTCTAGTCTCACTCTCTCTCTCTAGTATCTCTGGTCTCTCTCTGATCTCTCTCTAGTCTCACTCTCTCTCTGCTCTCTCTCTAGTATCTCTGGTCTCTCTCTGATCTCTCTCTAGTCTCACTCTCTCTCTGCTCTCTCTCTCTAGTATCTCTGGTCTCTCTCTGATCTCTCTCTAGTCTCACTCTCTCTCTGCTCTCTCTCTCTAGTATCTCTGGTCTCTCTCTGATCTTTCTCTAGTCTCTCTCTCTCTGTTCTCTCTCTCTAGTATCTCTGATCTCTCTCTAGTCTACCTTTCTGTTCTCTCTCTATAATATCTCTATGGTCACTCTCTGATCTCTCTCCAGTCTCTCTCTCTGGTCTACCTCTCTAGTGTCTCTCTCTGATCTCTCTCTCGTATTTCTCTCTGATCTCGATTTGGTCTACCTTTATGTTCTCTCTTTCTTGTATTTCTCTCTAATCTCTCTTTGGTCTCTCTCTCTTTCTGTTCTCTCTCTCTAGTATCTCTCTGGTCTCTCTCTGATCTCTCTCTCGCCCGTCTATCTGGTTTACCTTTCTCTGGTCTACCTTTCTGTTATCTCTCTGGTCTCTCTCTGTAGTCAACCTCTGTTCTCTCTCTCCAGTATCTCTCTGGTCTCTCTCTGATCTCTCTCTCTCTTGTCTTTATACTGCAAACAACATCATATAACAGCGAGTATAACAGGACCATCACTTTTTAATTGCCGCATTTCCTAATACTATTATATGATCAGTGCTCAGCTAACTCCAATTTCCAATGGTAATTTTAGAAAGAGATTTTTATTGTTGACTTTTTCCCCGTAGTCTTTCCATGTGTGCGGCTCAGGGAACACTGCACTAAGCTGTTGTTTTGTCCACAAACAGACAAAGATGCACGTTTGACGTCAGTGCTGGAGAATAGTATTGAATTACAGGTATATTGACCAAATGCTATATTCCTCACACGATCATAATTATTAAGTATTGTTTATGTTTTAAGTACTGCAGCTTGCTGTAAAGCTAACGACAACTTGCATAGGCAGAATTATAGCAGTTTTTTTTCTGTTTGATGGAATTACATTTGCTGCATAGTTTTATAACTGAATACAGCCTCAGTACTGGATCTACAACCTCAGTCCTGGAGCTACAGCCTCAGGCCTGGATCTAGAGCCTCAGTCCTGGATCTACAGCCTCAGTCCTGGAGCTACAGCCTCAGGCCTGGATCTACAGCCTCAGTCCTGGATCTACAGCCTCAGTCCTGGAGCTACAGCCTCAGGCCTGGATCTAGAGCCTCAGTCCTGGATCTACAGCCTCAGTCCTGGAGCTACAGCCTCAGGCCTGGATCTAGAGCCTCAGTCCTGGATCTACAACCTCAGTCCTGGATCTACAGCCTCAGTCCTGGATCTACAGCCTCAGTCCTGGATCTACAGCCTCAGTCCTGGATCTACAGCCTCAGTCCTGGATCTACAGCCTCAGTCCTGATCTACAGCCTCAGTCCTGGATCTACAGCCTCAGTCCTGGATCTACCGCCTCAGTCCTGGATCTACAGCCTCAGTCCTGGATCTACAGCCTCAGTCCTGGATCTACAGCCTCAGTCCTGGATCTACAGCCTCAGTCCTGGATCTACAGCCTCAGTCCTGGATCTACAGCCTCAGTCCTGGATCTACAGCCTCAGTCCTGGATCTACAGCCTGTCTAAATACGGGCCTCCACTCCACTGTTATTATTTATCTTTTGAGATGTTCCTTGCCGATGCATGTCGACAGTGGTGATCTGGGACATTAATGGACATTTCCGGACATTCTGCTCCCTATGGACCCAAGGCTCATATGTGTTTGTTATTTTTGCATTTCCTGTGTTGAAACTGATGATTCTCTGATCTGTTGTTGTAGAATCGACAACTTTGAAAAGTCCTCAGAGACGACTGCTGTAGTGATTTAGGGCGATACACAAACTAATTTCATTTGATTTGAATAAAGGCCTATCTGTCACTGCAAAAGCTGCCCTCGTAACAACGACGCAAAACCAATTCAATGTGATTACAGAATCTTCCACATTCTATTTCAAAAATCATTCAACCCTTCAGGAGTTCAGTAAACAATTCCTCAGTGAATATAAATACGCCTGATCTGGCAGTAAATAGGAGATTATGAAAGACGATTGCACTATAGTATACTGCAGCATGCAAACACAGAATCGTTTTTAACCTGAATTTGAACATTTTCAGAGTAGAAGCGCGTCTCATATTTTCAGGAACTGTTCCTGATTTTAGCTCGATTCATTTCAATTTATTTTTGTACAGCCCTAAATCACAACAGTAGTTATCTGGGATGACAACGATGACTTGTATGATCATTAGTTGCATTGTATTCTGTGTTGAATTGTGAGACGGGGGTTTGGAAATAACAGGCCCCTGCTTCATCCAACCCCTCTTTCAAACATGAATTAGTAATATGTGAAATTGTGTTATACAGGTTTGAAATAAATCAAACTAACTAACTAACTTTACAAAGCCGTTTGAATTCGCCAACACAGATCAGAGAATCCAACCGTTCAAACACAAGAAATGCAATGATATAAAACACATAGAGCCATTGGTCGATAAGGGGCAGATGACCAATATCCATAAATGATCAATAAAGTTTATCTTCTTTTATCTGATCATCACCACTGTGGAGCACCCAGCAGTACACCCTGCTGCATAAATCTGAACCGCTGCCCCCTCATGTTCTGACTCAAGGCACCAGCAAGAGGCCAGTCCCTGTGCTCCTCAGAGTCTGAGTTTGTTCATATGACAGACACTAACATGTCACAGATGTACTTTGGTGTGAGGCTGTGGAGAGACTTGTGCACAAGTCTATCCTGAGCCACAGGAGCCAGTGCAGAGACTTGAGACCATTACTAATGTGATGGTACTTCCTGGTTCTAGTCAGGACTCGAGCTGCAGTGTGTTGAATATACTGTCGCTGTTTTACAGCTTGTTGGAAAGACCAGTGAGCATGATGTTAGAGTAGTCTAACCTACTGGAGACAAATTCAGGAGAAGAATCTAAATTTGATTTAGACACTATATTTTTGATTCTGGCAATATTTTTCAGGAGGTGAAAGCTGCTGAGGTTATTGAGTGTGACTGTTAGAATGTAAGTCGCACAAAAGGATGTCGTCTCAACACTGCAGCCAACATAAAGTCAAGACAGACAAGTGCAGAAAGAAATAAGAAAGGGGGGTCTCATGTGTGTGTGTGGTGTGAGCAGGAAGTCGCAGAGGAGTTGGCTATTTGCTTGTTTGAGTCCGTGCTGTGTACTGCGCGGTGTAGCTGCGGCCTGTGGTTAGGGCCAAGACCGTGAGACTCAAATTCAAATCAACTTTACACAAAACTACAACGATCTAAAGACAAAGCATAGAACTATTTTTGTCACAGCGTAGACCTGTTGAAGCTTCTCACGGTGCTATGTTCATATTGAAGTAGACCGACAGAATGGAGCCTGCCGATCTGCGACACACAACGCATACTATACCAGAGGTCTCCCATCCAGTACTAACCAGGCCTCATACTGCTGTGAATAGCTTTTTCTCTTTTTCTTTTCTTTTTCTCTTCTTCCATTTGTATCCATGAATAGTGAGAGTTTAAAGAAAGAAAGGCTGTATATTACAAGTAGAATTCCTTAGTGTAACATCACCATAGTGTTACCCTGAATATGGAGTAAGCCGATTTGAACATAAGCTTGCTGGAGCCAATTTCCCTATATGGGCATTTCCTCCATGGCATTAGCTTTGCATCGTAACAGGGGCAGACGGTTGGACAGTTTTCCTCCCTGATTGGTCATAACTGGATTTACAAAGACAATATCACAATATAAACACCAGGATCAGAGAGAGCGCTAAACTAAAGATTTTTACTCTCAAAAAGGTGAGTGTGACACAAACGAGTGTGTTGGAGAAAAACGCCCATATGCATTTCACCTTGGAGAGACCCACAAGGGGGAATGCAGTTAGAAGTTTTATTTGATTTAAGCATGTTTGGCGCCCTAGGCCCGGGAGCGATGCCTAGGATAATAGGCACTGGTGGCGGCAGAGGCTGTAGGCAAGCACGCTCCGATGAGAGAAGGAGGAGGTGGGGCGGCGGAGGCTTGCAGACTTGAGAAGGCCGGGAAGTGGGCGTCTCCGGCTTTTAACTTGCTGTCCTGGTGGTTATTGGTTGACTGGATGTGGGCGTTGCTGGTGTGATGAGCCGTGGAAGAGCAGCCTGGTCTGGGCAGCAGCAGCCGGGTCTACCACGGTGAACTTTTGCGAAAGCTCCATATTCCTACTGTGCTTCGTTGAACTAGCGGGTTAGCATTATCCATCTGTCTATAAACTCACAACTTGGGCAAAGACACATCAAAGGGTTGTATTAGCGGACTGATTATTGTACTCCTATTGGAATAATATCCATCCATCCATCCATTTTCTTCCCCTTAATCCATTTCTGGGTCGGGGGGGTGGCAGTCAGAGCTGCACCCAGTACACAGAGCACCAGACCCTCACTGATCCTCCTGCAGGTGGTGAGTCCACAGGAGCTGAGATCTTTCAGCAGGGGATTCAGGCAAAGCGGGGTTAAGTGTCTTGCCCAAGGACACAACAACAGCAGACATCAGTGGGAGTGGGAAATAATATTGATCCGTAAAAATATTGTGTTTCCCTTTTCATACCAACCAATACCATGTGGGTATTGTTGCCATACCTGCAGGTGAAAGGCAGATCCTATCATACCTCTGAAGCTAAGCAGGGCAGGGCTTGGTTGGTACTGTGATGGGAGACCATGGAACACCAGGTGCCACGGTGGGGCGTCTGCGGCTGTAAAGTTCCAAAATGTCATTGTGTTCTTAGGCAAGACACTTCACCCACGTTACCTAAGTCTATTGTGTGTGTGAATGGCTGGTGGAAGTGTACTAGTTGCTTCACTTCGGTCAGTGTGCCCCAGGGCAGCTGTGACAACAATGGCAGTTTATAATGACATGTGAAGAATCTTTGAGAGTCCAAAAAAGCGTTATATAAAAGTGATGCATTATTATTATTATTATTAAACCAAAGCTCAATGTAGTAATTATGTTTACTCGGATTTATTCAATGTTTTCTGCCTCTCTGGGTTCGCGGCTCCTGGCTTTGATCCGGTGCGCCTCAGACAGAAGCCTGCAGAGAGCACTGTGGACAAACACCGTCATCTCCCTCTCTCCCTCGCGTGACGCAGGCCGCGATAACCCCTGCCAGCGCCTTGGCACCGGCAACAGGTGGCTCCCGTGCCAAGCCGCCTGGCACCGGAGCGGCCGCGCAAAAAACCTGGTGAGGGCGCGCATTCACCGCTGAACCAACACCGCTGATTATCAATTAACATATAGCGTTTTGTGTTGGAAAGCAGTGGATTTGGGGGAGATTGTTGGCTGCGGCTGTAAAGGAAACATGGAAAATGACACAAAAGACGAGCTGGAACTGTGTAGTGTCTTTTACAATCTATTCAGCAGTAAGCACTGTCCACATTGTCCCTTTTGTGCAGTGTTTCTCAATCTGTGGTGCACGATACGTGGGCTCCTTCTGGTGGTACAAGGACTCCTCTGCAGTTCATGTAATTAAAGCTACTGTACCTAACTTTCCGCCACAACAAATTTTACTCTGAACCAGAGCAGAGAAATTGAAGGAAGCAGCTCCTCACCAGTGAATACATCACCTCAGCTGCTGTGGCCTAAGGTGCTTTTGCATTTGTTAGTCATTTTTAGAATGATGTGTTTGATTTGTTTTTATGGATGGATGTGTTTCTGCTCCTGGACACCGGCAATTCTCCTACGGAGGATCAATAAAGTATTTATCTATTCTAAAAAATAGATATCCACTAGGGTGGGAACCTAAGGGTACCTCACGATACGATACGATACTTGATACAAAGCTCACAATAACGATATTATCACGAAAACAATATCACAATAACGATATCACGATAACGATTTTATCACGATATAACGATTATCGATATATTGGTCAGAAATATACAATATGCCAATTTTTTGCATAAATAGGAGACAAAATACACTTTATTTCATGATGAATGGAATGGAGATGCGTAATGTAGCCATATATTAAGTATTGATACCAATTTTAAAAAAATATTTGTAAAAAAAAAATCGATATTGATACTTGGCAAATGCATATCGATAATCGAACCGCGGGAGAAAGTATTGCGATATATCGTAAAATCGATATATCGTCACACCCCTATACCCACAATGAGAGAATTCCTTGAAGAAGCAGCTCTATGTTCTAAGGTTGTAAAACCCCGGAACTCTCAACTATTGATGTTGCTCGTAGAGATATAATCCTGTTAGTTGTAGGTCTGAGCGCTGCTGCAGCTGTAGAAATCTGTGCATACACTGTAAAATACAGGTGCAAAGGACACTGCGCTGAGGGCAGGAGCAGGACTGAGGGCTATAGGAAGACCAGAGAGACCAGACAGAGAATAGAGAGAAACCACAGAGAGACCAGTTAGAAAAAGTAGAGAGAAACTAGCAATAGTGGTCTTGGTTTGCTGAGTGATGAGTTGTTTGATGTGAAAAGATACTACAACTTTCTCCTCACCGCAGTCATATTCTATCGAGGTAAGAGAGTTGTTCTACTAATAAACTTGCGGAATAAATAATGATCAAATCCAGCTGAAGTGTTTATGAATTTGATGTCTCTACCGCTTTTTTCTTTTCCAGAGAGGTCTATCTTCTTGACCTTTCGTCTACAGTGCATCAGAGGCATCTTCTTCTTGAACACAGTGTTGTTTTCCGTCACAGACATGTTGCTGTCTGCTGCTGGCCCCTAGTGACCAGCCCAGTGCATTGTGGGTAATGTTGACCCCTAGTGACCAGCCCAGTGCATTGTGGGTAATGTTGACCCCTAGTGACCAGCTCAGTGCATTGGGAGATGTTGAGAAGAGTACTATTAACTTACTATTAAATATGAAAAATATTTTTGATGTTAACTGGGGCCTCAAACCCTTTTGATTTATTGAGAGTGACACCAGAGAGAGACCAGAAAGAGAGCGAGACCAGAGAGCGAGACCAGAGGAGACCAGAGAGCGAGACCAGAGAGCGAGACCAGAGGAGACCAGAGAGCGAGACCAGAGAGCGAGACCAGCGAGCGAGACCAGAGAGCGAGACCAGAGAGCGAGACCAGAGAGCGAGACCAGAGAGCGAGACCAGAGAGCGAGACCAGAGAGCGAGACCAGAGGAGACCAGAGAGCGAGAACAGAGGAGACCAGAGAGCGAGACCAGAGGAGACCAGAGAGCGAGAACAGGGGAGACCAGAGAGCGAGAACAGAAAGCGAGACCAGACAGCGAGACCATAGAGCGAGACCAGAGGAGACCAGAGAGCGAGACCAGAGAGCGAGACCAGAGAGCGAGACCAGAGAGACTGTAACTGTCATGTTATTCTAGCTGTTTTTTTGTTGTTTTTTTTCATAAAAAAACAAACGTGTTTACCTCAAGTCTGATCCAACAAGAGGAGTGTGCAGAAGCTCGTGTGAGTGCGTACAGACCTTGAGCGCACATTTATGGACGCACACATCCTGGCAGCGCGCTATAAAAACACACTAATGTCGGAGGGTGAAATCTCCTGATTAATGCCATTATCAAACATATAAAGCAAATGTATCAGCGCTGGCTCTCTCACACGAATGTTCTTTCATTCCCCCACGTAGGTGTCACGACGTCTTCCCTCGCCGCTAACAGACGCTTTTAAACGGCCATTAATACGATTATTTGGATTACTAAAAAACAAATTAGTCTGCGCGTCTCGTCTGGGCACCGGGGAGAGTGCCAGCGCGCCGCTTTCGAGTGCCTCCCACGTCCAGGCACGCATTATTAGAGGATTTTAATAATGACTCGTGTCAAAACAAGCGGCGCGCAGAAGGAGATGATGGTCGTGTGAAAAGGCACAAACGACTGCTGACAAATGTGAAATTAATAAGCGGCTCCCACAAAAAATAAACATGCAACAGGCTTCGGATTAGGCGCGGGACGGGGACGTGTTTGTGTGCATCGGTGTTTGTGTGGAGTGAAGTTTTTGGGCTAGTTTAATCAAGAGAAAAAGGAAGTTATAATGTCTATAATATGTTGTGTATTATATGAGAAATGTACTCTACTATACCCTACACTACTCTACACTCATACTTGGCCCTAATCTACGCTACTCTACCCTTTTGTGTTTCCATTACACTTCAGCACGGTGGCTGAGTGGATAGCACTCTCGCTGCTCAGCAAGAAGGTCCTAGGTTCAAATCCCGGTCGGAACAGGACCTGGAGTTTGCATGTTCTCCCCGTGTCTGCGTAGGTTTCCTCCAGTTGCTCTGGTTTCCCCTACCACTAAAAACATGTACAATAGGTCTGGCAAGCGCCTCCTGTACTGGCGACCCCGCTCCCACCTCTGTGTGGAGTGAGAGGACAAGTGCCCACAATTGTGAACCGCTTTGTGACTCTGGTCTGAGAAAGGCGGTATATAAGTATATAAATAAAAAGATTACTTCAGGTACCGTATCCTAGCACCCTACCCACAACAAACCAGTAATCCTGAAAATTCCTTGCTCCCTTCCTTTCAGCAGGACTTGTCAGTTAGACCACTCTACAATTACTATTTCTATTGTTAGCTTTTTAGAACGATCAATTTATTTGGTTTTTTTGTGTGGATGGACATGTCCTATGGGGATCAATAAAGTATGTGTCTATCCATCTATTTATCCAACTTTAGTACCAGCTCGGCCTGGATAGTCCCAGGGCCAAGAAAGACTAAAGAAAGACTCAAGAAAGACCTGGTACCAGTTAAACAGGACCAGTGGAAACACAGAGGAGAGTAGAGTAGGGCTGGTGGAAACAGGGCTTATGTCACAAACTTAGAAAATCGGTCTTAAAACAGTTTTGACTGTGTAAGCCACAAAAGAAAACAACCTTGAGGTGAGTTCTGTGTGTTTCGGTGAGTCCTCTTCAAACCAGGCCTTATTGCGATGTTAGAGCGTGCTTACACCGGTGCGCTGGGGTGCTCCGGCGCTCACCTCCCATCCCCTTTATCAAATTATGAGGCCAATTAGCCGAACACAGATCGAGGAGGCGAGGCTGCGCGCTGCAAATGACTTTTCTGCCGCTGAACTCTCGCCGTCACATGAGCCAATAATTAAAATCAAATCTGGGGCCTCGTGGATCGCAACAAATAAACAATTAATGACATTAGGAAGGACAGGGCGAGTGCGTGTGTGTACATGTGTGTGTGCGGGGGGTGGGGGCGGCGGGGTCAAGCTGGGGACATGCATCTGTACAGTGTGTGTGTTTGTGTGTGTGCGCGTGTATTTGTGATTTATACAGGACTTTTTATTATATTCTATGCAAAATTGGACCAAACAGACTTCAAAGCACCACTGCACTTTCCTGTTTTGATCCGTTTTATGTTGTTATTCTTTCATCTGTGGAGCGCTATATTCCACAGCAAATTTCCCTCAGGGACAAGATTAAGATTAAGACATCCTTTATTCGTCCCACTGTGGGAAATTTCAGTGTTGCATCGCCGTCGTTACAGAGCAGTTGGAGCACACAACACAAGATTAATGAACAATAACACATACTAAAATTAAATAGAACACAATCTTGAACTTTAGCATAGGAAAGAAGCAAGTATGAAGATAGATAGATAGATAGATAGATAGATAGATAGATAGATAGATAGATAGATAGATAGATAGATAGATAGATAGATAGATAGATAGATAGATAGATAGATAGATAGATACTTTACTGATCCCTGTAGGAGAAATCCAGGTGTCCAGTAGCAGCAGAAATACGATATATTCTTGCGCAAGAATATACTGTTTTGTTTTTCTACTTGTCTGGTGCACACTGCAGACTTTTGTAAATGTATTCCAATGTGGTTTTACTGCAAATGGCAAATAAATGAATCTGAATCTGAACTGGAAGAAATATATATAGTTGTATGTATATATCTGTACGTGTTGTCAGCATAGGGACTTATAAGGTGACAGTGGACACATGTGGTTTGGCATTGCACATTCTCACATTGCTTACCTGACCTCACATGTCATCATTTGAAGTAGTGTTTGTCAATAAAGCTTAACTAAGATGTGCGTGTGTGCGTACTTGTATGAAGTAGACATTTTAAGAAAATATTTGTATGCATGCTTTTGTATTTTGTATAACTTCTTTGCACCATGAGCCAAAGCAAATTCCTAGTTTGTGACTTCCTGTTACTTATGGCAATAAAATTATTCTGATTCTGACAAGGTGTGTGTGTGTGTGCGTGTGTGTGTTGGGTAAAGACAAATTGTGCGTGATATTTAGCTGCATAGGAATTGATGTCAAGCTTGTGGATCTGCTCCACCACTGTGTTTAATGATAATATAATTTATCAATACGGCGTCTTTCTAGGCACTCAAGTTAAAAGCAATTTGTTTATAGTCAAAGAATGATGATATTATTAGTATTATTAATTACCTGTTCATGAAGTGTATGAAAACTACACAACAAATTCCACATGTTGTTTTGCTTGAAGCTGTTTTTTGTTTTTCGTGAATAAATGTAGTTTGTCCCAACAGAATGAGTCTTGTTTATGTAAGATTTTGTGAACAAATCAGACACAACATGTTGCCACTATCCTGTTAGAAAACATGTTATTGCACTTATCTGTTTTTGCAAATTAACTAATACTTAGAGACGCAATTAAATCACTGCCATGAACTTTTCAGCTCATAGATTCTGAGTGTTCAGGGCTCTAAAAATATTACAGCATAATGTTACTTCATCATTTCAAGGAAACAGCGTGAATCTCTCAGTAAATTAATATTTGATTGGGGTCAAGATGACTCCAGGATCAAATCATTTATCAGTAATGGGAAGAGCAGATGTGAATTGTTTTAATTTACCTCATAAGTGTTAGAAGTTGGCAAGTGAAGTGTAGAAGCGAGTTAGAATGGGAGCGAGGTGTACGGTCGGAGAGTTTTTTCGGAAACCTTTAAACACGACTGGATTAGACATTATATCGACATTATAAAACCTCTTTTGGTACAGATCAGTCAATAGTTCTTCAACAATTTCTTTAAAATGCCTTCTTTGACTTGAGCCTCAGTTGTCTCTCTTTCTCGGCCTTATGCGGCACAAATACAGTTCCCAGCACTCTGCTTTCATCCACATTTCCCTTTTAGCGCTCTTAATCCTCCATCAAAAGCAGCGGCATGAACAAAACGCTGATAAGACACACACTCTCCTTCACAAAAATAAATAGAGACAATAAGTGGAGTGTTCCGGAGCACGTGGGCGGATATTAACAACCTGATCTGAGCTGGATGCGCCTTTTTCTCCCATTCTCCGCTTTCTCGACAAAAACCTACACAGTTACACAAATTAAGGCGCGATGAAAGACAATGCGTTCCCCTTTTTTTTTCCTTTTTGAATAACAGAAAAACATATGGGGCTCCCGGTAATAATGCGATTTTAAATGCTTCCGGAAACTTTGCGTTAAGCGCCAACGGCGACATGAGAAAGGCGGAGGGTTGGCGTTTAGGCGTGACGAAGCCGACTTGACGGACCACGGCTGTTATTTCTTTAAGATTAGGACCCGGCTGTGAGGGGACAATGCGCCGCTTTTGTGAGAGGATTAGTGATTTTGATTTCAAATGTTGCGGACTCCGGGGAGATGGGAGATCCACACGGCTTCGAGGGTGTCTCCTGAAGGTTTTGGAAATTACTTTTGTCTTCTTGTTTTAGGTTATTAGCACTAAGACTCCCAGAATTCTGAAGCTACAAGAACTCCCAGAGCAGTCATTATGACGGCTCCTGTTCAAACCCATGGAATTCTGAAAAATTCCCAGGAAAAAGTTTTATATATAAAACTTGAATTAGAGAAAGACAGTTTGTAATCAGGCTAATGCTAAAGACAAAATGCTAACTGCCACAGAATGTTGGTTGCCAAGTGAGCAAAAATGGCTACATTGGAATTGTACATGAATGGAGTCAAAATGACTGCTCTCAGAGATAAAGGTAGAACTCACTTTGCAAAAATGAAAGAAACATTTCACTTGGTTTAGAAGAGCAGGAATGTACATGAGCCGTCATTACACTTCCAAAACTAAGAGCCATCAAATGGACTGCTCTGGGAGTTCCAGTGTTAAAACTTGCAGATGAAAGGGCAGGACACTTTAAAGGAGTCATAAAAAAGGTCCAATGAAAATTATTTTTGTCCAAATAGAAAGTGTAAAAAAGATTCTTCTTATTTGACTGTTTGGGCTGAGAGTGTTTAGTACGGACCAATTACCCATATCTGCAATTCTCGTGTTTTTCAGCACAACTTTAGTCATTTTTGATTGTGCCTATGTTCTCTACTACTGTTTCTCACTCTCTGGTCTCTCTCTCTCACTCTTCCTGCTCTCTCTCTCTCTCTCGTTGGTCTCTCTCTCTCTCGTTGGTCTCTCTCTCTCTCGTTGGTCTCTCTCTCTCTCTCTCTCTCTCTCTCTCGTTGGTCTCTCTCTCTCTCGTTGGTCTCTCTCTCTCTTGTTGGTCTCTCTCTCTCTCGTTGGTCTCTCTCTCTCTCTCTCTCTCTCTCTCTCTCTCTCTCTCTCTTTCAAATAGTGTTCATTTCAAATCAATGACTTTTTGCAGCATCTTCTTTTAGGATGACTGTATTTCTAAAACACATCTCTCTCTGATCTCTCTGTGACCTGCCCTTGTCGGCTGCTTGTACTGATGTGGCCTGCGCACCGTAAACATTCTTCAGTTTAACCAATAACATGTAATTTTACCCATTTTCTCTAATGACATAAGTCCTGGTGTTACTGCAACTGTGCGGGTGGTATGTGTGTGTGTGTGTGTGTGTGTGTGTGTGTGTGTGTGTGTGTGTGTATGAGAGCAGGTGTGTGTGTGTTTGTGAGAAGAAAACCTTTGGATGGTGCAGGACATTAGTAAAAAAATATACAGAGATAAGTAATAATTCTTAAATATTTGTAAATGCTGTGTGTGCATATGTGTGTGTGGGTAGTAAGTATATATGTGTGTGTACATTTGCATGCGTGTGTGTGTACATATGTTTATGTGTGTATGCATATATGTGTGTGTGTGTGTGTGTGTGTGTACAAATGTGTATGTGTGTTGTGTGTTCATATGTATGTGAATATATGCGTGTGTGTATGTGTGTTTGTACAGTATGTGTGTGTACATTTGAGTGTGTGTTTGTGTCACTTTCCCTATTGGCTCCTGGAATGCGATGATTAAGAACCACGTCGTCCTTTATAATGTTTTATTTCTTCGTTCTTGTCTAGACTTGTAAAACTGCTGGAATCATTGTTATCAGTCTCTGTATTAGCATCAGCCTTTGATGTTTGGAAGAAATAGGGAGTTGTGTGTGAAATAATCACTTGTGAAAAATACAAACTTCTATTTTCTGGTCTTGAATAATTCAGTTTGGATCAATATTGAGATCTTAAATGTTCAAAATGTTATAATGATACAAAAGTGTCTTAGATTATCCCAATTTGAAAGATCCACTTGAAACATGTTGTATTGTGGGATATGTTTTCAGTTCAACACGAGACAAGCATGTGGAGTAACCAGAGTTTGAGGTTCACATTTGGAACTCATATAGAAAAGTCAAATTCTGAAATAAATAAATATAGACTCCTTTAAATATCCCCTTTATGAACAATACCATGCACTCTGCTCACTTTGATACACAGAAATGTATGTAAGTGTGTGCGTGCGCGTATGTGTATGTGTGTATGTGTGTGTGTGTGTGTGTGTGTGTGTGTGCGTGTGCCTGTGTGTGTATGTGTATGCATTTGAGTTTGTGTGTGCGTGTGTGGATGTGTATGTGTGTGTGTGTGTGTGTAAATAAATCATTATTTATATAGCGCATTCCATAGATCAAGGTCACACAGTAACATTGTAAAGTGCTTTACGATGTTCTGAGTACAGCTCCATTTACGATACACACAGTGATGACAGAAGCGAGACGCCAAACACTCCGACCGTCACCATCCTTCACATGTACACTCAGACCTATACATATTATTAGTTGTAGGGAAACCGGTGCACCTGGAGGAAACCTACGTAGACACAGAGATAACATCCTCTCAGAAAGGCCCATGTCTGGAGAATGCCTTTGAGAATATTTAACAACACACTGAGTATATAATGTGTGGGTGGAATATTGGTTTGTATGTTTGAAAATTAGAAGATCATAAAGAAGTCATATTCATATATTTACATTCATATATAAACCAAGACCAAGATATCACCCAATAATATATATATTTAAAACATTCATAAAGAACTGAATATATTTGTTCATATTTGTGGAAAATTACATTCAAAACTGCACACTGTTGTTGATATATGATCAGGATTGTGTGTGTGTGTGTTTATGCGCGCGTCTGTGTGTGCGCATGCTCGTTCATGTGCGCGCGCGGAGAGGCAGGTTGAGAGTTGGAATCCCCAGCAGAGCTCGCACATTAAAATCGCAGACAGCCCTCTTATTTACTGGCGTCTAATAAATACATTGGCTGGCAGCTAAACAGGTATTTCGCGGGCTCGCCTCTCGCACACGTATAATTTGGCTGTTTGCGGAGCGCTGATTCGGCGACGCGCGTAATTATCGAGGCGGTGAGGGGAGACGATTAATGGTTTTGGGGAGATATCAGGCGCGGACCTGCTCCCAAGGCACAGGGCCCGATCAGCGCAGTGTGATACCGCCGCTGCGACAGGACCACACAGAGAGAGAGCTGGGATTACGCAGCAGATAGCACATTCCACACGGGTTCCACATCAGCCAGAACACAAGAATGCACAGAGCTTTTATAGATGTCCTGGCTTTAAAATGACAGAGTGACGAAGAGAGAGCTGTGTAACAATAGAAAATATGGTTTTATTATTCAACACAATAAGAGAGATTGTTTTTTGGTGAGGAAAGTAGTGAGTATGTGTGTCTGTGTGTCTATGTGTGTGTGTGTGTGTGTGTGTGTGTGTGTGTGTGTGTGTGTGTGTGTGTGTGTGTGTGTGAGAGAGAGAGAGAGTGAGTGTCTGTCTGTCTGTCTGTGTATTGAAGTGTGTGTGAGTGCCTGCATCTCTGTTTGTGTGTGTGTGTGTCTGTATTTCTCTGTGTATGTCTTTGTGTGTGTGTCTGTATGTTTGTGTGTGTGTCTACATCTCTATTTGTGTGTGTGTGTGTCTGCATCTCTGTTTGTGTGCGTGTTTGTGTGTGTGTGTGCGTGTGTGTCTGTCTCTGTGTATGTCTGTCTGTCTGTCTGTCTGTGTGTGTCTGTCTCTGTGTATGTGTCTGTGTGTGTGTGGATGTGTGTGTCTGTCTCTGTGTATGTGTGTGTGTGTGTGTCTCTGTGTATGTCTGTTTGACTGCCTGTGTGTGTCTCTGTCTATACAAAGAGGTGTCTATCTGTCTACTTTTTTCAGGACACTCAAAGACTCATTCTTTCACTCCAAACACGGTGGTGATAAACTGGAGCCACAGCTGCCCTGGGGCACACTGACAGAAGCGAGGCAACGCTTATGTGCCATCAGCCCCTCCCACCACCACCAACAATTCACACACACACCAAACTCATTCTAATGTGGGTGAAGTGTTTTGCCCAAGGACCCAGGGATAGTTTGGCACTTTACAGCCACAGCTGCCCTGCTGTGGCACCTGGTGTTCCCAGAGGTCTCCCATCACAGTCCTTAACAAGGCCCAGCCCTACTTAGCTTCAGTGGTCTGACAAGATCAGGCTTTCACCTGCAGGATTTTTGAGTTTTTAGTGTTACAACAGTGTTCTGAAAATGGTTGTACCAGTTATTTCAACACATTAATAACAAAAGATTTGTTAAGCCGGTTTGATTTTAGTTTGTGCTTTTGATACGTTTTCAATATGTTTTAAAAGAACAAATCTCTCTCTCTCTGGTCTCTCTCTTTCTGGTCTCTCTCTCTGAGCCCTCTGATCTCTCTCTCTGGTTCCTCTCTGGTCTCTCTCTCTGTCTCTCGCTCTCCCTGGTCTCTCTCTCTGTCTCTCTCTCTCCCTGGTCGCTCTCTCTCTCTCTCTCTCTCCCTGGTCTCTCTCTCTCACTCTGAACTCTCTCTGGTCTCTGTAGGTCAGCTGTAGTTCCCTGTCAGCTGAGGACAAGCCGTTTTAGTGAACACTGAGGTCTATGGGGAAAATCTCCTTACAGCCGGTGAGGATTTAGGCTGCAGTACCGCGGGTGGCCTCTAGTCCATGTGGAGCTGGATTTAAGCAGTAACACCCTCCACAAACATCATATCATACATCCATACTCTGCTGAGTTTGTGTTGATACACGTTTACTTCTTTCATGCTCAACCCGACCCTTGTTTTGTTTTTTTTTTTATATGAATGAATATAATTAATACATTTTGCTTATACAAAATTTTTCCGGCTTGTGAACGATTAAGATCACACTTTTGACAACTTTGCAAATGCGTTCAGCTCAATTACATCCAATCATCTCCGCAGCTCGACGCGACGGCTTCACCTGCAGAAGAGGGAGAGGGGGAGGAGGGGGAGTACAGTGTGCAGCTCTAATTGGTCTCTGGGGGTCATCTCCGCATTCTCCCAGGGAATCGGACTGTACCATGATTCACGCGCAACAAAACCTCGGACCATTAGCTTGTTTTCAGAGCTACTGCACATATAGCTTCTGTTTTTTTGTTATTTTTGAGATTTTGAGAATAATCTCTGTGGCCGACGGTTCTCCCCCAAAACTTCTACCTTGATGGACTGCTTGACCCCGTACACACACACAAGCTTCTGATTGGATATATAAAGTGGATTTGAATATTGACTTAGTTTGCGACTAACTGAGCAGTGAAAATTAGGAAGTTAGTCCAAGTTTCTGTTGGTTTTTAGGAGAGAGTAGAACAGGAAAAAAGAAAATCATGTCAGTGGAATGAGAAAGGCTTCTTCTGGTGGGGGAAATGGGAAATTGGATTGTAGAACAGCCTCAGTCCTGGATCTATTGCCTCAGTCCTGGATCTATCGCCTCAGTCCTGGATCTACAGCCTCAGTCCTGGATCTACAGCCTCAGTCCTGGATCTACAGCCTCAGTCCTGGATCTACAGCCTCAGTCCTGGATCTACAGCCTCAGTCCTGGATCTACAGCCTCTGTAGCCTCTAAGGACAAGGATGATCCAGACAAGGTGTGTTTGGGATGAGGTAACTCTTGTCTGTGTTGTGTTTTCTGCGGCGAGTCCAATGAATATTAATAGTGGAGCTATTAGCGCTGCACAAACTTGTTGAACAGGACGAATGAGAAAAGCAGACACAGATCACTGAATAGAGACTGAGATCTTTATGACTTCTATTGTGTGTGAAGGATTTAGTTTGTTTGTTAAATATTTACTTATTCATTGGACATGGACTAAAGCGAAAGATCAGACTGGAATCTCTATGTGTGCACAAACTCACTGCTCTCAGTCCTCCCCCTGCTGCTGTGCCACATCAGCACTCAGTCAATCACACTCTGATGACAGCATTAAAACACTGCCTTGCATCAAGCTTTCATATTGTGCTACAACCCTCCTCCTCCCCACCATCGCCTCATCAGCTAAAGAAGCTCTTCAAACACCACCAGGGTCTAGGCCCCGGGGATCTCATCTCATAATCAGATTTCCCCTTCTGTCGGGTCTCCAAGCTCCAAATCATATTTTTTTCAATTTAAGTCTCGGTTTTTCTGTTTGAGACCAGAGTCACTGCCATTAGGGCTATTGGTAACTTTCAAGACGAATCCAGATTTTAAATGTACAAATGCACAGTTAATCACATTTACAATTCATGAATCATGTGACCAGCTTTTCAGCCACAGTTTCAGACTCTACTGAAGACGTATAAGTAGGTTTTCAGCTCAAGGTGAGGTGTGAGGAGCGTTCTACAGTTATGATCCTTAATAAGGTACGAACTTTAGCCTTTCAGCCTCAAAATAACACATTTTTTTGTCCGCAAAAAACAGATAAGCTCCATAAGAGGAACGTGAAAGTTTTTCAATTGGCTTTTACCAAACCGTCTTTTCATAGTCAGAGATCTTTGTTGTACTATTAAACACAGTTCCACCTCTTCGAGAGCAAATCCTTCTCGCAAAAAAACACAACTTATTGAAGATTGTAATGAATACAACTTTGTGACAAATTTCAAAAAGCCATCTGTCTTTTTTACAAATGATCTCTCCATTTTTTTTAAACGACTGATGGACTAATGAAGTAAACTAAAGGAAATCACCTAAAACAGGATTCAACTGCAACGGTGTCTCACTTTACTTTGTTAAATTGTTTCATGTCTCAAATGAGAGAAAAAACACTTCTACACTTGACATAAAGCTATATCCGCAAATCAAGCTTTAGAGCCGTCATAATGTATGATGTCACATGTTGCTTAATTCAACCAGAACATTTTTTTATTTTATTTTATTTTTTTCAATTTTCAGTTTAAAAAAGACAACATACAAAGTACAATTACCCACTCACCAAAAAGGAAGAAAAAGCACAGACTAATTAAGGCTAATTACTTGAGCCTCAGTCCTGGATCGTCAGCCTCTCCGTCTGTGGGAGCAAATCCCTCGCTTAATATGGGCCTTCCTGAGGCTTTGGAGTTGTTCCTTGCCAATGCAGGAGGTGTCCAAAGACAGTGATAATCCGGGACATTTATGAACATTTCTGGACAGTGGTCATCCAGCCAACTATGGACCAATTCTAACTGATCTGCTCACATTGTATAGTTACTACTCTTTAACACACGCTGTTCCTCTTATCTAGATAAGTACAAAGCTGTTCTTTTCCAACTACCATCTTGTTAGAAAGTGGGGAATCAGACCTCAGTGAAACCGCATTTTCTTATAACAGATTCAAGAGGCTTTTCATTTTCAAAAGATTCCCAAGAGCCACAATTCAGGATAAAGTGTTATGTTACTTAGTTAATTTGAGAAATAATCTCACAATGGCTTATTATTATACTTTTATACTTTAAAAAAACAAAACAAAACAATGTTTCTAGAAATAACCACACCGCTTTGCCCTAAAGGGAATATGGTCCAGTGAAATATGTCTCAGATCAGCAGTTTATAATTCTTTTCTTTGAGCAAATGTGCAACCTTGCCAGATCCTCTGCGTGTCACAAGTTAAAAGTGTGGACGTTGAGCCAGATAAGAGAACACTCAAACACACATGAATCACTCTCAAAAGAACATTTTTTGCATGTAGTTTTGGACCAATTAAGTTGTATTTACTCAAATATGTAGAAGTTTATTTTACTTTTTTCAAACCCTATTTAAAAACCTCATATAACTCTAAATCAGAACGTTTAGCAAAGTGTTGAAGAAATGATTATCTCACCGGAAAATGTAACGTGTATTCAAGTCCAGAAAACAAAATCCATTCTATCCAAGTCAACAAGGTTCAACAATTGGGTTTTGCAGCAGGCAGAATGTCTGAATGTCCTGATATCAAAAGCATTCAACACTTCTCTCTCACACACAGTTCTCTCACCGCACGACCTGCTTCTCCGTCTCTTGTTTTTGCAATGAACGTGGCACCGGGCAGGAAGCAGAGCAACAGCAGCCTCAGCGCACCACAGAAGGCCCTAACCTGGTTCTCATGTGCCCAGGCGGCCTCCACCTATAGACTGACCTGAATACGGACCACCACCCGTCATACAGGCAACCGCGAGGGCTCAACGATCACACTAATATCACACCAACCACGCAAGGGGCACGCAAGGGGCAGCTACTGAAGTCTTGTGAGGCCTGGGTTTTGCGCCAGGGTCTGAGATAGACTTAAAGAACACAAAAATATAGAAGTTTTTGTGTGTTCAACTTTAGCCCTTAATTGAGATCTTAGGCATCATTACATTGGACCATTGTGTTTTAGAATGTGAAATTATTGCTTGGTATAACTCAAGCAATAATAACAATTTAACTATATATATATATATGTACGATGGATCTGCTACAGTAAAAGACTCCCATCTACTGGTGGAAGTGGGAAATGACGGTCGACTGTTTCAACGCGCGGCTTGATGCAATTTACAATGAGTAGTATAGAACGTCTTCATGTTAATTCAATTCAATGTGTTTGTTTTTCGCCCTATATCACAACAGCAGGCGTCTCGGAGGACTTTACAAAGTTTTGGATTCGCGAAGAACAGATCAGAGAATCAAACAGTTCGAACACATTAAATGCAATCATAACAAACACATAGGAGCCATTGGTTCATGGGGAGCAGGCTGACCACTGTCCAGAAATGTCCTGGATCATGATTATCCTTAGACTCTCCTGCATCGGCAAAGGACCACTCAGAAACCCAGTGGGAAAAAAGAGAAACCTCGGGGAGGGCATTTTGACTGAGGCAGAGAGGCCATCGATCCAGGACTGAGGCTGAACAGGCTGAAAGTATTTACATTTGTAGTCTAGTTGAACAATCGTATTTTTGACAAACTGCAAACATATTATATGGATTACAGGGTCTTGAATTTCACAAATAATTTCTCCATTTTGAAAATTTTCGTTTTGTTGTTTTTCTATTTCCCGCTGTGTCATGTGAAGGTCAGTGAAAACAGTCATTGGGTTAAACATGATAACAATTAACATTATAACAAACTACTTGCAGTTTGAGTCGAACGCATTAGTTTTATGTAAAAAATCCATTCTATATTTAAAACACACACAAACCCACACACACACACACACAAACCCATGCACACACACACACACACACACATGACTCACAGCAGCATACAAGAACATACAAAAATCACATTTCTTATAATTGCGGATTTGAGTGCAAAAAGTGACACAATTGTCATAAATGTTCTGAATATTATTCGACACAATATTTCTTGTATTCATAATAGTAATAAGAATTAAAAGTATAGTTAAGGTTTACATTCAGAACTTATATTATTGTACTTCATATTTGCCTGCCTATTTAATCTTCCTATTTTGAGTCAAATTTAACTGAATTAAACCGAATCCTCAAAATGATTTCAAAATGGTCAATTCAAATGTTTTTAAGTGAGTTTCCGGCAGCGTAAACATGAGAGAAAACGGTTTCTGCCAAACACAAAACATCTCTCAGCAGAAAAATCATGTATTTATACTTTCAAAAACACAAAACCATAACTGTCTACACTTTCACGCAACTTTAGACTTTTTTCCAACCGCAAACCACTGAATAAACATTTTCCACATCGCGTCACAAAGGTTCAAACCGGTGGGAGTGTGGAGTTCAGCTGGGTCAAAGTATTTTTACACAAACTTGTTTTTTCACTACAAAAGCCTTTCTTTATCACTGTATTCAAATAATCTTCAATTCAATTCGATGTATTTGTGTATCGCCCTGAATCACGACAGCAGTGATCTCGGGGGACTTTACAAAGTTGTCGATTCCTTAACGACAGATCAGAGAACCAAATAATGCAATTTTAAACAAACACATGGAAGCCATTGATCCACAGGGAGCGGAATGAATATTGTCCAAAATTTGAATAAATGTCCTTAAAACCTAAAAGTGAAAAACCTCGGAAAAGTCAGGATTGAGGCTGTAGATCCAGGACTCAGGCTATAAATAAGTCTATGTAATTTATAATGCCCTGCAAGGTTTTGTTCCCAAATAATAGTAATTATAAAAGTAGTTTAGCTAAAGAAATGTGCTTGTCGTTTCAGTCCATTTTAAATACGACTCTTTTATCACAACATTCTCAGCCACAAAAGCAAATCGATCCACAACTTTTGACACCTTTTGCGCTGCACAAAAGGTGTCTATTTTGGATCTATTCTCACTTCTTTGCACACGACAACACTGTGCAAAAACAAGCGCATGCCTGCATCAGTCCTGTTCATTTCTCAAGTCAAAAGTCAAAGACATTTATGCACATTATGAAGAAATGCAGTGATTTTTGTCAGTTTAAAAATCACTGCAATCACTGCCGATGAATCATATATTCTCATTTTTACACAGTCCACGCAGATCTCGAACACTCATTTCTCAAAAGTAAAAACTATCATGGATTTTACTCAAGACAAACTGAAAAACACAGCACTTGGAAACGTGTATTCCACAAATCAGTTGTAAACCCTTCCAGATAGAGACCTTAACCCTGATCTAATGAATTGGAACGATGATGACTTTCCAGGTGATATACTCAATCAATAGGGCAGGTTAAATGACTACAAACAGATACATAGATATTATATATATATATGTGTGTGTGTGTGTCGGCTCATATCTCACAATAACATGTGACAGGGAACCTTGAGGTGTATGCAAAATTGATCTTCTGCCATTTGGAAATAATTTACTAACAAAGGCAAATCAGCTACAAATCCAGATACTGTATTTTCATATTCTGTGCAGTATGAGCTAAAGCTTTGTGTCCTCAAACATTCTCAGTTCGTCTTAAAGCTATATTTTAGTCCGTGCGTAAAAGTCCAGAATATAACGATGGTGCCTCGCGCGTAATGCTCCCGTCAAATCTGTAATCTTGTATTTACTTATATTACTTCTAATTTATCGACGCGGGAGGGTCTAGGACAGTGGGACATTTATGGACATTTATAAACATTGATACACTTTGGTCATTGTTTCCCCCATGGGCCACCGGCTCCTATAGTGTTTGTTATTATTGTTTTAGAGTTTGATTCTCTGATCTGTTGTTGGCAAATCAACTTTGTAAAGTCCTCCAAGACGACTGCTGTCACAAATATATGAATTGAATATTTGACCTTTTTTACTTTCAACTTTAAACTCGGAACACAACTTTAACTTTGGCACTGGGGGATTTGCTGTTCCGCGCGAATATGCCTCAACTTTACGCGCAATTATTAGCCAGAAATATGTGAATTTCAATACGTTTCGTTCATCATTTCAAGTGTGTGACTCGCGCGGTCTTGTTTTCGTGCTAAATCTTTATCGCTTCACTTTCATAATTCGCTCCGGACCATTATCTATACATTATTTCTCATTCCAATCCAGATATGTTTTGCTTTGTTGGCTCTTCGTCTTGCAACTATAGACGTGCCTTAAAACCGGTGAGACGCGTTTTGCTACATACAAATAGTTAATGAGTTATTTTGCAAAAAACAGAAAAGTGACATTAGAAATAAATGGAAAAGACTTAAAGTTTTGAGAAAAGCCACGTATGTTTTAGTGCCATGACATGTCACTCCTTCTTGAGCCAATTCTTTCACATGTTTTGCCAATAACAAAACATGTAGATTGTAGCTCGAGGAAAACAACCATTTCAAAACAGAGACATCTGTTTTTAGCAAATTAACTATTCATAACTATATCGATAATTATATATTAAAGTCAGAAACACCTGCGCAATTAAACCACCGCCAGAACTAAAGTATTTGGCATCAGCAGCACCACTTCTCTCGCCTTTTCCTCTCTCCCCTCTATCTAAAAGTCTCTCTCAGACTCAACGCGTAATTAAACGGTAAATATATGGGGATAGAAATGAAGCGGAGCTAATGGCCGAATAAAAATACTAAAAGGAGATTGGGCTGGTTAATAGACAAGTCAGCGGTTTAGAAAGCTTTAGTGCGAGTTTGATCTGAAATCTCACTGCTAAGTCAATACCTTGGATGTGTCTGTGTGGATCATACTTGGCTTGGCTTGTGGTTACAAGGAGGGATTTGGGAGCAGGTATAAGCCGTGCGTAATTTCTAGAAACTTTTTTTTTTTAAACAGTTAATCTAATTGTGGTTTGCGAAGTGTGCCGCGAACGGAGTTTGTGCCAGATGAGGAGAGAGCAGAGAGAAGAGCCGAGAGAAGCGCATTTAGCCAACAGCGGAGTTGTTTTTAAAATACTTTTCTGCACAAATTGGAATGGCTTCGGCTTTTCCGCACGCTCTGGCATTTCGTGTATTAATAGATGAAGGCAGGCTGACAAGAGAGTTTGAAAATACTTGTTTATCTGCCCAAAAAAGCAGATCTAAATGTAGCGGGAAGTTGTCAAATCTCCATCACTGGATCACGAAGAAATCAACTCGCTATTCATGAGTTCAACGCTCTGGCAAAGTGACTACGTCCAAATTACCCTGACTATCCATCCAAATTACGCCTCGTTGAGACGCACACCTGCTTTGCACAGTCACGTCCAGCATCACGTCACTCAGACAGATACGGAGGCGCGCTGTGGGGTCAGAGCTCATCAGGGGGTCCGCGCAGAAGCTGTCAAAAGTTGAGGTTGAAGTCGCGCTTGAGAGAAGCTGGTGATATGTCTGTGCGTGAAGTGTTCCTGTTCCTGTTCTGGTTCACTGTTGGTGCGTGTTTGCGCTCTGCTCACTGTGTGGTTACACTCTGTTGTGCTCAGTTATTAAAGTGAGAAAGAATGAAGTCAGACCGGCTCCGTGCACGGGTCACAGACACGCAGGGGAAGAGAGAGTCCTACCGGGTTGTCAACGCAGGGCGGTCCGGTCCTCTTCCATCAAAAGTTGAACCTCTGTCCGCGAGTCCCCGAGAGCGTGCGTGCGTGCGGCGTGAACGTGCAGCGTGGGTCCGGAGAGCAGGGAGCGCGAGGAGAAGTGGAGAAGAGGAGAAGAGCAGAAGTGGAGAAGTGGAGAGAGGATCCAGAGCGCGGAGTGTGGAGGCTGCTCTGAGGGGGCGGCAGGTAACGCGTGCCCCTCCCTCTCCCGCGGATGGAGCGGAGATGATTTGCCAGCTGCTGCAGCTTGTCTCGTTGCCCCACTTTGGTTTTTACAGGCGCTCCTCTCTGACGCGCGCTCTCAGGGGACTCTCACGCACGCGCATTCACACTCCTGTGCACGCGGAGGAGTTAGGGCGCGCGCCATACGATAAAGCCACGCTGATACAAGACAAACAGGGAAGAAGGAAGAGGAGACTTGTTCAAAGTGTGATTCCTAATAATCAGTATAAACACTGATGTAGAGTCTTTCAAATACAGTTGCGTTATTGTTACACTACAATGTCCTCACTGCAACTTGTGTTCAGGTCACAGTCTTGTTTCTTATGTCTGTGTTTTCGAAGAGGTGAAGGTCTTTATCAAATCCATCCTTCTCTGTGAAAACCAGTCTTTTGCACGTGCACCTAGGACCAGACATGAGACCCTGGACCTGTCAATAGAACAAAGACTAACTCTCCTTGTGTCTCATTAAACCTAAACCTAATGTCCGGAAACTTCACAGTGAGATGTCACGTACACGCGCGCACGCACGTGGGATTTCGGGTTCTTTATTCTCACACAACAGAGTATAAGGTTGGAGTAAACGTCACATAATGACGTTACAGTCACTCGTGCGGAGGTGTAAAAGTACTTTATTCTGGATGAATGCACACGCTCACAGCTGCAGACAGACAAGACCTCTGCACGCGCTCCCTGACCCCTGGACGCGCGCACGCGGGGCACTGGTCAGGGGCCAGCTGCAGGTGTGCGCGCACAGCAGGGGCAAGAGAGGGAAGACAAGCGATTGTTACGTTTCCAAAGTTCACACTCTGACAAGACAAACGACAGGTGCAGATGTGATCACATCCTCACGTTTGACACGCGCACACAGACCCAAGCGTGCAAAAACTCACACACGTGCGCGTGCTCATACACACACCCGCAGCCAGAGGAGACGCGGCTTTATACACCATGCTTTTATTCACAATAACAGGAAAATCAGACAACACACGCACGCACAAACACGCGCGTAAACACACACACATACAAACATCATACACACACCCGCGCACGCTCTCTCTCTAGAGACACGAGCACGCTCCTCAAGTGCCACAATCAGCTCATTCATTTCCATCTTGAATCAGTTCCGCGCGGTCACAAGAGCAGCAGTCACACGGGGACGCGCGCAAAAGAGCAGGTCCCGGGCCGAGGTCTGAAGGCCTCACTCAGACTATTACCCTCTGCATCTATTCAATTCAATCTAACGTATTTGTATATCGCCCTAAATCACAAAAGCAGTCGTCTCGGAGGACTTTACAAGTTGTGGGTTTCTCAACAACAGATCAGAGAATCAAACAGTTGGAATAAATGCAACAATAACAAACAGGAGCCATTGGTCCATGAGCGAGATGACCACTGTCCAGGAATGTTCATAAATGTGGAGAAATGTCCTGGATCACCGCTGTCCATCTTCACTGGGACATGTATTGACAGAATTATAAACTTTCTATTATTCCATATGTGAAAGATGCAAATACATAATCATAACTCAAGTTTAACTCGTCGCCATGTTTGTTTCTGGCCGTCATACCCGAGAACAAGAAGAGCGTTTGGGTTCAGAACAATCGTGAGATCAGGTTCTACTCGGGGGGAAATGTTGTGATGGACAAAGAAGCTCCAAGTTATAAGATCAAATATAAGAAAAACACATAAACATCCCACATATTTGGACATATATTCATTTTTCCAGTATCTATCAATTGAAAGAGCGACGTCTTAACGCTGTAATAATATTCTCACAAGGTTAAACACATCCCAATATCACGGGAGCAGACGAAGACATGAGCAGTCCCCGATCACGCACTCCCACGCACGCACACAGACTGGATTTGGATACGCGCGCGGCCGCGGCACGAGCACGCGCTGCAGTCTGTTCGTCTGTTTGCACATAATTCAAATTTAAACAGAGCTCCCGCAGTTATAAGCAAAGCATATAGAATCATTAAACCCGTTATTATTGCGCTTATTGAGACGTTACGCACGTAAAGATGCATCTTCCCATTTGACTCTGAAAAAATACACACTTTTAAAATAGGGCTCTCAGTACGAGTGTCTCTTTCTGTTTCCTGTTCGTATTTTACGCACGGACCCCACATTTTAAACACATACATTTGAATCTTATCAAACGTCTCAAAAATGCAATGAATATAACGTCGGCAAAAACAGTCATTTATGTAATTTTTTAAACACATTTCTAATTGTCACATTTAGTTTGTGGATATAATCATTGCAAGTCATGGGAAATTGAGCTTGACCTTTGCATCTTTGCATAAAGCAACGCATATTTATTTTATATATAGCACAGTCCATTCACAAGGCAAGCAAAACAAGATAAGAAACATTAAAATAAAAAATAATCCCCTTCATCCTTCAGTTGTAAGCACAGCTAAACAGATCTGTTTTAAGCTAACATAAGGAAAATTTCATCCAATGCCTATATTTCTGTTCAGTCTATAAACATATCTATCACGCAAACAGCTTTTTTAAAAACACCTGAACAAATAAGGTATATAAATAATTCGTGTTTAGTTGCTGCATGCCGTGAGAACGACACAAGAAAACGACGCGGTGGAAATGTTGGGAGCAAGCCGTGCGTAAAGGCTCATTTTCAACAGTTTGATTCCAAATGGAGACACGGAGCGCGCGTCACGGCTCATACTCGGCTTTACTCAAAGTTATCTTCTCCGCAGAACACAGACCTCAGTGTTTAAGTGCGCTCGGATAAAAATAAAAACTCAGGGAGCATCGCGTCCTCTCTCTCTGGTCTCTCTGGTGTCTCTCTCTGTTATTTCTGCAGTCTCTTCTCTCTGCAGTCTCTCTCTGGTCTCTCTCAATAGTCTGCCAAAGGTCTCTCTCTGATCTCTCCCTTGTCTTTTATCGTCTCTCTCTTTTCTCTTTCTCTGGTCTCTCTCCCTGGTTTCTCTTTTCTCTTTCTCTGTTATCTCTGGCCTCTCTCTGGTCTCTCTCACTGCATCTCTCTGGTCTCTCTCTTGTATACACTTAACTGTGAACACACAACAACATTTTAATACATTCTTGAATCTAAACTACTACTTTAAGAGTAAACACAATGGATTTATTCAAACACAGACCTCAATGTTTACGCGCGCTCGGACAAAAATAACTCGGGGAAAAACAACATCTCGTCCGTCTCCGCGCGCAGAGACTTTGTAAAGAGAGGTGTTTTTTGTCCATATGTCTTCCTCCCTCCCCCTGAATTCGTGCACGCGTGATTGACAAGTGCTTTGCGCGTGCGTGAGCCCACAGGTAATCCAGATGTGTGTGGGAATGCGAGAGGAGCGGATGGAGAGGACTCGTACTTTTGCGCACGGGGGGAATAGGCTTTATACCTTTGACATTATCTACAGATATGAAGCAGCTGGATTTGACGCCGACTGAACTGTTGGAATGTTTTTGATAATATTTAAGCAGCTGTTTTTTACTTCAATGTTTGAAATGAACGCGTTGGCGACTTTTACGCGCTATAAACGTATTCACAAAACATTATTCATAGCAACTGCGGGAAGCAAATGTCTATGTGCAGGTTAAAAACAGGGTTATTACAAATCTCTGTTTTTATTATAAGCTGACTTTGAGCTCCAAAGGGTCAATCAATGGGGTCAAGACACGTGTTAATTAGAGACAAAGACAATTAACTGTATACATTTCAAAACATCAAAAATGCTTTCAATTCCACTGGTCAGGTCCGATCTGCTTTATTTAAAACTCATTTCACTATATTCGGCGCTGTTTCTTTGCATTAAAATGATCGCGCATACCGTTCACAAATATGAGACCGTTTTGGACATTGAAATAAACATAGACAGTGGTAAAATACAAGGCATTCTTTCCGTTTTTTAATTATGATGATGGCATAATATTTTCTTTCAGGAAATACACTCAAAAGTAAATGAACAGAACTAAGATGTTGAGTTGTGTATAATAATAGACACTACCTTAAATGCCTGGGCGGAGTCCAGTTGTGTTTTGCATATTCAAAAAACTATAGAAGAATAATTAGACAACTTTAAGGTGAAAATATATGCAGCAGAAACAGCGAGAGGATGAATGAGGCTTTATACAAGCAGCCACCTCCACATCCTCCACGGGAAAATACATGAGAGAGAGAGGGAGAGAGAGAGCAATACAAAGAACAAAACAAGATGAATTCTGCTTTAAAACAAGAAGGAAAGGGAGAGAACGCACGGTGAAGACAGTGGTCTCTGGAGGGGCGAAAAGTTCCACAAACGCAGCCTCATTACGCACGAGTTTGGAAGCGAGCAGCTGCAGTACGTGATGTGGCCGCAAGAGGGACCAAAGAGGCGTGCACCAGAGATGGATACACAGTGGACGCATACCAACACATGTAATGTACTTCTATAAGATTTAAAGCTGGGGTACCTCACTTTTATACCAATTCTAAGTGATCATAACTTTATAATAATTGTATATCTTTTCACTTTTCTGCCTGAATGAGCTAATCGAAAGATGTAACAAAGATATAACACAAATGAAAACCAGATAAAAAAAAATTAAGAGTGAAGAACTTGTGACATTTATGTACCCAAGCTTTAATATGAGTCCACTTCCCCTTTATTTATTGATTTTGTTTGTTTTTGATCATTTATTTTAAAGTAACATCATCAGTGCAAGTCACATTGAATTAATATATAAAGGAAAAAAAAACAATTATGGACGAGTTCAGACAGAGATATTCCTTTCAAGAGAAAAAATCCAATATAATTGCAAACATTGCAATTATATCCCAGGAAATTCTTGAAATTCTTTCTGGTCTCACTCTGTTCTTTCCCCAGTCTTTCTCTCTCTGGTCCCTCTCTCTGATTTCTAGTTTAACTTTGTTCTCACGCTGGTCTCTCTCTGACCTCTTTCTGGTCTCTCTCTCTGTGGTCTCTCCCTCGTCTCTCTTTCCGGTCTCTCTCTCTCTGTGGTCTCTCCGTCGTCTCTCTTTCCGGTCTCTCTCTCTGGTCTCTCTCTGGTCTGGTCTCTCCCTGGTCACTCTCCCTCTTCTCTTTCTTGTCTCTCTAGTCTCTCTCTGGTCACTCTCCCTCATCTATCTTCCTGGTCTCTCTCTACTATGGATTTCTTACCAAGTCAAACAAAGCAGCTAAAACTAAAAGTCTGTAAATTATAATATTTTTGGGAACAGCTGGATTTGTAAAGAGATGCTTTGTGAAACATGGAACAAGGGAAATATAATTCTCTCCTGGACTAACTTTGCACAAAACACCATTTTCATGATTTGCTTCAGCCTTGTGCTAGTCCTTGAGAAGTTGGTCGAGTACTTTTTAAATAAAAATCGGAAACATTGGCCAAAAACCAAAAAGTATGTTCTGCGATTGAATAGAAAAGGTGCACAAATTTGACAGTGCACACAAAAGGCTGTTTTACCTTGGCTTGTTGAGTTTTATTTGTTCAAGTCTCCGGTCTCCCTCTGCTCTTACTCTGGTCTTACTCTGGTCTACTTTGGTCTCTCTCTCTGGTCTCACTCTCAAATACCAGAGAGACCAAAGACCAGAGAGAACCCAAAGAGAGAGACCAGAGAGATACCAGAGAGACACCAGAATGTACAAAACATATTGATTTGACAATAAACGGCTGCACAAACCCACTAAGAGTTTTCACTTTCTCTCCAGTCTCTCTCTTTTGCCTCTCTCTGGTCTCTCTCTGCTCTCTTGCTAGACTCCCTCTGGTCTTTCTCTAGTCTCTCTCTGGTCTCTCTGTGGTCTTTCTCTAGTCTCTCTCTGCTCTCACTCTGGTCTATCTCTGATCTCGCTCACAGGTTTCTCTCTCTAGTCTCTCTCTGGTCTCTCTCTGGTCTCTCTCTGGTCTCTCTCTGGTCTCTCTTTGGTCTCTCTCTGGTCTCTCTCTGGTCTCTCTCTGGTCTCTCTCTGATCTCTCGAAGCTGCATGAAGCTGTATGAACAGAAGAACAGACATATACCTGCGTGTGGCATAGGTTAATTCCACCTCTCCCATAAAGCTGTCTGCACTTTCTCTTTTAAAGACAATAAAGCAGTGAAATGACAGGGCAGGGCGGGCTCTAATCACACGCTGCTGCTGATGACTCACAGCCCCAAAGCTAACGGCGGCGGCGTCTCAGGAGTGCGGCGAGACAATATTTATACGACTCCCTCATAATCGTTCGCTTTGGTGGACGGACAAGGGCTCTTTGTGAACACGAGTCGTCTCTGATCGGGCCGACCGCCTCCGAAACCTGAACAGAGACAAATTAGTTGTGGTTTTGCGAGTTGGCAGAGTCTTAAAGACACGGCCACCACTTTTAAAGAGGTTTTTATACAGTATGTGGGGCATGGAGGCTGAGTGGTTATCCTTTTCGCATCTCAGCAAGAAGATCCTGGATTTGAATCCCAATCAGAACAGGGCCTGTCTGAGAGGAGCGTATAAGCGTACTCCTGTATAAGCTAGAGAGGAAGACCAGAGAGAGAGAGAGAGATCAGAAAGATAAGAGAGAGACCAGAGAGAGAGATCAGAGACCAGAGAGAGAGAGAGATCGAGATCAGAGAGAGGGAGATCAGAAAGATAAGAGAGAGACCAGAGAGATATCAGAGAGAGAGACCAGAATTTACAAAACATAGATTTTTTTGACGGCTGCACAAAACTATTTATTGTTTTCTCTTTCATAAATTATGAAATACGGCCTGTGTTTGTTTACACCATTTTCAGATTATAATTTTACTTAACCCGTAAACTGCGCCCCCTTGTGTCAGCTCTCCGGACATGTGCTTCCTCGTCCATCAGCCGTGCGTAATCAGACAAATGTGATTATCAGAAGCGCATGCTCTCCGGGAGACAGCGCCGGCTCCGGTTTATTAATACGTGGCACGCAGAGGCTAATGTGTGGAGACAGTTCTGTGCGGTCCACTCATGAAGCCTGTCAGTCAGAGTTTAGGGCTAAATGCGTCTCGACGTGTGGGCTAACGAGCCGCGAGCGAGCTAACGGCGGCGCTAACGGGAGGTGAGAGGAGGGGGCGGGCTTTAGGGACAGCTGTCGTGTCGCTGTGACGTGTCAATTATGTGACAAACCATTAATGAGTTCTCTGGAGTCAAACTCACTGAAAATGTTATGAGAACCTATGTGTGTGTTGTGTCCCTGTGAATCACACACTTTTTATCCATGACAAACTTTTCTCTACATTCAAGGCCAGGCTCAAAACATTCCTCTTGAATTTAGCATTTTTTTTCGCAAGTAAGACTAAAAGATACAACCTAAAGTCTAAAAAACGCAGATTGTCAGTGACGCTGCGTATATGACTTCTGATGTAGTCTGTTCATTGCTATTCCCTGCTGTCCCATTGTCTGTTTCATCTCACCATGATGGGACCACTGAACTTGGCCTCTTTGACCTGCACCTGTGAAATGATCTCCACCGGCCCGGACATGCAGGCTGCACCCTCGTCACCGCCGAGACCTCCCTCTGGGTGTATAAGTGTCTCCTCACTTTTGCCGGAGGGTCTAAGGACAGTTATGATCCACTTTTGCTCATTTATTAACATTTCTGGACAGTGGTCATCTCGCAATGGCTGGACCAATTCTATGTGTTTGTTATTACTGCATTTGCTGTGTTTGAATTGTTATGATTCTCTGATCTGTGGTTGGCAAATCCACAACTTTGTAAAGTCCTCTGAGATATATATTTATAAATAGGATTGATTCTGGTTGTTTATATTTTGGAAATTGTGAACCAGAGTAAGTCAATAGAAGCCAGAGTGAGTTGGAACAAAACTTCACCTTAAGCACTTCCCTATAACTATTGAGTTAGCGGGTTAGCATTATTTGTATACAGTCTATCTATGGTATGTACAGATTTGTAAGCCACAAATAAAACTGTAAATGTACCTGAGATGAGTTTGGCACTGGGTAAATGGTTAAAGGTGGATGCTAATACCAGCACTGTTCATGTGAGAGGGGTGGGCGGGACTTAGACCTGTCAATCAGCTCCAGGCAGAGGGTGTCACACGTATGCTGCTGATTTAAAGAGTCGAAAACTGTGTAGCAGCGATTTAGGGGTTTTCTGCCGTCACTCATGTTGATTTATTAAGAACCTGACATTACAGAGGATTACCACTTCTCACCTGAGATTTCAAACCTGAAACCTGTCCCTGGAGGTTGCTTTTGTCACACTTATATATAATTTATGTGTTTTACCATTTGAATTCATTTTTTCATTTAGAATATTTAACAAACACAAACAGGTGCAGGTCTCTCTCTCGTCTCTCTTTCTGGTCTTTTCCAGCTTGATTTCTCTCTGGTACCTCTCTGGTCTTATCATTTTATCATAAAGCTATCTAAAAGTGGTGATTGTATTAGAAATAGAATATAATCAATATCAAATACTGATCTGAGAAACAACAGAAATATTTATTTTTCCACAATTCTTTCAAAAACTGCTTCATTCCATTGAGATGTATTGACAGCTGCTGAAATAGAATTCTTTAACATCAAGATGATGATGAATAGAAAAAGATACATTGTTTAAGATAGTACCTTTTTGGGGGGCCAGAGGTCCCCAAACTTTTTCTTGTGAGGGCCACGTAGCTGTTCCCTTCTCTGGTGGGGGCCAGGTCAGTTTGTAACAGAAAAAATGTGACGATTGCAGGATTGCCTAAACGTAAACACTTATTGTTTTCCAGAAAGCACGATCAAATAACCCTTTCTGGATTCTTCGTAGAAAAATAAACTTTCTTTTGTGCCGTGCACAATCTTAACAGGTCCAAGTTCAGCTTAGTTGTCAGAGCAGAATCTCTGTGTGAGCAGTCTCTCAAAGTTCTTGTGTTCCTTCCTTATAATCCTTTTGCAGGTTCCAGTGGTTAGACATCGTTGTTTGCAGTTCTCTCTCATCAACTTTCCTGTGAAAACCACAAAGCAACCAAGGCTGAGAAACTGCGAAACTGTGATACAGCACCTACACAGCACAACCATTACCACTACCAGTTGTGGAGATGGATTTTATCCCAAAACTGCCAAAAATTGAATATATACATAAATAAATATAAACATACATTTTCAATTGTCATTTTTATAATAAAAAAATAATAATTTATACACATTCATTTATACATTTATATCTAAAAATACATGTATATTTATTCATTTATTTATACATGTATTTATTCATAAAGATATACATTTATATTTTCTATTTATTTATTTATATGCGTGTGTGAAATAGTTACTAACTAAGGAACCTTTTATTGCAAAAGTCCAACTTTATTACAAATACACATTTGCAAAAAAATCTAAATGCTCTGGTATTGTTCAGGGGGCCGGACCAAAAGTGGAGGCAGGCCATATTTGGGTTTAGGCCCTCCTGTTTGTGGCCCCTGCTCTGCTCTGTTAGAAACAATGTTATCACCACAATATACAAACAGGATCATAAGGACGTATTAAGACAAGGGCCTTTATTAGTGTTCATGAAAACAGTAATCTTTGTTTTTTCGGGGCAATGCGTAATATGTTTTGAATGTGTTAATTTCCACCATTAGAGTCATCACCAGCTCATATAACGTTAGCATCAAAGACAAAGAGGGTGTATTTCATGTATGTACAGTATGTAACATTACTGTATGAATAGTGCGGGTCCCAGTATTGACCCTTGTGGTACCCCATAGAGTTATGTCTCTCAAACCTGATTTGTGTTTGTCCATCTGTTTTATCTGCCATCTCTCCTTATGCAATTGTGAAGCTCAGTTACTTTTTTGACTATTTAGCCCCGCCCCCACAGCTTCCTGATTGGATGTAATGAATAAGAGGCCCCTCCTCATTGGTTCACCATTCTCCTCCTGCAAATCTTCCCGGTGAAGCTTATTCCGAGGGGAAGCAGTTAATTTAAAATAGTTACATACTATAGATGATACTACGGGGTCATAAGTTAAAAATATATTTTATGAGGCTCAACAGAAAACACTAAAACATTTTTACATGTCATTTGTTTTTCCTCCAATAAATCAATTTGATCAAGTGAAGTAGATCATATGTGTTAATAATAATAATAATAATAATAATAATAATAATAATAATAATAATAATAATAATAATAATAATGCATCGGTTTTATATAGAGCTTTTTTGGACACTCAAAGATGCTTCACATGTCATTATTCTTTCACTCCAAACACGGTGGTGATAAACTACTACTGTAGCCACAGCTGCCCTGGGGCACACTGACAGAAGGGGGGAAACCAGTCTGTGCCATCGGCCCCTCCCACCACCACCAACCATTCACACACACATCAGACTCATTCTAGGCAATGGGGGTGAAGTGTCTTGCCAAGGACACAACAACAGCAGACAGTGGGAGTCGATGGTGACCCCAGAGGGTCGGGTTCGAACCCACGACCCTCTGGCTCAAAGGCCAATGTTCTAGAACATAGTGTTATATGTTGATGAGATGAAGAAAAAAAGCCTGATATTTCTTCTTTTAGCCTGATATTGATCTCAAACCTGGAGCGTCCGGAGGACCCCCTGTGTGCGCTCCGTCTGCAGAGAGCACATCTGTACAGAGCTCAAGTGGCTCCTCAGTCATCTCCCCCCTCCTCCCCTCTATGGCCACGCCCACCCCGTCGCCCCCGGTGACAGCCACACAAGTCCGTAATTGCCGTCTTCATTAGCGCAGCCTTTGTATGTGCGTGTCACTGTGTGTGTATGCTTGCATGCTTCTGTGTATGTATGTGAGTGTCTCTGTGTGTATGTGTATGTGTGTGTGTCTCACTCTCTCTGTGTGTATGTACTGTATTCATTTACCTGTGTATCTCTCTCTCTCTGTTTGTTTGTGTGTATGTACTGCATGTATGCCTCTGCGTATGTATGTGAGTGTCTCTGTGTGTATGTGGAAGTGTATCTCTCTGTGTGCGTATGTGTATTATCTCTCTCCCTCTCTCTGTTTGTATGATGTCTGTGCGTGTGTCTCTCTGTATGTGTGTGTCTGTGTGTGTGCTCGTGTCTATTTGTGGATATCTGTGTGTATGTGTGTGTGTCTCCTCTGTGTAGGCCGGTGGCAGTTGGCTCCCGTGGGTGCTCCAGAGTCTTCTTTTGCCGGTTCCCTCTCTCCTCACCCTCTCCCCTCACCCCTCTCTCTCTCCCCTCATCTTTTACCCTCTCCCCTCATCCCTCACCCTCTTCTTGTCATTAACAGCTAATGATGGGATGATTTTGCAGCTGAATCGGCGCATACGTCTTGCTCACAATCGTTTCCGGCCGGTATTAATCAAAGGCTTGGAGTGCAGTAGGAAAGAGAGAGGAATCGGCAAAACAAAGCGTCGGCAGCTGAAATGTCCGCCATCCGTCATCGGGCCCTGATCCCGGCGTGCGGCGAGCTCACAGAGCGTGTGACAGTTTAACAGACGGGCGGAATTAAGACGCTCAGGATGTCAATTGTGTGTAAAGTTATACGACACGGCAAAACAAATGAACACACGCGATTCATTTGTGTTTATGCTCGTGACAGAAGAGTGAGATTCAAACTGGAAATTAGCCAAGTTTTACGGAGTGAGAAAGTCTGTAATATGTCTTTTGATGGTGCCTTCATCACTTGCAAAAAAGAAAACATGCTATTTGTTGGTATACTTGTTATAAAGAGCCTAGTGAGTCACTATTTGAGGCTTTGGGCCGAGAGGTGAGGCTGGTTCTCTCTGTGATGTGACAGAAGCCAAAAATACATGCATGAGAAAAAGAGAGTTACAAGAGAAACCAGAAAGAGAGAGGGAGACGGAAGAGAGAGACCAGAGAGAGCGAGGGAGGCTGAAGAGAGAGACCAGAGAGAGCGAGGGAGACTGAAGAGAGATACCAGAGAGAGTGAGGGAGACTGAAGAGAGAGACCAGAGAGAGTGAGGGAGACTGAAGAGAGAGACCAGAGAGAGTGAGGGAGACTGAAGAGAGAGACCAGAGAGAGCGAGGGAGGCTGAAGAGAGAGACCAGAGAGAGCGAGGGAGACTGAAGAGAGAGACCAGAGAGAGTGAGGGAGACTGAAGAGAGAGACCAGAGAGAGTGAGGGAGACTGAAGAGAGAGACCAGACAGAGTGAGGGAGACTGAAGAGAGAGACCAGAGAGAGCAAGGGAGACGATGAAAGAGAGAGACCAGAGAGAGTGAGGGAGGCTGAAGAGAGAGACCAGAGAGAGTGAGGGAGGCTGAAGAGAGAGACCAGAGAGAGAGTGAGGGAGACTGAAGAGAGAGACCAGAGAGAGCGAGGGAGACTGAAGAGAGAGACCAGAGAAAGCGAGGGAGACTGAAGAGAGAGACCAGAGAGAGTGAGGGAGACTGAAGAGAGAGACCCGAGAGAGTGAGGGAGACTGAAGAGAGAGACCCGAGAGAGTGAGGGAGACTGAAGAGAGAGACCAGAGAGAGAGAGGGAGACTGAAGAGAGAGACCAGAGAGAGAGAGGGAGACTGAAGAGAGAGACCAGAGAGAGCGAGGGAGACTGAAGAGAGAGACCAGAGAAAGCGAGGGAGACTGAAGAGAGAGACCAGAGAGAGTGAGGGAGACTGAAGAGAGAGACCCGAGAGAGTGAGGGAGACTGAAGAGAGAGACCCGAGAGAGTGAGGGAGACTGAAGAGAGAGACCAGAGAGAGTGAGGGAGACTGAAGAGAGAGACCAGAGAGAGTGAGGGAGACTGAAGAGAGAGACCAGAGAGAGTGAGGGAGACTGAAGAGAGAGACCAGAGAGAGTGAGGGAGACTGAAGAGAGAGACCAGAGAGAGTGAGGGAGACTGAAGAGAGAGACCAGAGAGAGTGAGGGAGACTGAAGAGAGAGACCAGAGAGAGTGAGGGAGACTGAAGAGAGAGACCAGAGAGAGTGAGGGAGACTGAAGAGAGAGACCAGAGAGAGTGAGGGAGACTGAAGAGAGAGACCAGAGAAAGAGACAGAGACCAGACAGAGAGCGAGATCAGAAAGGTCAATTAAAATGGGCATTATCAGATCATAGGTGCTGGTTATGTGGAACCCTGTGAGTCACTATTTGATACTTTGGGCTGAGCTGAGATGAGAGACATAGTTATGAGCTCTCAAATCAAATCAAAATAACTTTATTAATCCGTGAGGAACTTCATTTAGGCAAGGCAAGGCAAGTTTATTTGTATAGCACAATTCTTACACAAGGCAATTCAAAGTGCTGAACAGAACAAGAAAGCATTAAAATCATAAATAATCACAGTACATTAAAAAAAAAGACAAAAATATAAAATCCCTCAGTTGTAGCACAGCTAAACAGAACCGTCTTTAACCTTGTCTTAAACATTGTCAGAGAGGAGGCCTGTCTCATTTACAGACGAAGCACCGGTGGGGGTGCACAAAAACACAGAAGCACACGATCTAAGCATAAATACAGTAAAAGAGCAGAAATACAATATAAAATACATAAAACAAGTCTCGGATCAGCTGTTTAAAAGGCAAATGGAGGTGGGGAGGACGCTGGATGTGGCTCTTTTTGTTTTGAATGGGAGGGACCTGAACCTATGCCCTGATGGGAGCAGACTGTAGTGTGAGTGCAGAGTGTGGGAGCTGTCTGTGGAGATCTGAGCCTTTCCTTAAAACTTTGCTATTGTAGATGTCTGTGAGTGAGTCTCGCTGCTGTCCAATGATTTTGCTGCTGATTTTAATAATCTTATTAAGTGAGTTCCGATGTATGAGACTGAGTGAACCAAACCAAGCTGTAATGTTGAAAATGAGAATTGATTCAATAAAGCATTTATAAAAAGCAGAGAGAATGGATTTGTGAACCTGAAGTTTGCAGAGTTTACGGAGAAAGAATAGGCGCTGTTGACATTTTGAGAAGATTTTCGGAAGATCTGAAACACCTCAGTATTCCCCCGGATGAGCTGGAGGAAGAGTGTGTAAACAGGGGGAAGTCTGGGAAGCTCGGTCTACTGCTGCCCTTGCAACCCAGCTATGGATAAAGTGGAAGAAACTTGATGGATGGATGGATTGAGAGGCCGGGTGAGGTGGTCCTCTCTTCACTTTTCTGTCTGAAAAGCTAAATCTAAAGCTTTAACAAAAATACATGCAACTACTGAAAGACCCAAACTGGACCACCCCCAGAAAGGTTAAAAAGTAAGAATTGGTTTCACTCAGCCAATCAGCTCAAAGCGCCAAATAGTGACTCACAGGTATGCATCCAATTTGTTCACAACATTATCATTTTACAAAACTCTTTCAAAAGCCTAGGTGGCACTCTCTCAAGATTGCTTGTTCTCCCTGTGTAAATGTTAAATGGTCACATTTATACAGCGCTACCTGATACAACACGTATACACAGGTGTTCGCAGACACTAATGATGTTTATGTCGGGAACAAAATTCACACCGCCAAGAACACACACTCTGGTTGAGCTACTCCCGTGTCAATGTAGGTTTCCTGCAGGTGCTCCGGTTTCCCCTACCACTAAAAACATAAACAATAGGTAAAATCTAGGGGTTAGGGTTTCAAGGCTATGAAATTAAGTAGATTGAGATTTTTGTTTTTGTTATGCCCCAGTCTACACAGAACCTTTTTCTGTGAACAGAGTTGTTGTCTGTAAATTATTGATTCTCTGTCGTGATCGGGGCTCAGCAAAATCACACAAGCGTAATGATCACGGTGGCGCCTCTGGCAGGTTGCTGAACGAGGTCACAACGGCCCGTGTTGAACCGCTGTAATGGGGGAAAACTTCACTGTGATGAAATAAGAAAAAGATGGCACTTGTCTGTTAGAAAGTTTTCTGTAACCTCAATTCCACTGTGCAATATTATCAAGGTGGTCTTTCCTTACACACTTAGCATCAGGGGCTGCGCTGGTGTGCGAAAACATCTCAACATTTCTCTCTAGCCTCTCTCTCTGATTTCTTTCTGCTCCGTCTCACTGGTCTCTCTCTCTCTCCGGCCTCTCTCTGATAGACATCTCCTGTTTCGGTCTCTCACTGGTCTCTCTCTGGCCTTTAGCTGATCTCTCTCTCTCTCTCTGGTCTCTTTCTGGTCTATCACACTGGTCTCTCTGGTCTCTTTCTGGTCTATCACACTGGTCTCTCTGGTCTCTTTCTGATCTTTCTCTCTTTTTTTTGTTTTTTCTATGGTTTCTCTCTGGTCTCTCGCTGGTTCTAGGTGCACTGTGCCTTAAAAGAGTTATTTTGAAAGTTGGACATTTGTTTTGAGCCTGTTTTGAACAGAGAGAGACATCAATATAAATGATTTAAGAGACTGAAATGAGTTTCTATGAGACTGGCCAAATCCAAATAATGAATGTGTTTTTGATTAAAGAACTTGTCTTTCTGCGGAGGCCTTTGATCAAACTCTCTCCCGGCTTTCCCACATCCCCTGCGAACCTCAAACTGCCACTCTCTGCCCATCTCTCTCGCTGATAACCGGCGAAACCTAAGGCCCATTTAAATCTCTTCTTCTCCGGGAGGCCTTCATCTTGGAACCTTCCCAGCCCCAACCAGTCCACCCCCCAACCGGAGCATTCTTTCATCCATCGCAATTCCACACCAGCCACAAACTGCCCTCGGAGGGAGCCCGTATCACCGCCATCCCCTCCCGCGAGCTGAATCGGCGCGTCGTGGTTGGACCTGCATCTCCACGCGTCGTGCCAAGCGCTTTACATCTCCGCGGGGCCAGTTCGCCTCGGGGGGGAAGACGGTACCTTGGCATCTCGCTCCAGCCCCCTCGCCTTTAGCTGCGCCGCGGTGGTTGGAGTAAAAAAAAAAGGCACAAGGAGAGAGGCTATAGCAGGGCCAAGCACAGAGCAGCCGGTGGCTAGGGTTCGGTCTGGATGGCTCGATAAGATGACGTCCCGTGCCTATCGTAAGGCGCACACCGCGGGGAGAGGGCTGTTGGCACGGGGGCCGCGAGATGCCAGCAGTGAGCGGAGGAGAAGCCATGGTCAGCGCGTCATGCCAGGATTCTTCGGCTGCGGAATTGGGGTTGGGGGGGGGTGGGCTTTGTCGGACCGGGACCGCGAACAAAGTGAGAGATAGGCAGAGGTGGGGAGAGGCGCCAAAGTTTGTCGTCGAGTAATAGTAGCGGTGGATGGTGACAAAGTAGAAAAGCTTTCAACACGAGAACATCTTTAGTTTTGCTTTAAAGGGACAGTATGTTATATTTAAAAATAAAATGACGTCACCATCTTTTATGTGTCCTCAGATAACAGGTCACACGTACACATCAAATCTGACGTTTTCTGAACCACAGCTAAACATGGAGTTATTCTTAATTTAAAAAAAAATGGACATGATCAAGAAGATTATCCAATCAGAGAGCAGAATTCGACTCTCATTTGGGTTGCTGGTTAGAGCTTTTTCAATAACAAAAATCTCAATGATAGATATAGCACCACACATGTTTCTGGACCTAAGCAGGAATACGTAAAAAGCTGACAAAATGAACGCTCAGGTTTCAAGTTTAGAATTGAGTAGTTGATATGCCTTCTGAAGATTAAAGCCAGGGTTACCTAATTTCCAAACTAAAAACATAGGTAATTGATCAAGATTAAGAGATCCTTTATTTGTCCCACAGTGGGGAAATTTCAGTGTTGCATCACTAGTTACAGAATGAGATAAATGAACAATATCTCTAACTAAATAAAATAACATAAAAATCTCTTACACTAGCATTACATGAAGCAGTATAGAATCTCTTTTGCATAATAATAAGCAAGTATAAAGTACTGTGTATTCTAGGGCAAGAAATATATAGTTTTATGTTACAAGTATGTGTATGTTTTCTATGAAGACTGCATAAAACCGACTCAAAGACCCCCATCTCTTCCACTTATCCTCCGTTATTCCTCTGTTTAAAAAGGATGAATGCATCTGCTGCTGTGTTGGCACTGGTGACATGGATATGATTACATAGCTGTTTGAAAGTTAGGTTCCCCAGCTTTATCCACAGCCTTAAACAAGCTAATTCCAACGAGTCCAATTATAATTTCCGTTGGTCTGTTCTCAGTCTCAGGCCTGATTACAGCTCCGCAGCAGAACACAGTATGTCTTCTAGAGCAGAATGTGTCTCTCCAGAGCAATAGGTGAGAGTTCTCAGTGATCAGAGTTTAAAGAGACGTACTAATGAGGCCATTAGCCCCTGACACCGGGGGAGGAGGAGGGGGACAGTCAGGGAGGAGGAGGGAGGGGAGTCAGGAAGGAGGAGAAGAGTCAGGGAGGCGGAGAGTGGAATGAGGAGGAGGAGTACATCTTGAGGTGGAAGCTGAAGGTGGAGCTGGGGTACCTGACTTTCAAACAGCTTTCTAATCATATTCATGGACCAACACAGCAGCAGATCCACTCATCCGTGTAAAACCAAGGAATAACGGGGGATAAGAGGAGGAGATGGGGTCTTTGAGTCGGTTACAAACAACATGCTGTCTTCATCTTTTTAGAAAACATACTTACAGAGCCCTGTTAGTCACTCTCCTCCTCATCCTCCCTGACTCTCCCTCTCCTCCCTGACTGCCCCGGGGTAACACTTGCATTTGAAAGCCAGATCCCATCAGACCTCTGACGATGTGCAGGGCAGGGCCTGTTTAGGGTGGCACAGTGGCTGAGTAACCCAAGAAGGTCCTGGGTTTGAATCCAAGTCGGAATAGTGCCTTTCTGAGTGGAGTTTGTATGTTCTCCCAGTGTCTGTGCAGGGTTCCTCCGGGTGCTCCAGTTTACCACTAAAAAGACGTAGACTTAGACAGACTTTATTGATCCACAAGGGAAATTGTGTAACATGTAGAATAAGTCTGGCATGCGCCTTGTGTGTTGGCAACCTCACTCGAATCTCTGTGTGGAGTGAGAGACAAATGCCCACAACCATTGTAAAGCGCTTTGTGACTCTTACTCACTAACTTACTTAGTAGTGTGATGGAGACCTGTGGGAACACCAGTCTGACGGATCAGACCCTGGCCGCATCCGGTAACCACACCTGATCAGAGACACGTCACACCATCAAGTGTCTCCTCAAATCAAGGCAGAAGTCTCCCAAACAAACCTCCCAAACATGTGGTAATTAAGCAGAAATAGCTTCTTTATTAGAAGAGCCTTAAAGATGAGAAGACACACCCAAAAGACGAGACACATAATACATAATTAACTTTTTACATTCATGACGGTGGCTGCATGATCTACTCAAGTAACCAGTGACTCAATGTCAGTCTCCGTTCTGTGGCACAAAACGTTCTCACAGGACTCAAAGCCTTTACGAGAACTGCCCTCGATAATGAGAATCTGCACTAATTCCTCCAACGCAGAGCAGCCGGGCGGTGGTGGGTGGAGAGGTTTCTGTTTGGTCTACAACAAATGAAAGTGAAATGTATCGAGCACTTCACATAAAGTTTGGGCGTTTAGTTTTAGCGGTGCGACCACAACAGAGAGAGCGAGAGCAGCCGGTGATTCACACGACTCTCGGACTGTTCTCCCCCAGCTCTCAGGTTGTCACTGTAAAACCAGGGGTAACACGCAGGACAGACTTTTTACAGCGTGTGTTAGTTGTGTTCCCTTGTCATTTACATATTTAAATGGCCTCTCTTGCTGGTCTATCTCTGGTCTCTCTATAGACTCTCTGGTTTATCTCTCTTGTCTCTCTCTGAGCTCTCTCTCTCTCTCTCTCTGGTCCCTCTCTGATCTCTCTCTGGTTGTTGTCTACCCAGGACAACAATAAAGAAGATTTAAAAGACTGACTCAATGTCATCGATAAAAAGAAGCTGGAACATGGCTCTAGATTCTGAACCTCCATGTCCAGGATGTCTCAGACCTGAATCACACAGAACAGAAACAAACAAACACCGAAGACTAGTAAAAGCAGAAGACGTTTCCTGTGTTTAAATGTCAAATTCAGACCGGAGTCACACCTGCAGATGGAGCAGATACACACAGATACACACACACACACACACACACAAATCTAAAGCGGGGGTTCAGAATGGAAACTACGTGTGCACAAGCTCACTGTTCTCAGTCCTCCCCGTGCTGCTGTGCCGCATCAGCAATCAGTCGGTCACACTCAGTTGGCAGAATTTAGGCACCGCCCTGCGTCAAGCTTTCATATCGTGCAGCAACCCGCCTCCTCCCCACCACCGCCTGTCGACCAGACCACCTCTTCAACCCTTCTCCTGAGCGACCATCACTATAGGCCCCGGGGATATCATCTCATGTGACTTCATTTACAGCATCTCTGATCTCCTCCCGGCTGAGAGGGCAGATCAGAGCACAGTGGGACGGTGTCTAAACTGCATATGTTTGGAGTCTTTAGGCATCACACTTCACCCACATTGTCTGCGTGTGCGTGCGTGTGTGTGCGCATGTGTTTGTGGTGGTTGTTGGCAGCCTGGGGCAGGAGGGTCCTGACCCCTATACTTTGGGAATCATCACTGTATTTAACAGTGTGAATAGCGGCTTTCACTCGTAAAAAAAAATGAAAAGTGAAATTAAAGTTATTTGAATTCAGGTTAGTATTTTAGAATGGGCTTTGTTTAATGGAATGAACCTGTTTGCTGAACTACATTACACAGGATTCTGACTTAAAGCTAATGTCCGTAACTTGTTCTCATAGGAACACATTTTTTACCACATGACCACAATATTTCATTAAAATGAAGTATTTACTGAGGGGGATTTTCCAGATTTGATTTGAATGTCTTTAGTTGCTCTGTCATTTTGTACAAAAACTTCCCCACTAAGGGACGAATATAGGGTCGATTATCTTTACAATAACTTAAATTTGAAGTGTTTGATACTGAACCATATATGTATATTATGTCTTTTGTCTGTAACAGCTACTGATGGTCAAATTTCTCCTTGTAGGGTTAGGTTTAGGGTCAGGGTTAAATATTTATTGTCAGTGGAGGTTGACCGTCGACAGGTCCTCGTCCTCTCCAGAAGCAGAGGTCCTTCCTCAGGAGTTCAAGTCTCTTTGGTCTTGTTCACAAATGAGGGAAGGATGGAGGAACGGAACAACGTCTGCAGTCAAAGCTCTTGATTTACCGCTCAGTCTCTGTCCCTTCCTTCACCTCTGGTCATAATCTTTGAGAAATGACCAAAAGGACGAGGTCACAGATACAAGCGGTCTACATGAACAGGGGAAGACCCAGTGCACGCTGGAGGAACCGTGTCTCTCAGCCGGCCTCGGAACTCCTCAGGATTCCCTCGGATGAGCTGAAAGAAGTGTTTGAGAAGTCTGGGCGTCTCTGCTCAGATTGCTGCCACAGATATATCGGAAGTAAATAGATGGATGGATAATTATTGCTTGACAAAGGCAGATGCGCCATTTTAATCATCAATAAACTTTTTTCTTTCCCAATAGCGCGTCACACTTCGTCTTCCGTAGCGTGAGGCTGAAGCCGTATGCGCACACGTGCCTCTGATGCATTAGTTAACGTGGCGTCCAGATGGTGAAGACGCCTGGATTGGGCTCCGCTCCGCTCTGCTGTAGTGAGAGGGGGGTCTGTCCCAGAGGAGCGCTGGGACACGTCTCTGCGCCTCTCCCCAAGTGCCCACCGGGGACGCACAATTAGCAGTTCACATGGAGAGAGCGTGCAAAGAAAAAGAAAAAAAACACAAAGAAGAAATCAATTAAACTTGTGCGCTGACCTCGGCAAGCAGCGGGGAGGGGCTGTGTACTGAGGGAGCCAGGTTTTATTTGTGTAACTATATGGCCTTAAGAAACATGATCAGAATTTCATGAGTACAACTGGAACTAACACTGTTCCAGTTGTGTCCTAAACAGGGTAATAATAACAATGCATTGGTTTTATATAGTACTTTACACTCAAAGACGCTTCACATGTACATTTTCTTTCACTCCATACACAATGGTGATAAAGTAATACTGTGGCCACAGCTGCCCTGGGGCACACTGACTGAAGTGAGGCAACTAATATGTGCCATTAGCCCCTCTAACAACCACCGGCCTTTCATACACACAGACACACCAGACTCATTCTTGCCTAAGGAAACAACGACAGTTTGACACTTAACAGCTGGCACCTGGTGCTCCCAAAGGTCTCCCATCACAGTACTAACAGTAAGGTCTTTACTCAGCCAATCATCTCTCAGCCCAAAATGTCTGATAGTGACCCACAGGGCTCTTTCTCACACAAAAGAATGTTTTAAATTTACAAGACAAGAAGTGATGAGATGGCGTACATATAAAGAACCATATGTTTGAACGCTGATTAAGACAAAATACTTCAATACACTTCTCCTCAAAGGGTCCAGCTACTTCCAGGCTAAAGTCGTACTCAGGTTAAAATAAACCTTCTATACTGCATATTGAAAACCAGTCTTCCAGCATCTCCAACCCTGACATACATCTAATAAAGTAGTTGTAACTATCGCAACTATGGTAAGTGTCAAAAGTCAGATAGTCCTATATTTTAGAGCTCATTTGTGTGATGATGTTCTTTATTTTGATATATCGACTATGTCCTCTCTCTATGTTCGAAGTTTTAAGTGTGCGTGGAGAGGGAAGTCTGTGTGTCTCTGCTCAGATGGCTGCCCTTGCGACCTGGCAACACATAAAGTGGAAGAAAATGCTGAATTAAAGTTTGATACTCATGCACAGACACATGCAATTCAGATGTAATTCATTTAAAACATCTCTGTCCCTCGTGTCCGTTTAAAATAAGAGAAATAAACAAAGTCTGGATCCACATCGTTAGCATGCAGCGGCTTGTGTCTCTCACTTATGAACGTAATGAAATATTAGCATGTTTTCAGATAAAGGCACAAACGTGTTGATGCCCAGTGCATTGTGGGATGCATTCGGGGAGCTTGCTGTCAGGAGGGACTCTCCGTAATGAAAAGTTTGATTATCTAAGTTGCACTTTTGTTGTGAACAATAATTTCGTGGAAGAAATTAAATTCTGCATACAGTTTGGTTAATTTGCCGTTAATTAAACAATAGTGGTAACGGCTGCGGCGCTGACCACGCTCCTCCGGAGGGCGACGGAGAGGCTTCCGGAAGATAATTAACTTTTCAATTGGACACGTGTGACACAGACGAGACTGCTCTGAGGAATGACTGGAGCTGGCGACACCAACGTCCAGGAAATCGGATCAATGATATGACTTTTTGGAGCTATAACTGGGTTACTTTTCAATACAAGTCTTTTTGAGTAGGACACGACCCCTGGTAAATAATGAATGATTAATTCCTAGTTAATAATTGATGCAGGAGGATCTAAGGACAGCAATGGGTTCTATGTATTTGTTATTATTGCATGTCTTGTGTTCAAACTGTTTGATTTTCTGATCTGTTGTTGGTGAATCCATAATTTTGTGAAGTCCTCGAGACGACTGCTGTTGTCATTTAGGGTGATATACAAAGACATTGTAGACATTTTGCTTCATGTTAGTGAAGGAACAATTCCCCGATCTCTTACTTGATCTGTGGTCTCAGCGGAGCCTGCAGTACCTTTGATGTAAATGGGCAGAGTGCAGAGCAATAGTGACTAAATATGGAAGTTTAAAAATTCAAATCTAGAAGGAAAGACACAGTGATTTAATAGAAAGAAAGACAGGGCCGAACATTTGATTTTAATTATTTATGTACGTACGCCTCTAACGCCTCTAACCCCTAAAGGTTGCAAACTTAGTAAACATTTACAATAGGTCTGGCATTCGCCTCCTGTTCTGGCGACCCTGCTCCCATCTCTGTGTGGAATGAGAAACAAATGCCCAAAAAATAACAATTGTAAACCGCTTTGTGACTCTGGTCGGTATATAAATAAAGATTACTTACTTACTAACTTAAAATCATAGATAATCACTGTACATTAAAAAGAGTGAAGATACAATCCTTTTTGCAGCTAAACACAATTGTTTTCAACCTGGGTTTGACCATTGTCAATGTAGACGCTTGTCTCACATGATCAGGAAGACTGTTCCAGATTTTAGCTGCATAAACCTGAAACGCTGCCCCCCCAAGTTTAGTCCTGATTCTGGGACCAGCAGGAGGCCAGTCCTCCTCAGAGTCTGAGTTGGTTCATCCGGCTCAGACCCAGACCTCACTTGCTGGCGTTGCTTTGAGCCAAGTTTAAATGTTTGCACTAATGTGACGGAAACATCTGTGACAAAAGCAGCCGTGTTATTAGCTCTGCACTCTGCCGAATCCTCTGTTTTCAATTATCCGCTAATATTACTGTTATTAACCCACGCGGCTGTACACCTGGGCCGGCCTCACCTCTCCCAGCTCCATTATCCAGAGCAGATGTCCTAAAATCATTTATGACAGACAAAGGAGCTGCCGTCCTCCGAGAATTGTCACTGATGAAGAATGCAAATGCAGGGGTACAGTGTGTGTGCACTTTTTTGAGGTCAAATAAAGGAGCGGTGATTGGCTCAGAATGTTAAATAGTATAAGTAGAGCATATATGCATTGAAATTAAGCTTGAGCGTAACTTCAGACTGGTAGACTACCCACACACGTCACCGCACTAGGCTGACCCCTTCATTCATCAGCCAATCACATCAGCTTCATCAACTCCCCTGCCAGCCGTGCCTTTCAAACCAGTGCTTAAAAATCTGGACACCACACACCAAACACATCCTTTCAAGCCGCAACCACCTCCTCCTGACCTCCACCATGGAACTTTATCGTCCACTCACATCCACCTTGCCCTGTTCCCACTCAAGCATCAATTCTCACAGAGCAAAGCCACAGCAGCCGGGGCCTATGCACCAAACAGATAATACTTCAAACTTGCAAACTACTACTTTGCATCTTGTTTCTTGAAGTCTCTCCAGATTCAATATAGAGTAGTGAGATCAGTAGACAATGTCATCCTGCTAATATAAACTCAAGGGTGTCCAAACATTTTAGTAGAAAGGCCAATTTAATTCCCCAGACTTGTTCAGGGGCAGACGACCCAGATTGGAGATGTTTTGACTGGATTCTGAGCTTTGAAATTTACTATGACAGAGGTGAAGAGACTGAATCTCACAAGCTACATTTCAATCTCTACTTCCCTCTGCTTTATTCTTGTCTATCCTGATTGGCAGCGTTTCCACTGGCCCTGTTTGACGAGTACCAGACGAGTAAGTACCTTTCTTCTGTCCCTCTTGACCCTGGTCTCGGGTGAGCTGGTACTAAAGTGCTCTAACTGACAGTGATTGGCCAGAGTGCTGCTGGAAGCCATGGTAATCAAGGAATTTCCCCGAATACTGGTTTGTTGTGGGTAAGTTTCTACAATACTTTAGTATCAGATACTAATGTGTAATGGAAACGCAACCAAGTTGAGTAGAGCTGTCATGGTGTGGATTTTGTTATTTTGGACTTTGGTTTTATTTTGATATCTGTTCTCTGTGCTTTGGTTTTAGTTTGACTTTGACGTCCTGTTTCCCCCTGTCTTGATTGTCTGCCCCGCCCTGATGTGTTTCACCTGTGTCTCTGTCTATATGTACCCTGTGCTCCTCTCCTCTTGTTGCTGGTCCATTGTATTGTCAACTTCAGTTCCGTCCTGTTCCTGATTTTGTGCTCCTGGTTCCGTATTTTGAGTTTTGTTTTTTCCTTGGACTTTATTTTATTAAATCTCGCATTTTGAGTCCTCCTCCTTCCCACCTCGTGACAAGAGGTCAACCCTCCTTGTCGATGTAGGAGGGTCTGTTGGACAGTTTGTGTCTAACAAAAAGGACTGTGGTGATGATCCAGGACACTTTAACATTTTACAACATGTATGGACATCAATCAACGTTCAATGGTTTTGTTACGTCCTCTGAGATAACTGCTGTTGTGATTTAGGACTTTGCAAGAATAAATTGTATTGTATTGTATTGTATAGAGGTGAGCAGAAACCAGAAGAACCAAAGCTCCATGTGCTCGGGGGATTCTCGCGGTACTGCAGACTAAACAAGACAAAATTCACGTGGGCTACCCAGACATTTTTCAAATAGAACTCAAAGTAAACTAAAACAGCTCAACCTCAGCTGACAGAGAACCTACAGCTTTCATAAAGGTCGGATTTTGTGGGAATTTTAGTGTTCCTTGTCATCCTGAACTTTTCTTCTTCTTAAGTCCTTCGGTTTTCTTTAAAGCCACACTTTAGTGCCAAAAACTCTGCTCGATTGTCTCCCGCTCTAGCTCTGCTCTGATCAGCAGCTCTCATTGGTCAGGATGCGCTGTGCCCCTCTGTGTACGTATGTGTACAAGAGCCACACACGCAAATTTGCCGCAAAGCATCATGGGATCTTGTTCACTGCGCAGAAATGACCAAATATGGGCAAGTTCCACTAATCTTTAGGTTGCGTTACTGAGCACAAGTCATTGATTTGCATAGAGCACCATCTTGGATCGCCAGGGCTCGGTTTAAGATAAGATAAGATAAGATAAGATAAGATAAGAGATCCTTCGTTCGTCCCACAGTGGGGAGATTTCAATGTTGCAGCGCACATACAGACAGTGTTGGGCACGTTACTTTGAAAAAGTAATTCGTTATAGTTACTTCTCCCAAAAAGTATCTGAGTTAACAACTGGTTACTTCATTATAAAAGTAACTAATTACCAGTAAAAGTAACTATTGCGTTACTATTAACTATTTACTGGAGCAGCAAAGTGACATCTGCAGAAATCCACCACTATCTCCTTATTTTGGACATGTCTGGTGAAACTAGTTCCTTGTCCTAAAACAGTTTACTTGTTTGGCCCCTGTCACATCTTTAGATCATCTTTTTCAGACAGAAAAGTGAAAAACAGAAGACCATCTACTCTCAGCCCAAAGCGTCAAAAAGTGCCTCACAAGGCTCAAATATTCAAAAGACAACATGTTTGCAGATCATATGAAGACAGTTCATTTTTTTTTACTATTGTTAAACTTTTTCTGTTGAGACAAACAACATGTAACACTGCTTCAGGACAGATTGTGTGGAAACAGGAGCAGAGTGTGGAGAAACTGTGTTTTGTAAAACTGGAATCGACGTCTTTGGAAAACCAAAAAAACGCAGCTGCTGTGGTACAGGACTAACAGCAACTGCTCCACTTTGGTCAATAATCATCAACTATATTGGAATTTACTTCTGCAATTCACCTTACAACGTGATACTAATATATAATGAACTTATTACACACAAAGCCTTTAAGATAAGATAAGCATTTATTCGTTCCTCAGTTGGGACATTTTAATGGCATTTTTGTGCACATTACAGTAGAAAAAACAGGATAAAATAAGAGTTCTGAGGTTATACACACTTCCAACAGGATCTATTAATGAAGATAATAGATAATACAATAAGATAATGTAATAAAAAGATAATACAATAAAATTCTGTAGTTATACAGTAATTGCACTTGCATCAAGGATACGTCACTGTAGTCAGCTGAATCCTGTCCTGGCATCAGCTCATTTAGGTTCACTTAAAAATCTGGCATGCTTCTTTGTCTGTGAGACTTGCTGTAAGTATGTAAAAATGTATTTGATTATTATGTGTGTTCTTTACTCTGGCCTTTCATAACTTTTCTTTCATTATTCTTAGCTATGGATCCTGTGCTGGCAGTGTCCTTAACAGTGTTGCAGAAGCTTTCTTTCACACATCCAGGGTGTGTTACTGGATTCGCTCTCCAGAGCCAAGAGAGTCTCCTGCGGGGGGCGACAGTCACGGTCCAGCATGGATCTGAGTTTGTCCAGGACCCTCCAGGACAGAGCTGAACTTCCTGATGACTTGCTAAAGTGTTGATAATTGGCTCACAGTTTGTAAAAAACCTAAATAAATCATCATGTAAGCCATTTGGATCAACATCATAACAAAAAAGTGTTAAAGTTAGCAGACAGAACCTCAAAGCAGAGGCAGGAGACTGAAGACGTTTAACTATTTTATTCACTGTGGTAGAGTTGGGCCGATCAAAGCTGTGGACAGGAACGCTATACGCTATACGCACTGCAACATCCACAGGTCAGAAGTCTACTTTTTTGAGAGCTGAGAACACTGTCGACCTGTTCTATATTAATATTCAATAAAGCTTAGGAGATCGGGCAAAACCAGGAAGTATAGCCTCGACCGCGTATGTCTGAAGCAATGTATGTGTCATGGATTATCCGACAATTTTGCAACGTGGTAAACATTTCAAACAACATGTCCTAATTCTCTCTGGTCTCTCTCCTCTGAAAAATAACAATAATAATACATTTTATTAACAATGCACCTTACATACACGAACACATCTCAAGGCGCTACAAGTTAAAACACAATCAAAACAGATTAAAAAAAATTCTGGTCTGTCTCTGGTCTCTCCTTAAACTCTCTCTCTGGACTCTCTCTCTGTATTCTCCCTGAACTCTCTCTGGTCTCTTTCTCTGGGCTTTTATTCTGTACTCTCTCTTTGGTTTCTCTCTGGTCTCTTTCTCTGGACTTTTATTCTGTACTCTCTCTTCGGTTTCTCTCTGGTCTCTTTCTCTGGACTTTTATTCTGTACTCTCTCTTTGGTTTCTCTCTGGTCTCTTTCTCTGGACTTTTATTCTGTACTCTCTCTTTGGTTTCTCTCTGGTCTCTTTCTCTGGACTTTTATTCTGTACTCTCTCTTTGGTTTCTCTCTGGTCTCTTTCTCTGGACTTTTATTCTGTACTCTCTCTTTGGTTTCTCTCTGGTCTCTTTCTCTGGACTTTTATTCTGTACTCTCTCTTTGGTTTCTCTCTGGTCTCTTTCTCTGGGCTTTTATTCTGTACTCTCTCTTTGGTTTCTCTCTGGTCTCTTTCTCTGGACTTTTATTCTGTACTCTCTCTTTGGTTTCTCTCTGGTCTCTTTCTCTGGACTTTTATTCTGTACTCTCTCTTTGGTTTCTCTCTGGTCTCTTTCTCTGGACTTTTATTCTGTACTCTCTCTTTGGTTTCTCTCTGGTCTCTTTCTCTGGGCTTTTATTCTGTACTCTCTCTTTGGTTTCTCTCTGGTCTCTTTCTCTGGGCTTTTATTCTGTACTCTCTCTTTGGTTTCTCTCTGGTCTCTTTCTCTGGACTTTTATTCTGTACTCTCTCTTTGGTTTCTCTCTGGTCTCTTTCTCTGGACTTTTATTCTGTACTCTCTCTTTGGTTCTCTCTGGTCTCTTTCTCTGGACTTTTATTCTGTACTCTCTCTTTGGTTTCTCTCTGGTCTCTTTCTCTGGACTTTTATTCTGTACTCTCTCTTTGGTTTCTCTCTGGTCTCTTTCTCTGGGCTTTTATTCTGTACTCTCTCTTTGGTTTCTCTCTGGTCTCTTTCTCTGGGCTTTTATTCTGTACTCTCTCTTTGGTTTCTCTCTGGTCTCTTTCTCTGGACTTTTATTCTGTACTCTCTCTTTGGTTTCTCTCTGGTCTCTTCTGTCTCTCTGGACTTTTATTCTGTACTCTCTCTTTGGTTTCTCTCTGGTCTCTTTCTCTGGACTTTTATTCTGTACTCTCTCTTTGGTTTCTCTCTGGTCTCTTTCTCTGGACTTTTTCTGTACTCTCTCTTTGGTTTCTCTCTGGTCTCTTTCTCTGGACTTTTATTCTGTACTCTCTCTTTGGTTTCTCTCTGGTCTCTTTCTCTGGACTTTTATTCTGTACTCTCTCTTTGGTTTCTCTCTGGTCTCTTTCTCTGGACTTTTATTCTGTACTCTCTCTTTGGTTTCTCTCTGGTCTCTTTCTCTGGACTTTTATTCTGTACTCTCTCTTTGGTTTCTCTCTGGTCTCTTCTCTGGACTTTTATTCTGTACTCTCTCTTGGTTTCTCTCTGGTCTCTTTCTCTGGACTTTTATTCTGTACTCTCTCTTTGGTTTCTCTCTGGTCTCTTTCTCTGGACTTTTATTCTGTACTCTCTCTTTGGTTTCTCTCTGGTCTCTTTCTCTGGACTTTTATTCTGTACTCTCTCTTTGGTTTCTCTCTGGTCTCTTTCTCTGGACTTTTATTCTGTACTCTCTCTTTGGTTTCTCTCTGGTCTCTTTCTCTGGACTTTTATTCTGTACTCTCTCTTTGGTTTCTCTCTGGTCTCTTTCTCTGGACTTTTATTCTGTACTCTCTCTTTGGTTTCTCTCTGGTCTCTTTCTCTGGACTTTTATTCTGTACTCTCTCTTTGGTTTCTCTCTGGTCTCTTTCTCTGGACTTTTATTCTGTACTCTCTCTTTGGTTTCTCTCTGGTCTCTTTCTCTGGACTTTTATTCTGTACTCTCTCTTTGGTTTCTCTCTGGTCTCTTTCTCTGGACTTTTATTCTGTACTCTCTCTTTGGTTTCTCTCTGGTCTCTTTCTCTGGACTTTTATTCTGTACTCTCTCTTTGGTTTCTCTCTGGTCTCTTTCTCTGGACTTTTATTCTGTACTCTCTCTTTGGTTTCTCTCTGGTCTCTTTCTCTGGACTTTTATTCTGTACTCTCTCTTTGGTTTCTCTCTGGTCTCTTTCTCTGGACTTTTATTCTGTACTCTCTCTTTGGTTTCTCTCTGGTCTCTTTCTCTGGACTTTTATTCTGTACTCTCTCTTTGGTTTCTCTCTGGTCTCTTTCTCTGGACTTTTATTCTGTACTCTCTCTTTGGTTTCTCTCTGGTCTCTTTCTCTGGCTTTTATTCTGTACTCTCTCTTTGGTTTCTCTCTGGTCTCTTTCTCTGGACTTTTATTCTGTACTCTCTCTTTGGTTTCTCTCTGGTCTCTTTCTCTGGGCTTTTATTCTGTACTCTCTCTTTGGTTTCTCTCTGGTCTCTTTCTCTGGACTTTTATTCTGTACTCTCTCTTTGGTTTCTCTCTGGTCTCTTTCTCTGGACTTTTATTCTGTACTCTCTCTTTGGTTTCTCTCTGGTCTCTTTCTCTGGACTTTTATTCTGTACTCTCTCTTTGGTTTCTCTCTGGTCTCTTTCTCTGGACTTTTATTCTGTACTCTCTCTTTGGTTTCTCTCTGGTCTCTTTCTCTGGACTTTTATTCTGTACTCTCTCTTTGGTTTCTCTCTGGTCTCTTTCTCTGGCTTTTATTCTGTACTCTCTCTTTGGTTTCTCTCTGGTCTCTTTCTCTGGACTTTTATTCTGTACTCTCTCTTTGGTTTCTCTCTGGTCTCTTTCTCTGGACTTTTATTCTGTACTCTCTCTTTGGTTTCTCTCTGGTCTCTTTCTCTGGACTTTTATTCTGTACTCTCTCTTTGGTTTCTCTCTGGTCTCTTTCTCTGGACTTTTATTCTGTACTCTCTCTTTGGTTTCTCTCTGGTCTCTTTCTCTGGACTTTTATTCTGTACTCTCTCTTTGGTTTCTCTCTGGTCTCTTTCTCTGGACTTTTATTCTGTACTCTCTCTTTGGTTTCTCTCTGGTCTCTTTCTCTGGACTTTTATTCTGTACTCTCTCTTTGGTTTCTCTCTGGTCTCTTTCTCTGGACTTTTATTCTGTACTCTCTCTTTGGTTTCTCTCTGGTCTCTTTCTCTGGACTTTTATTCTGTACTCTCTCTTTGGTTTCTCTCTGGTCTCTTTCTCTGGACTTTTATTCTGTACTCTCTCTTTGGTTTCTCTCTGGTCTCTTTCTCTGGACTTTTATTCTGTACTCTCTCTTTGGTTTCTCTCTGGTCTCTTTCTCTGGACTTTTATTCTGTACTCTCTCTTTGGTTTCTCTCTGGTCTCTTTCTCTGGACTTTTATTCTGTACTCTCTCTTTGGTTTCTCTCTGGTCTCTTTCTCTGGACTTTTATTCTGTACTCTCTCTTTGGTTTCTCTCTGGTCTCTTTCTCTGGACTTTTATTCTGTACTCTCTCTTTGGTTTCTCTCTGGTCTCTTTCTCTGGACTTTTATTCTGTACTCTCTCTTTGGTTTCTCTCTGGTCTCTTTCTCTGGACTTTTATTCTGTACTCTCTCTTTGGTTTCTCTCTGGTCTCTTTCTCTGGACTTTTATTCTGTACTCTCTCTTTGGTTTCTCTCTGGTCTCTTTCTCTGGACTTTTATTCTGTACTCTCTCTTTGGTTTCTCTCTGGTCTCTTTCTCTGGACTTTTATTCTGTACTCTCTCTTTGGTTTCTCTCTGGTCTCTTTCTCTGGACTTTTATTCTGTACTCTCTCTTTGGTTTCTCTCTGGTCTCTTTCTCTGGACTTTTATTCTGTACTCTCTCTTTGGTTTCTCTCTGGTCTCTTTCTCTGGACTTTTATTCTGTACTCTCTCTTTGGTTTCTCTCTGGTCTCTTTCTCTGGACTTTTATTCTGTACTCTCTCTTTGGTTTCTCTCTGGTCTCTTTCTCTGGACTTTTATTCTGTACTCTCTCTTTGGTTTCTCTCTGGTCTCTTTCTCTGGACTTTTATTCTGTACTCTCTCTTTGGTTTCTCTCTGGTCTCTTTCTCTGGACTTTTATTCTGTACTCTCTCTTTGGTTTCTCTCTGGTCTCTTTCTCTGGACTTTTATTCTGTACTCTCTCTTTGGTTTCTCTCTGGTCTCTTTCTCTGGACTTTTATTCTGTACTCTCTCTTTGGTTTCTCTCTGGTCTCTTTCTCTGGACTTTTATTCTGTACTCTCTCTTTGGTTTCTCTCTGGTCTCTTTCTCTGGGCTTTTATTCTGTACTCTCTCTTTGGTTTCTCTCTGGTCTCTTTCTCTGGGCTTTTATTCTGTACTCTCTCTTTGGTTTCTCTCTGGTCTCTTTCTCTGGGCTTTTATTCTGTACTCTCTCTTTGGTCTCTCTCTGGTCTCTTTCTCTGGGCTTTTATTCTGTACTCTCTCTTTGGTTTCTCTCTGGTCTCTCAGTAAAAATCTCCAATAACATGTCCTAATTCCAAAGTGACCAGTTCGCAAATTACCAGCTCTAACTGGGACCTAATGTATCGCGTTTAGCCGCACATAAGCCGCTTTAGATCACAACTTCTCATTCTTAATAAAAATAGCCTGTTTATCCACCCCAACACAATATTAGCATCTCAAAGCGCGGGTAAGCTAGGTGTCTCTTCATATATTGTCATTCGCTATAAAGACGCCCTATCTGCCTGCCGAAACGTGTCAGGAATTACCTCGCCGTCCAAAAACATGCATTAGCCCCCACCTCGCCGTACGCAGGGCTCCCGAACGCGCCGCGCTAACCTGGCACGCGGGCCAGGCCAGGCGCGCCGTTATCAAGCGCACACATGTGTCCAGGCACAGATTAAGAGCGCATTCATCTGCCCTAGTCCGTCAACAAACATGGCAACCGTTCAGCCACACACCGGTGCCACGCGATTTCACGGCCCTCCCAAAAAACGTTTTATCCCCCCCCCCCCCCCTCCCTTCCCCCTTCCCCACAATGTTTTTCTCTTTTTTTGTGTTGGAATTGTACAATCGCAGCCGCAGGAATTGTGTGCTGATTCACGCTCTCCGTTTGTCTGACTATTGTTACATATGATATTACGTTTGTTGTTTAGCATAAAGAGAAGCGGATGACAGGGCGTCCCGTGTGTGATGTAGGCGATTGTTCAAGGGTGAGGGCATGACTGGGGGTTGGGGGGGGGGGGGGGGAGTGGGGGGGTTGCTCGCACACACAAGCAGAAAGCGACTTAAGAGGGGCCTCTGCACGGGAGCTAAGCCGCTAATAATTCCTGCGCCGTGGCCTCGCGACGGCGCGCTACAAAGGGGGACATGAGGATGAATGCAGTGCGGGGTTTAGCGGCGCGCAGAGGCGGGTCCCTTCCATAGAGCTAATAATCTCTATAATAATAATAGAGCTAATAATAGACTCCAGCGAGAGGTAAAAACTTAGTTAATGTGAAAAAGCATGGATGTGTGATGTTGTGTGGAGGGTGTTGCTGCACCAGCCTCCACTTGGACTAGAGGCCACCCACGGTACTGCAGCCTAATCTTCATGGGCTGTAAGGAGATTTCCCCCTAGACCAGGCATGTCCAAATTCAGGCCCGGGGGCGAATTGCGGCCCACAGTGTCATATTATATGGCCCTCTGCCTTGCTAACCAAAAGTAGTCTTTGAGATCATAAACACAAGTTCACTGTGTCATCCATCCAACTCCAGCTCAGCTAATATAGACGTTGTACCTCGTTCTAAAGCCCAGTACGTCTGGAATTTTGGTTGACTTTATTTACACATAGTTTAATGATTTGGTTTTTGATTGTGTCACAAACTTCTTAATGGTGCTACTGTAGCTGTTGAGATGGTAAATGTCACAGGATGATAAATTTGCACATTTGACGTTGCTGTGTGTTTGTACTTTTATTTTGAAGTGTTTTACTATTTGTATATTGTGGTGCTTTTTACTTCCTGTTTGAATTGCCTGGACCCTCGCACCTGTGACAGACCTTGTTAACCTAGTTTTACCCAATGAGCTGGGGTGCTGGTGGCGTGGGGGGTGGATTTTATTGGACAGTGAGACATTAAGAGCACGAGGAGCGGGGCATGAAGAGAGAACGGTCTGGCTGACGAGGGCACGGGCAGGACTACGGAGAGCAGGAGGAGCGACAGATCGAAGACGGCAGCACCGGTGAAGCCAGAGTACGACGCTGATCACAGCAGGCGGGCAGAGTAACTCTGCCCCTGCGTGTAAGTAACGCTCTAGTACTCTGGCGGGATACACTTTGCATGACTCTGAGCCCTATTCGATCAAAGGAACGCGTTACTGCCTCTGGCTTTGTTTGCCCCACAGAGACTCCGCCACAACACAGCTGGAACCAGCCCACGTGCAAGCCGGCCGTCCACACCCCCACCAGTTTTAACGAGCTCCTATTTTATTTTCTTATTGGCATCATTATCCACTGTTTTTAGTTTTTGTAATAAATTATTTCTTAAGATCATCCTAAGGGTTTTTTGATTGGTTACACTGCTTGCCTTGTTTTAAGTGTTTTTAGAGGATTCCTATAGGTGGCGTTGTCGGTTTTAAACCTGTGTCACCTGACATAATTTGGCGTTGCTGGCAGGACTCAAGCACGAGCAGTGTAACAATCAAAAAAACTGTTTTGTTGTAGGTTTTGTAGTCTATTGGTGGTAAAATGATGATGATGCCAATCTATCCCGGTGCACCATGGTTACCAAAGTTTCATGGGCCAAACAGTGACATAAAGTATGGGGACTGGAAGGAACAAATGTGTGGAATTTTAAATGCACAGGATCTGACTGAACCTAGGAAAACTGGACTTCTACTGGGAGCTTTAGCTGGAGAGGCCAAATCGCAGATTAATGTATTAGATGTTGGAGAGCGGGACACAAGTGTGAAAATGTTTACGTACCTTGACTCGCTGTATGGTGATAATACTTCAATTGCTGCACTTAGGTCTAAATTTTTTGGTTGCATACAGAAACCTACTGAGTCTGTTAAATCTTTCACCCTTCGTTTAAGGGAATTGTATTGTAAGCTGCGGCGGCACAGCCCTGATGACGCACCCTCCGAAAGCAATCTGCAGGACCAAATGCTTCTGGGACTAAGAGAAGGGCCGCTGTCTCAAACCCTCCGAACATATGTACGCCGAAATCCTGACCTGGATTTCACTGCCATACACAATGAGGCCTTGCTTCTGGAACAAGAACAGCGTGGACAAGGAGGTATTGATACGACATGCGCCGCTGCTGTGGGTGAGTCTCGACATTTCACACCGCCTACACCTAGTTGGAGGGAAGCCCTAAAACAAGAAATTCTGAGCGATGTTAAAGACCAGATGAAAGGACTTGCTCAAGAAATCATTAATGAAATAAAACCGCTTGTACAACACTCTGGGCTAGACCATTCCCCTAGGCGCTATCAACCCAGACCAAGGCAAGGAGGTCGGAGTAATTCTAATGAATGGACAACCGATGGCAAACCAATATGCAGGCAGTGCAAACAGGCAGGACATATGTCAAGATTTTGCAGAAATTCCTCTAATACACAATCTTTAAACTAGCCCCCCCTGCTGCTGAGGCCCAAGCAGTAGGGATTGCCCCTGATGCTAACCATCAGGGGGCCACCACTCAATTTGTTGGAAAATGCCCAACCATTGAAGTTTGTGTTGGTGGGGTGAAAATGATGGGGCTATTAGACACAGGCTCACAAGTTACACTAATTCAACAAAAAGTTATGAAACAGCATTTTTCTCAAGTTGAGGAGGGTACAGCCCCCTTGGTGTTAACGCTCCGGGCGGCAAATGGCCTTAGCATACCATATTCTGGTTATGCAATAATGGACTTTGAGGTGGAAGGCGTAAAGATCCCGGAGAAGGGTGTTGTTATTGTCAAGGATGACTGCTCTACTCATCCACTGCTCATTGGAATGAATGTGATTGGTGCATGTTGGGATGCTGTTTTTAAGCAGGGGAAGCCAGCTCTCTCCCCCAAGAGATGGGAGTCCCAGCAGGTGTGGCGAGAAGCGTTTGCTGTGTGCCGGAGGACCATCGCGACACCACCGGGAGATGGGTTTTTGGGCTACGAAGCGGAAGCATGGGGAATAGCCAGAACCCTATCTGTGGTGCGAGGCGGGAGGGTCCCTGTCCGTGTCTGTAACCCACAATTGTACCCAGTCTATATAGGACGCTATCAGAAGCTGGGCCGGTTATACCACGTGGAGGAGGGTGATGTTCAGGGAGCCCGTGACCTGAGCCTGACCATGGGTCCGGATGGTGTCGTAGAGGTTGGCCTAGTGGACACTCCGGACTCCAAAGAGGAACACACCGAAGAGGGGGTGAACAAGCTCGTTGACTGCCCTCATTTGACCCATCAACAACAGCTGGAGCTCCAGGCTCTGCTCCAGAAGTGGAGAAAGGTTTTTGCTACAAATGAAGAGGATTTTGGGAGGACTGACTTGGTTCAGCATCGTATTCACACGGCAGACGCCCCTCCCACCAAAGAAAGGTACCGACCTATACCACCTTCCATGTATAAGGAGATCAAGGCCTTGCTCGCAGATATGCTGGAGAAAGGGGTGATACGTGAAAGCTGTAGCCCCTGGGCCGCACCCATAGTCCTAGTTAAGAAAAAGGATGGCAGTTGGAGGTTCTGTGTGGATTATAGGAAGCTTAATTCTGTTACCCACAAGGATGCTTTCCCACTTCCTCGAATTGAAGAAACTTTGACTAGTTTAACCAAAGCAGAATGGTTCTCTACATTAGATTTGGCAAGTGGGTACTGGCATGTTGAGATGGACCCAAGAGACCGAGAGAAAACTGCCTTCACTACACCAATGGGCCTTTTTGAGTTTGAGCGTATGCCTTTTGGCCTCTGCAATGCACCTGCTACTTTCCAACGGTTGATGCAACAGTGTTTAAGTGGGCAGATAACCGAGTCTCTGTTGGTGTACCTTGACGACGTGATCATTTACTCCCCTGATTTTTTTGCTCATTTACAGCATCTGGAGGAGGTCTTCCAACGATTGTGGCAACATGGACTCAAACTCAGAATGGACAAGTGTAAACTGTTCCAACACGAGGTGAAGTTTCTGGGCCATGTGGTTGACAAGGCTGGGGTAAGACCTGATCCAGATAAACTCTCTGCCGTTTTAGACTGGCCTGCACCAGTGACTGTACGGGAGGTCAGAGCCTTTCTTGGCTTAGCCGGTTACTATAGACGTTTTGTACCAAATTTTGCTAAAATCGCCCGGCCATTAACGGCCCTCCTGGCGGGTGTTTCCGTCAAGAATAAGGCAGAGATTCCAATTCAGTGGTCCCCAGAGTGTCAAGCTGCTTTTGCAAAATTAAAATCTGCCTTGACCCAACCACCTGTCTTGGCCTATGCTGACTTCACAAAGCCATTTGTTGTGTACACAGATGCCAGCCACCAAGGCCTGGGTGCTGTCTTGGCACAAGTACAAGATGATTGGGAACGAGTGATCGCTTATGCCAGTCGGAGCTTGCACCCCACCGAAAGGAATGACGCAAATTACAGTTCGTTTAAATTGGAACTTTTGGCGTTGAAATGGGCCGTAACTGAAAAATTTAAAGACTATTTGACAGGAGCCAAGTTTACGGTTTTCACAGACAATAACCCTGTTGCCCATTTATCAACAGCCCGGTTGGGTGCTGTAGAGCAACGCTGGGTTGCCCAGCTTGCTTCTTTCAATTACCAGGTTAAATACCGTGCTGGCCGGGAAAATGTTAATGCCGATGCCCTTTCCAGGTTCCCCGCCAATCCCTCCACAGAACTAAGCGGTGAGGTGGCTCGGCTCACTGCGGCTCTGGAGATGGCCCCCACAACTCAGGAGCTGGGGTTACACTTGGAGGAGGACTGGAGGATCTTGCAAGGCGCGGACTGCGATATCCACACAGTGGCCGGGTATGTGGATGCAAGATCAATGCCTGATAGACCAACTAGGCGGTCATTACCGGCAAAAGCCCAAAAACTGCTACAACAATGGGAAAAACTGCAAGTGGTAGATGGGGTATTGTGCAGGAGGGTCCAAGACCCCAAAACCTTCGAGGTATATGTCCAGGTCGTATGCCCTACTGACAAGCGCCATGAGGTCTGGAGAAGGTATCACGAAGCCGCCGCCCATGCAGGAACTGAAAGGACGCTCTCCAGGATACGACAGTTCTTTTACTGGCCGGGCATGGACATGGAGGTGCGTCAATTTCAACAGGGGTGTGTCGCCTGCAGTTTACAAAACAGGGCTCAGCCGAGGGCCCCGCTACATCCTTTCATTGCCACTTACCCATTAGAGGTCATAGGCATTGACTATCTGACTCTAGGCAGAGACACTGACCGCTTCCAAAATATCCTAGTCATGACCGACCAATTTACTCGCTATGCTTGGGCAGTCCCCACCAAGGACCAAACCGCAGAGACTACTGTACGGGCTATGTGGGCTACTGTAATCCAGGTCTTTGGTTGCCCTGCCAGGTTCCACTCAGACCAGGGTGCTAACTTCGAGTCGGCCCTGGTTCAGCAGCTATGTCACCTTTATGGCCTCAGCAAAAGTAGGACCACTCCCTACCATCCTGCAGGTAATGGTAGCGTAGAGAGAATGAACCAAACCTTGCTAAACATGTTGCGCTCGCTCGAGGCTGAGAGACAGCACAGGTGGCCGGAGTATTTACCTGAACTTTTGGCAGCTTATAATAATACTGCCCATGGCGCCACCAGCTATGCGCCCTCCTTTTTAATGTTTGGCAGGCACTTGCGACAACCTGTGGACCTAAGTCTAGGTGTGAGCAGACAGCCGCCGCGTTATGACCTGCAGGGATGGGTTAGAGACCACCATCAAAAACTCTCTTTCGCTTATAATCTGGCCTGGCAGAACATAGAAAAAGTGGCAGGTAATCACAAGCGAATCTATGACCGAAAAGCGAATGCCCTTCCGTTAGCCCCCGGCGAGCGAGTGTGGGTCAGAGACCGGAACCGTAAGGGTCAGGGCAAGCTTCACCCAGGCTGGGATCCAGAACCCCATGTAGTGTTAGGGCGGATTGGGGACGCTGGGGTTGTCTATAAAGTTAGGCCAGAGAAAGGGGGAAGGGAAAAGTCTCTCCATAGGAACTCCTTGAAACCTTGCGTTGGACCCGTTCCCGAGGATTCTGAACAGACTCTTGATGGCCCCCCGGAGACTGCCACGCAAGGCCAAGGACCCTACCACTGTTTCTTGTTTAATCCCCTTGTGGACCCACCAGAGCGGCCACCGGCGCAGCCACCCAGCCCCCGGCGCTCAGCTAGGTCAAACTTTGGGCTGCCACCAGCTCGTTTTAGCCCAGATGGGGACTAAGGTGACAGGGACTGCCACCCATAAAGTAGGGGGGGATGTCACAGGATGATAAATTTGCACATTTGACGTTGCTGTGTGTTTGTACTTTTATTTTGAAGTGTTTTACTATTTGTATATTGTGGTGCTTTTTACTTCCTGTTTGAATTGCCTGGACCCTCGCACCTGTGACAGACCTTGTTAACCTAGTTTTACCCAATGAGCTGGGGTGCTGGTGGCGTGGGGGGTGGATTTTATTGGACAGTGAGACATTAAGAGCACGAGGAGCGGGGCATGAAGAGAGAACGGTCTGGCTGACGAGGGCACGGGCAGGACTACGGAGAGCAGGAGGAGCGACAGATCGAAGACGGCAGCACCGGTGAAGCCAGAGTACGACGCTGATCACAGCAGGCGGGCAGAGTAACTCTGCCCCTGCGCGTAAGTAACGCTGAATTAGTGCTCTGGTGTAATTTGGACGAGCTGCTGCTGCCGCCGTGTTTGGTGTCTGGGGCCAAGTGACTGCCTTGAGTTTTTGTCTTCCTCAGCGGCTTTGCCAGCCGGAGGACCAGTCCCGGCTCCGCCACCATCCAGGGAAGCCAGAGTACGACGCTGATCACAGCAGGCGGGCAGAGTAACTCTGCCCCTGCGTGTAAGTAACGCTCTAGTACTCTGGCGGGATACACTTTGCATGACTCTGAGCCCTATACGATCAAAGGAACGCGTTACTGCCTCTGGCTTTGTTTGCCCCACAGAGACTCCGCCACAACACAGCTGGAACCAGCCCACGTGCAAGCCGGCCGTCCACACCCCCACCAGTTTTAACGAGCTCCTATTTTATTTTCTTATTGGCATCATTATCCACTGTTTTTAGTTTTTGTAATAAATTATTTCTTAACTCATTCACTGCCCATGACGACAAAACTCGTCATGTTGAATAGTGACGCTCACTGCCCATGACGAGTTTGACGAGTTTTTCGTGTTATTACACGGGAGGCTGCAGTAATGTCTGGCGCACCTTGTTAATGACCCACAACACTGATATATAGTGCAAATGTACCTGTAATGATAAATCACCACCAGTAGGATGCAGTATTGCACCACAGGAGAGGTCATAAGTCAGTGGAGAGAAGGAGGAGGAGCGTGGGAGTGTGAGAGAGCGTGCTGCTGAGCAGAGCGAGCTGCTGTAGCAGAGCGATGATAGCGTAGCATTGAGACAGATCAGCGATCTAGTTTAGCGATAGTATAGCAAGAGTGATGGCGAAAAAGAATAGTTATAAGCAGTGTACACTGCTTCAGAGATTGACTCGCGGATCAGTGAGTGAGGTCGAGAGGGGAGAGAGTGGAGACCCCGGTGGAGGTCCGTCTCTGCAGCCACATTTGCGCGGAGCAAGAGCAGAGACACACCTTCCGCCTCTCGCAGCGTATCAGCTGCTGTTGTTACTGATGCCTCGGATTCGTTCAGCAAACCTGATCATGATTTATCGGACACACACACAAACACTCACACGCACTCACTCACTCACTCACTCACGCACACAGACACTCACTCGCACACTGACATTCACACACACAGACACTCACTCACACAGACACACACTCACTCGCACACTGACAGTCACACACACACACACACTCAAATTCACATGCTTCATTCTATTTTATACATCTATAGTTTTATTGATCTTTGTGTTGTTGTTGTTTGACGTTTTGGTTGATGGTATAGAAGAAAGTTAAATTTTCTATCTGTGAATAAATTGCCAACAATTTGCCATCAAAAGTATTATTTCAGAGTCATGTTTTTATAATGTTTGTAATGGAACAAGTGTGAAGATGTTTTGAGTTGTCACTAAAGCAGCAAAAATGCATCTAAAAGTCTCTTTTCTGCTTGATATGTTCCTGTTTACATACAGCTCCTTTTCTCTGTTTTCTTGCTCAGACCAGGTGTTATGGGTGAAAGTATGCTTTGTTCTATGGCGAATAACGCAAGAACGGTAAGAGGTAGAAACAAACTGTTTTTTTCAGAGTAAAGCAGAGAGGTGAATCTTTAATTTGGTGCCCTTGGTGTTTACATCGTCTAAAAAATGAATATTCTGTGGCACTTCAAAGTTGGGTCAAATCACCTGAAATTGCTGGCAGAATGCACTTCTCAAATCTGAAAATGCCTGGCAGTCAGTGAGTTAAGATCATCCTAAGGGTTTTTTGATTGGTTACACTGCTTGCCTTGTTTTAAGTGTTTTTAGAGGATTCCTATAGGTGGCGTTGTCGGTTTTAAACCTGTGTCACCTGACATAAACATTTGTAGTTCAGCCTACTTCAGCTCTGCTATAGATCCTTTTAAAGTTTCAGTCTGTAACGTCGGCCCTGCCTGGACTAGTCTGGTGAACTAAAATGTTACTGAAATGTTTGGACACCCCTGCCCTAGACCTCAGTGTTCACTAAAACAACTTGTCCTCAACTGACAAGGAACTACAGCTTTTACGAAGGAGGATTTTCTCAACTTTGTTTTTATTGAAGTCCATCAGCTTTCTGTAAATTCACTCTGGTCTCTCTCTGGTCTCTCTCTGGTCTCTCTCTGGTCTCTCTCTGGTCTCTCTCTGGTCTCTCTCTGGTCTCACTCTGGTCTCTCTCTGGTCTCTCTCTGGTCTCTCTCTGGTCTCTCTCTGGTCTCTCTCTGGTCTCTCTCTCGTCTCACTCTGGTCTCTCTCTGGTCTCTCTCTGGTCTCTCTCTCTTGTCTCTCACTCTGGTCTCTCTCTGGTCTCTCTCTGGTCTCTCTCTGGTCTCTCTCTGGTCTCTCTGGTCTCTCTCTGGTCTCTCTCTGGTCTCTCTCTGGTCTCTCTCTGGTCTCTGGACAGTAGCCCTGCAGAAATAGAGCCACTAGTTCTACAGCACAAGACCAGGAGAACCAGAGCTGGTCAGAACATGTCACTTGATTATCATCAACATTATTATGCAATAGGTTCAGATGCATGTTATCTCAATCCCTTCTGAGTAATATTTAAACAATCTAAACAAAAAACAAATATAACAATAAACATACAACTGTAAGAACAGGATTAAACTGACTAAAGTACATTTTCAGAAGTTCTTTTTTTTTAAAAGGGTGCTAGCCTTTTGGTCGAAATGGTTAAACTTGCTAGTCGCTCTCTGATCTTGCTCCGGTCTCTGGTCTGGTCTGAAATTTTCCCACTGTGTGATAAATAAGGAATCGGTTAATCTTGGATTTCTCTGGTCTCTCTTTTCATTTTTTTCAGTTTATTACTTTGAGTTTTGTTGCTATACTTACCTTGCCTTGATCCCTCTCTTATTCACAGGCTGAAAGAATAATCATCTGTCTATTAGACTGGACTGTAGTTTGGAGTCTGAGCTGTGAGATACATTACTGCCCGTTTCTCCTTGGGGAATACAGGCTCCAGAGCAGCACCCTGCTTTGGAAGTACCCCAAAGATAAGCTCATGTGTGTTAGTATTTGATATAGGTTGGCATCGACATTTGCACTGGTCCACCCCAGGGCGGCTGTGGCTACATTAGGACATTATCATCGCTCCCTCGGTCTATCGGATTGAATAGTGCAAAGAAGTGCTCAAAGTCTGAATGTAACTTTGACTGGTTTAGGCCGTCCTCTTTGTGTGGATTTGAAGCTGGGGTACTGGTTCCTCACTCTCCAACTAGTTTGCTTCCAGCCTTAGACTGTATATAGCTCAATGAAGCCCAATAGTTTGCTCCAACTCGCACTGGCTCCTTTTGGCTTACATGGAAAAGTAAACTCTACCAGCTCAGTAACCGTTTGTGCCACACCCACCATTGTGGACTACAAAACATTTTGGTTTACGTCCTCTGTGATCCAGGTGTTTATATTGTGATATTGTCTTTGTAAAACCACCAGATATGAGTATTGAACCAATCAAATACCTTCATTCACGGAGAAAACTCCATCTTGCCTTGGTAACTGTCTTAGCTACACATGTTACCGCTCAGAGCTAACACTCTCTAAACAAATGCCCATATAAGGGAACTGGCTCCAACTGGCTTATGTTCAAATTAGCTTCTTCCGCATTGAGGCTAGCACTATGGTGATGTCACACTCTGCCAGTCCACTCCTTATATTCGCTCTGTGCTTTTATAATTAGTTTGGCCTCGGTCACGGCTTTAGATCAACTTTTTTAGGGAGAAAAGTGAAAGAGAGGACCACCCACTTTCTCTGCACTTTTCACCAGAGTAAAGTTTGGGAGTGTGACATAGTTGTGAGGCCAAGCAAGTCCCTCTCTTAAAGCTGCACATACTCACTTTGTCTAATTTTCGAATGTGAGCGCTGGCCTCGCTCTTTCTGCTCCCCCTCCACGCACTCACGGAGCTTTCTTTTAAGTATGTTTAATTGACAAAAACATACTCAGATTGTAAATATTCAAAACATATTATGACCATGGGAGTACAGTAGAGTAGATTAGGGCAGGGTAGAGAAGTGTCATGGTGTGAAATTTTTATTTTTATTTAGACTGCAGTTCTCTGTCTACCGTGCCCGAATGTGTTTCACCGGTGTGTGTATATGTACCCTTTTATGCTGGTCCATTGTCTCTGTCTGTATTTGTCTGTCTATGTGTGTCCATGTTCCTGGTTATTCTTGGATTTTGAGTTTGTTTTTACTTTGGACTTTTATTTCTATCATCAATAAATCATTATTTTTGTAATTCCTGCATTTTGGGCCGTTTGTTTCACTGCGTGACACAACAGAGTAGACAAGAGTAGAGTAGGACTGGTGAAAGGTCTTCCTGAAGAAAAGTTTTCTACTTCCGCCTCCCGACCAGCTCTTCTGTTTTAAACTCGACCTCGGCTTTAGCTCAAACTACTGAGCACAAATGAAGCGATTTCAAATTCCAACTTTTAATAGCTGTAAATATCAACCAAGTCGTGCATCAGCGCCTCGCTCTCCGACGGGGCCCGAGGAGCCAGGTAATCAGCACGGCGCATCCAGGTGTGAGCGATGCGTGTAGCCATCTGAACACTCCAGGTTAGCCACGATGCTCACTGCGACCGCCATTTTGTCACCCTGTCCAAACGCCGTTGGTGCTGGTTATTAGTCATAATGTATGTTTATCATCTCGCCCCGGCATGTGTGCGCACAGGGGAGCACGCAGAGGACTTAAATCATGTCGTGAACGCAGAGAGGAGGCCGAGGACGAGGGCGGCGCCGACAGAAGCAGGCGACCGCGCTAAACCACTTATTAATTGTAAAAAATAATGAGGTGGCCCTGATTATCTCTCTTGACTGAACGCTTTTATCAGCGTGATGCGTGGAAGGCGAGGAGAAACTCTGAAGAGAACTTTGAAATGTGAAGGCGGGGGATTACAGACAACACAAAGAAATACCTGATCCAAATCCTGTGTCGTAAATATGTGGAATAAAATGATTGATCTAGGTATAAAACACAATTTCTCCTCTATTCTTACATTACAAGAGTAGACTAAGCCCATACACTCTCAGAAATAAAGGTACGGATTTGTCCTCATAGGAGTGCAATCGCTTGTCACTGGGGCAGACACCTCACAAGGACAAATATGTACCCCTAATATGGGGTACATTTATGTACCCTTGTATATTGTACCTTCCTGGGACAATTGTGTACCTTGTTGGTGGCAATTCTGTACCTTACCTAAACCAATAATGTACCTTAGATTTGTACCTATGAGTACAAAAATGGTCTCCTAACGTACCCTTATTTCTGAGAGTGTACTCTACTCTGTCCTACACTAATTTAGTCTACTTTACTCTTGTCGGCTCTTCTCTATTCAGCTCTTCTCTACTGGACTGAACTAAACTTGACTCGACTGAACTCTACTTGACTGGGAGCATGTCCACTGGCCTTGTTTAACCCATGCCAGGTCCTTCTTTAGTCCCATTTGGCCCTGGTTCTATCGAGGCTGAGCTGGTACTAAAGTGTTCTAACTGACAGTGAATGGCCCGAGTGCTGCTGGAAGCCATTGTGACAAAGACATTTCCCAGGATAATGGTTTGTTATAGGAAGGTTGCTACAATACGCTACCAGATACTAAAGCAGAAATACAACCAGTTAGACTAGAGCAAAGTAAAGTAGAGTAGAGCAAAGTATAGTATAGTGAAGTAGACTAGAGTAGAGAAGAGTTAAGTAGGGCTGAGTTGCTTTTGGTCTTGACTCACGGCTGTATTACCACATGCCACAGTGGCACGTGAATGTCTGCAGGTGCGTTTGTCCGTGCAGCACTCTGGAAACTTCATGTTGGTGGAATGTTCCATACAAATAAAGTTTAAATGCCACAGTGACAATAGAAGCCCCCCCCCCGCAGCGGTACCCCTGTGGTGGAAATAATGTGTTGAAAATCGTCCTGAAACGAGTGCAATCATTCAGATTCTTCAAAAACAACTGACATGAATAAGAAAAGCTTGAACTCATTATAACCCCTCTACAAGAAGGTCCTCCTTGAGGCTTCTCACGTTTTTTATTTAGTTTTTTCTTGCCAATGCAGGAGGGTGAAAGGACAGTTGTGATGATCCAAGTCGTTCAACAATCAACGACATTTACGGACATCGGTCATCTGCCCCTTATGGACCAATGGCTCTTTCTGAATTTTTTATCATTGTGTTTCCTTTGATTGAACTGTTTGAGTCTCTGATCTAGGTTTGATAAGTCCTCTGAGATAACTATTGTTGTTTATTTAGAGCTATACATACATACATGAACCAAAATTGAATAAAAAGCATGTACTATAGTTAAAATCTTCCAGCTCTAATCCTGACCAAGAGCATCAAATTCTGGAGATGGTCCCCTGTAACTACGGCGACCACTGACAGAGGCCCGAGGGACAATGTAAGATGGGTTGAATGCAGAGAACACCTAGACGTTAACAATATAAAAACCCATTGTAACGAAAGAAAACAGCAATTCATCTCAGAATCAGATAAATCGTGTCAAAACAGTTGCGCCTCGTCCGGTCTGAGCGCTTCATAACCGCGCCATGGTTGTGTTCTGGAGCGCATTAAGGTGAGTGATGGTGGCGTGCGCGCTGTGATCTTTTAATAAATCATTACCATCTGTGACGCGCACCTCGCTCTCACTAACGCGGCTTTAAATGTTGCATGTTTAAATTAATCATAAGTCATCTGTTCGCGCATTAGGAGCCACTCGGTTACGGTCGTGCCAAACGCCACACATTTCACCGCATATTTTAGCCCTTTTTAGATTTTTATTTTGTATTTACATCTGTGAAGACTCATAATACACACTAGCGGTATAGAATGCTCTTTTCAAATCATTTTAATATGGTGACTATCTGTATGTGTGTTTTGTCATTTGTTTCCCAATAAACAGCATTCATATGGCAAGTGAGGAGAATGTTCAGAGGACGATAACAACCTCTCCCTGGTCTCTCTCTGCACTCTCTCTGGTTCCTCTTTTTGCTCTCTCTGGTCTCTTTCTGGCCTCTCTCCCTGGTCTCTCTCTGTGGTTCTTTCTCTTGTCTCTCTTTGGTCTCTCTGGTCTCTCTCTGGTCTCTCTTTAGTCTGTCTCTCTGGTCTCTCTTTGGTCTCTCTGGTCTCTCTCTGGTCTGTCCCTCTGGTCTCTCTGGTCTCTCTTTGGTCTCTCTCTCTGGTCTCTCTTTGGTCTCTCTGGTCTCTCTCTGGTCTCTCTCTGGTCTCTCTTTGGTCTCTCTGGTCTCTCTCTGGTCTCTCTCTGGTCTCTCTTTGGTCTGTCTCTCTGCTCTCTCATTGGTCCGTTTCTCTGATGTCTCTCTCCTCTCTCTTCGGTCTGTCTCTCTGGTCTCTCTCTGGCCTCTCTATCTGCTCTCGCTCTGGTTTCCCTCTGGTCTCTTTCTCTGCTCTCTCTCTCTCTGGTCTCACTCTGGTCTTATTCTTATTGCAATTTTCGCCTTTTGTTGGAAATGCTAAATGTATTTACGTCTGCAGGAGCTCCGTCAAAACACACACCATCCCTGAATATGATCTCTTTCCAAATCATTAAAATATGTTGACAATCTGTGTGTGTTTTTTCTCCCAGTTCTCTGAAAAAAAATCAGCATAAATATGGCATGTGCGAAATCCGCAAGGTGGACGGTCTACAGAAGGTGTAGAGGTGGGATAAATTTAATTACGGTTTCAGATATTCATTTGGCAAATATTTCAAGGATGGAAGAGGCGGCCCAGAATGCCACGGCAGCCTGGCACCGGCTCCTGGTGTAATCCTGCAGAACGGAGCAGGCTTTTGTGGATTCTATGGAAGAACCGGACCGCTCCAGGATCTCTGATGAAGTGTGCCGGCTAGACCACAATGTGTGTGTGGGTGTGTGTGTGTATGTGTATGTGTGTGTGTCGGATCCACAATAAGCCCAGATGTTGTGAAGTTTCCAAATGCATTTCTCCTACAACTGTTTCCCACAGACGTCAACAGGACAATGTTTTGATTAGGCAGAGGTGTGTGTGTTTATAGTGTATGTGTGCATGTGTGTATAGTGTTTGTGTGTGTGTGTGTCTAAAAAAATGGATTTCTTAATTAATAATTACTACTACTTCTACTACTACTACTGCTGCTATTATTGCTACCTCTTCTAATGCTACTTCTACTACTACTCCCATTACTTTTTCTACACTACTTCTGATACTACTACTACTACTATTACTTCTACTACTACACAAAGCCTTCAGTGACAAAAATAGTTCTATCTTGCACAACAGCAGCAGCACACTTCCTCTTCCTGTGGCCTATTTGAGCTGCAGCAGGAGTGCGAGGGCCCACCGGAGAGCTGTGCCAAAGCCTCCTCTGTATGAGAACCTGATAGAGAGCAGGCAACCGGAGCAGCACCTGGGGTCCTGAGCGCTGTCAGATATATGCAGGATGTACTATGTATCCACCAACACTAAACCACAGCCTCAGCTTACAACTTAAGTGGCACAAACTCAACTTATCTCCTCCATCATCTCAGCTGTAGCACGCACACGCACACACACGCACACACACACATACACACACAAACACACAATTAAAACTAAATTGTGAAGCACTTTGTGATCCTTGTCTATGAAAGGCACTATACAAATAAACTTTATCTTTTACTTACTAACTTACACAGACGCACACACACACAAACACATACATACACACACAGAGGCATGCATAAACACAAACACACGTGTACACACATACAGTACACCTACGCACGCACGTACACACACTATTCGGTTATTGACTTTGTGGAAATACACCTGACTGCGAATGTGTCACATTTGCTGCTGATGTCGAAACCAGGATGGGAGTTTGTATGAAGCCAAGTATTGTCAAATAACTTTGTTTTCTTTATTCAAATTTCATATTAATTTCACGGCTTTTTTCCAATAAGAATGGGCATCTTCCAAAGATGCCCAAAGACCAAAGAGACGAGAAAGAAAGATCCGAGAACCAGAGAGTCAAGAGAGAGACTATGAGACGAGAAAGAAAAATATTTGAGACCAGAGAGAGGTCAGAGAAAGAGACCAGAGAGACTATAGTGGCGTATGGGAGGGCAAAACTTAATCTATGACGCCACGGCGGGCTAAGCAAGGGAGCACTGATGACGCGCAGTCGGAGAAATTGCACAGTATTATGAAGTTTATTGCGGAGAGTAGAAATGAATCAGGCACTTACTGGGAACGTTGCTATGTATGATGAAGATGAAGATACCTCATTAAGACAGTGCAGATATTTAATTGATGGAAACATGCGGTCAACAGAAAGTTCCTTCCCCAGCTCACCCCACCGCCATGACACAGGCACACACACACAGGCACACACACACACACACACAGCTGAAGTGAGCGCGTGCACTAAATAGACAACCACACCCACAGTGCAGCCGTGCATGATACTATATGCGCGTGCATGTACCAGTCACAATCACACAGAAAAACTAAAACCCTAAATGGCTCCTACAGAGACTAAGGAGAGAGACAAGAGAAACCAGAGAGAGAACAGAGTAAGAGGGACTGGAGAAAGACCAGAGAGAAAGAGAGAGACCAGCGACTTTGTTAGAATGGTTAAGGACACTATAAAAACTCTCTTCAAAGACTTTTCGTCAGACCAGGATCAGCTGCTGTGTGAGGCAGATCTCTTCAGTGTTCTTCTAAAGTGCAGATACAGTTGTGTTACTTATCATGATGTTGTGTTGTATCAGGTCCTGACAGATACACAAACATGCAGCAGGTGTGAAATCCCCTAGTGAAGGTCCTCCTGATCACGCTGAGCATCAGTTCGATTCAATGTATTTGTGTATCGCCCTAAATCACAGCAGCAGTTGATCGGGAGAAAAACAGATCAGAGAATCAAACAATTCAAACTCAGTAAATATAAAAATACCAAACACATAGGAGCCTTTAGTCCATAGTGGGATGAACACTGTCAATAAATGTTAGTAAGTGTCCCTAAATGTCTGGGATCATCACTGTCCTGAGACCCTCCTGTATCGGCAAGGAACCAGGACTGAGGCGGTAGAACCAGGACTGAGGCTCTAGATCCAAAACTGAGGCTGAAGATCCAGAACTGAGGCTGTAGATCCGAGGTCTGAGGCTCTAAATCCAGAACTGAGGCTGTAGATCCAGGACTGAGGCTGTAGATCCAGGACTGAGGCTGTAGATCCAGGACTGAGGCTGTAGAACCAGGACTGAGGCTGTAGATCCAGGACTGAGGCTGTAGATCCAGGACTGAGGCTGTAGATCCAGGACTGAGACTGTAGATCCAGGACTGAGGTTGTAGATCCGGGACTGAGACTGTAGATCCAGTACTGAGGCTGTAGAACCAGGACTGAGGCTGTAGAACCAGGACTGAGGCTGTAGATCCAGGACTGAGGCTGTAGAACCAGGACTGAGGCTGTAGATCCAGGACTGAGGCTGTAGAACCAGGACTGAGGCTGTAGATCCAGGACTGAGGCTGTAGACCCAGGACTGAGGCTGTAGAACCAGGACTGAGATTGTAGAACCAGGACTGAGGCTGTAGATCCAGGACTGAGGCTGTAGAACCAGGACTGAGATTGTAGAACCAGGACTGAGATTGTAGAACCAGGACTGAGATTGTAGAACCAGGACTGAGGCTGTAGATCCAGGACTGAGGCTGTAGAACCAGGACTGAGGCTGTAGAACCAGGACTGAGATTGTAGAACCAGGACTGAGGCTGTAGATCCAGGACTGAGGCTGTAGACCCAGGACTGAGGCTGTAGATCCAGGACTGAGGCTGTAGAACCAGGACTGAGGCTGTAGATCCAGGACTGAGGCTGTAGATCCAGGACTGAGGCTGTAGACCCAGGACTGAGGCTGTAGATCCAGGACTGAGGCTGTAGATCCAGGACTGAGGCTGTAGATCCAGGACTGAGACTGTAGATCCAGGACTGAGGCTGTAGAACCAGGACTGAGGCTGTAGATCCAGGACTGAGGCTGTAGATCCAGGACTGAGGCTGTAGATCCAGGACTGAGGCTGTAGATCCAGGACTGAGGCTGTAGAACCAGGACTGAGGCTGTAGATCCAGGACTGAGGCTGTAGAACCAGGACTGAGATTGTAGAACCAGGACTGAGGCTGTAGATCCAGGACTGAGGCTGTAGATCCAGGACTGAGATTGTAGAACCAGGACTGAGGCTGTAGCTCCAGGACTGAGGCTGTAGATCCAGGACTGAGGCTGTAGATCCAGGACTGAGGCTGTAGATCCAGGACTGAGGCTGTAGAACCAGGACTGAGGCTGTAGACCCAGGACTGAGGCTGTAGATCCAGGACTGAGGCTGTAGATCCCAGAGTAGACTGAGAGGCTGTAGCCAGGACTGAGGCTGAGACCAGGACTGAGGCTGTAGATCCAGGACTGAGGCTGTAGATCCAGGACTGAGCGAGCTGTAGTAGCTCCAGGACTGAGGCTGTAGATCCAGGACTGAGGCTGTAGATCCAGGACTGAGGCTGTAGATCCAGGACTGAGGCTGTAGAACCAGGCCTGAGGCTGTAGACCCAGGACTGAGGCTGTAGATCCAGGACTGAGGCTGTAGATCCAGGACTGAGGCTGTAGACCCAGGACTGAGGCTGTAGATCCAGGACTGAGGCTGTAGATCCAGGACTGAGGCTGGTTCTACTTCAGAGTGACTCCAGGAGGGGAGGGAGTTGCAGCCCATGAGTTCGGCCCGGGTTGCGACCAGTTCACAGGTGCAGATAGAAGGCCTGGTTAACAGACAATGGGACAGTGAGTGAATAGCAATGAACAGACTACAACTGAAGAAATAACTGAGAGATAATTGGAGAGAGGAGAGGATAGTGCCGTTTCTATACTTCTCCAGCACAACTTAAAGTAGAGCACCAAATACAGATGTTAGAAAGAGGCACCATCGTCAAAGGTTCTGCTCCGTGAAAAACCCTGTTATTCTTCACCTGCCACTGAATGTAGACATCATCAAACACCAGGAGGCAGAGGCAGCATATTTCACACTTCACTCCATATTTCGTTAATCCAATGCAGAGGACTCGGAAGAACACGGGAGCGCATGAGTCCCGATCCGCGGTGTGGAGGTGTGGAGCAGTGGGATCCAGGGGCCCGGGTCCTGATCCGTGGCCTGGGGCAGGGATCGGAGAAGGGGCTGGCTGGCAGGTGGGCGTTGTCGCTTTGTGCGCTCCGTCCGGGCCTTTTGTGGGACTGAGCCGGGGTTTGCTTTTGTGTTTCTGTTTTTTGTGGAGGGATTATGAGTACGGGGGAGGATGAGGGGGGAGGTGGGGGAGACTGGGGAGTATGTACAGAGATGTCAGGGCGTGTAAAGAGACATGTCATGCGGTTTCCGGGTCAAGCTGCAGAGACCAGAGAGAGACCAGAGAGAGACCAGAGAGAGACCAGAGTGAGAATAGAGAGAGCGAGAACAGAGAGAGAGAGAGAGACCAGAGCACTAGACTGCTCCTCAGACCCACACAATATCTGTATTAATGTAGCCCTGAACAAAGATGAGAAACACCACCATCTACTGGTGAATGTCATAATTACAACCCATAAAGTAGCTTAAAGGAAACATATTCTTAAAAACCAACTTTTTTCAGATTTGTTTAACATTGTTTTCTCATCTGGTTTCTCTCTGATTTTTACCTCTCTGGTCTCTCTAATGCTCTGTTCTTTCTGGTCTCTCTCTCTGGTCTCTAGTCTATCTCTGGTCTCTCTCTCTGGTCTCACTCTCTGCTCTCTTTCTCTCTGGTCTCTCTCTCTGGTCTCTCTCTCTCTGGTCTCTCTCTCTGGTCTCACTCTCTGGTCTCACTGTGGTCTTTCACTCTCTGGTCTCTCTCCCTCGCTGGTCTCTCTCTCTGGTCTCTCACTGGTCTCTCTCTCTCTTTGGTCTCTCTCTCTGGTCTCTCTCACAGATAGCCAACATATAGCGGCTGATTAGCATGCCTGAAAGTGCACTCCAGTGCTGTAATTACACGTGACACCAATTACTCTGTTACTTTGTATTAAATTATAATGGAAAATTCCACTGGAGAATTGGAGCCTAATTGCATCTTAATTTGCATAATTTTGCATATTAATCACATCTCAGTTGAATAATAAATTTTAGCAGATTTTTTAATTTATGCGTTGATAGGAAAACAAGTTGAGGAAAAAATAATTGGCGAGAGCAGAAAAAAGAAATGATGACTTTAAAACGTTTGTGCTGATTCTGCTCATTACTGTTGGACACTGAGTCAAAGAGAGAGACAGAGACAAGATTCAGAAATATTATTATCCATATTATACTATCACAGTTTGGATTCATGTTTTTCAAAAGTTTCATTCTGGAACAGAGGTGTGCGCCGAGCTCCTGTACTACAATACAGTTTTTCTCAGCCGCTTTGGTGCTTTCCTCAGATCAGACGGAAAGTTTAAACCTCCAAAACGTTGAGTCATTTGTGCACATCATCGTGTTTCTCCTTTGAACAAATGCTTTTGGACATGTGTCAGTTACTTTCTCTGCTGTTTTATAACGTTATCATTTGCTTTTGTCATGTCAGTGAAAATGGAACATACTTCTGAAGCTGAACAGTCATTCCCGATAAAACTAATAGTCCTCATTTCATTGCTTGAGGATTACATACAACATTTACAACATGATGGAAATGAAAATATGTGGCCAGACTGACAGGAAGGCGTGGACGTCCAGGAATAGCGTATGTTCAGTTTACAGTTATATGTACTGTTATATTGTTTACATTTGTTCTACCATAATGCCATTTCTTATGTTGGTTCTACAAAAATACAGTAAGGGACTATGTTTTCTTTTTGCACACAATGCTGCAGAATCTCAAAGAGCATATGCAGTAAATACATACATACACTTACACATACTGTGTCTTGTACTCAGTTACCTCACTAAATACAGTCATGTGTAACTTTACTGTAGTTTTTGGCTGTACCGTGTCAGCAGTGCTGTCTTGACCATTTTCAGGTAGATTCACTCAAATCTTTTTGCATTGAAAACACAGAGAGAGTAAACTGTCACAATGAGAACATGACTAAGCCATTTGACTGTCGTGTTCATACACACTGGTGTCAGGACTTATTATTTTGAGACACAGACAGTTTCATCGACATGAAGACTTGCTTTTGAGGAATTAATAATTCATTTTGAGTAAGTGACGCACTTTTGCAGGTTTTCCACGAGGTTTTGCAGTTTGTACTCATTGTTCTGAGAAATGCATTAACTGTTGTGCAAATGAGAAGAGTGATGTGAGAAATGCACCAAAAAGTGAATGAGATTTTTTTTTTTTTAAAGTACAAAGTAATAAAAGTAATGTAAGGTGTTCCCAAGCCAGCTGAGAGACAGTCCTGTCATCGTGTCCTGGGTCTTCCCCTGGTCGTCTCACGGTGGGACACGCCCATAGACTGTATATATTAACGGACAGAGTCACGCCTATCTCCGCCGTTCATAGGAGTTAACCATGAAAAGTGCTTTCATGGAGCAATCCAAGATGGCCGTGAGTGGTCCCGCCCACAAGAAAATTGTGAAAAAACGCATCTGCGCATGCGTCAGCCGGAGCAGCTCCATTCATTTGAACGAGAGACTTAAAAAATTCACAGCAAGTAAACTAGAGTGGACCACAAAAAATCACCCCCCTCAGCATTGACACACATGTGGAACGGAGCTTTGGACCAAGAGCCAACTTTTGGTCCATCCTGTAAAGACGTTTTCGAGAGGTCTGCTAATGCTATATGTTAGCATTGGCTAATTCTTCTTCTGGGTCCACCCCCATCGGCCCGGGGTGGTACTGCAGCATGTCAGCTCACGTCATTTTGGCCACTTTTGAGCTGGGACCCTCCCCCACTGGACACGCCTAGAACACCTCCCCAGGGAGGCATCCCAAACAGGAGCAGCGGCTCTACTCCAAACCGTTCTGGCCAACTCTGGTTCTCCTGGTCTTGTGCAGTAGGTGCAGTGGTCCTTCTACAGGGCCAGAATAAGGCGAGAGTGTTCTGACCAATCAGGGCAGAGCTGATCAAAGCAGAGTAAGAGCGAGCCAAGTTTGTGGCACTAAATTATGAATTTACAGGAGGCCAATGGACCAATGAGTTCAGGACGACAAGGGACACTACAATCCCCACAAAATCCTCCTATGTGAAAGTTGTATGTTCCCAGTCAGCTGAGGACGAGCCGTGAACACTGAGGTCTCTCGAGTCCTCTAGTCCATTTGGAGATGAGTTTATGCAAGCAGCACCCTCCACACAATATCAAACATCCAGGGTTAGGACAAAGCTGTGATTGTCCCTGACAGTAATCTAATGTTCAAAAGTCTGTTGGTTTGATTTGTATGAGGACAGAATCACAGAGCAGCCGGCGCACCTCAGGCAGGTGGTCTGGTCTCATGGTGCTTTCAGACCGGCAACGCTCAAACGCTGAAGCCCCGCTCACCAGACGCATACTCTAGTTTCAGCAGAGACTTCACCAGACGCTGACGAGCCGAAGTACCGAAGTAGCCGGCTCTATGCTAACAAGCTATGCTACGCTCTTGTGTACAGATCTCCAATGCAGTTTCAGGTGTCTTGCTCACGACATTCACGAGGACGCATAGTTTTTCATATTAAACGTATTCCCATCGCGAACACAACGCGTATTTCACAAGCACAGAGTCCCCCATTGTCAGCCCTGGTTTGAGTTCTGGTGAAGCCTGGTGTGGGTCCTGTTTTGGCTGTTTACAGTATTTTCAGTCTGCTCGCTCAGTCCGCTAATGTCCCCGTGACCACTTTGCTGCTCTCTGATTGGTCGCTGCATGAACGTCCCAAGGAAAGGATGAACAGAATCCATCTCCTGTGGACGTTCATTTTTCGCTCCTGCTCCTCCCTTTTCACTTTCCCGCCAAGTCCGTGCGTCATTATTGAACAGTCCGTTCTTGCCGAGAGGTCCGTGCGTTGTGACGGTCGAACGCGTGTCACCGTAGACTTTGCATTGAAACCCGACGCAGCATGATTCGGTCTGAAAGCACCATCAGACACAGCCATCGTGAGACGTGTCCACGGGAACTTTTGACATAAAAAAAACCCTGAGGTTGAATGAATGAAAAATACGCTTATACCAGACTGTGAAATATTCCCCATGAAATATGTATATTGCAGCACATAGAAGTAAGCAGAGAAATAGACAAACAGATAGACACAGGTGAATATGGTAACATTGTGACAACTCAGATCACACCATGTTGTCTTCATCTCATTTAAAAATACATAAAAAAACAACTTTTGAATCTTTGTCAGAAAGAGCCCTGTGAGTTAGTGAGTAAACGGCTACGGAACGAAGTGGGAAAAAGTCTTATGCCTAGCGTACATCGACAGAGAAACTGGGGACAACTAGTTGCAAGGCGGCTTTTGGCAACTGAGAGGAGATGGTGGGAGATGATCAGTTGCCGAAATCGGTCGATGTGCGCGCTCTTACAACTGGAGATGATCAGTCGGTCTCCAGTTCCAGTCAGTTGCCCGTGTTCTACTTTTCGGCAACTAGTTGTCCTCAGTTGCTCCGATGTGCGCGCTCCATGCGCCGCTCCGACAACGTGTGTGTATTGCGTGTATTGCGAGCCCGCAACAGTTTGTTGTCAGAAAACACACTGTGGTTGAGGCCAGTTGCTGTCGATGTACGCGCTGTTATTCAAGAGACTGGCCTGCGACTCAGAGTTGCCCGTTTTCGCCAGATTGTCGATGTGTGCGGGGCAGCAACTCAGAGGCGACGGATATAATCAGTTGCCAGTCCGATGTACGCTAGGCTTTACTATTTGGAATTCTCAAAAGTGGCATCAAGGGGCTCAAAAAACAAAATATGGAATATGGTGCCGGCCATGGTCTCTCATCCATGGGCTGCTCCACCAGTGGCACACTGTGGTCCTGTGCCTGTTGTGGAGAACCGAGCCAGGACCATGTGGCACACTTGTACCGGGAGGTACCAGAGCGTACCCCCTACATGTCCCAGAGCCTGATCAGACCCGCGCAGCGCTCCACGGTGGCGTCTTTGCTTGGACCCGCATGAACCAAAGCCATTACGCACTGATTGTAGGTGCATATAACAATCCACACATTTGTGGGAGAGTTTGACATCTTGCACGTTATTTAATAACACAAAAACAGCCCTAACATAAAATCGTCAAATTGCATATTTGTAATGTGAGAGGTTTGCCTATAATCTTGTCGGAGTGGGAATATGTTTATTGTTGTCCAAATCTTGTATTTCATGCGTGTTTTGGCGTGTTGTAATGAAGGTTGAAATGAGCGTACACATTTACACCACCTCCTGACTTGGTGTATATTTTTTGCGTATAGTACGCTCACGTCCAGATTGATAAATGCGGAAAAGTGTAAATATTTTGCGTACGCATCATTTACACCCTGATTTGGCCGTACGCAAGTTTCATACATGAGGCCCACTGTGAGAAACCTTAGGCAGGCCCATATTGAGAGAGTGGTCCACTCCCACGGACGGACAGGCTCTAGATCCAGGACAGAAGAGGCTTCCAGGCGGGGTGCAGCCCCTAAGTCCAGACCGGGGAGACCAGTTCACAGGTGCAGATAAAAGGGGCTGAATTCAGGTGTCTCATCGTCACACCATGAAGTAGACAATGGGATAGTGGGTGATTAGCAATGAACAGACTACAGCAGAAATCACAATATAGAGTAGGAAGAGAAGACTGCAGTGCTACAATACTTTTCCAGCAGTGGTCTCCATATGCTTTTTTTATTGTGTTTTATTGTATTTCTAAGAATTTCCTGAGTCTAACCATATGCTACGCCTCTTTGACACCTATGGTGATGTCACACACTGTCGACAAGTGAAATAAGGCTGTCATTGTTTGACTCTGAGTATAAAGACTGATGTTGGGGACCTTTGCATGTGCAGATGATGGAGTATGTGGAGACCAGGACCAAGGCCCTGTCCCGCCATCAGATCCAGAAACTTGCGGTTGACACTGATGACATCATCTTCTTGCTCCCAGAGGACGTGACTGTAGTCTTTGACCAATACGGTGAGGAAAAGATCCGGTTTTTCAGGGAAGATTAGTATTAGGCGGGAGGTACTCTACAACATCATGAAACCACTAGTGTAATAGGACGGTTACCTTTATTTAAAGTCTCTCTGATCTTTCTCTGGTCTCTCTCTGTGTGGTCTCCCTCTGGTTTCTCTTGTCTAGTTTATTGCTGGTCTTATCTGTCTGGGCGATATAAAGGTTCAAAAGGTGATTGTGAACATTGTCTCTGTGTCAGGACGGAAGTTCTGCTCCATCGTCATGCGCTTCTGGTTCCTGACTTCGCTGGAGGGGCCCCAGGACCCTGAGGCAACCAAGATCTTCAGAGTGGCTCCCAGTCAAGATGGCTGCCAGCAGACCACTGTGGCCACTGCTGTCTACGAGTGAGTGAGAGCTCTGTGTGAGAGCCGGTCTTCTAATCCTTGCTAAATCATTCTCCTGGTAAATAGTACATAGTTCTGCATGTTTAAGGTTTCTAAAACTCTGTGAAGACCTCATTTATTTGCACACACAAGTTCCCCTCCCTCTGGTGGTGGCTTCAGGGAGTTACAGCTTCAGCCCCTGGAGCAAAAGAAAAAGTGGATTTGTGTGATTTGGATTTCCCATGTTTCTGTTCAGATTTCGCCGTGAGCTGACAAAGGGGGCGTCTCCAGACTGGACCGTCATCACTGTGTGGCACTGGCACTGGACCCTGGCCCCCGACAGCTGACCGGGGGGAGACACCGGGGGAGACACCAAAGCCCTGTTTCCAACAGCCCTTCTTCCTTCTTGTCATTCTGGGCCAAAAGACATTGGCAGATAAAAGCCTTACCGCTCGCACGACTTAATTCCTGTGCAGAGACCTGTACAAATAAATTAAAGTTATTGTTTGTAAACAATAAACAAATAATTCTGTGTGTATTATTTGTCTTTATTTAAATCTGTCTGTGTTTTGGATAAAACTGTTTGACAAGGATGGTTTTGAAAGCTGCACTTGCTACATGTAACTATTGGCCGCTGGTGCAGTCCTCCCAATAGCTTACGTGTGTTCTTTTGGTCTTGACAATGTTTAAAAATAGAAAAAACATTAACTGTAGCGAGACATGACAAGATCAATGGTGTCCAAACTTTTTAGTAAGGGCTACTGTAGTTCGTCAGTTGTCCAGGGTCTGGATTGTAAAACAGGTTGCTCATGTACAGTGGAATAAAAAAGCTTGGGCACCCCTCTCAATTTTTATGATTTTCCTTTACATATTCCTGGTTGTGTGGGTAAGAAATGTCAGTTAAATATTTGTTAAGTAAAATAATGTTTATCATTTAACTTTTGTTTTGCTTTTGAATTCGCTGGAAACTTAAGTAAGTCCTGAAACAGTTTTTGTGTTGTGTTACAATTGTTCTTCCTTTTTTCAACCCGAGATGTAGCTGCTGTACAGTGTTCATGGTTTTACACTGGTCCAGACTGGAGCAGAGAGGAGAGGATTAGTGGTCTGAAACAAGCAGATCATGCAAAAAAATCTACTGGAGGAAGAATAGCATTTTGAAAAATACTAATGAAGCATTCAGAATTTTACTTAAGACCAGAGCAGAGAAAATTGTCCAAACCAAGCGGCTCCATCTCAACCAAAACTGCTGTTTCATTTTAATACTATTGTTAGCTATTTATAGAATTATGTATTTGTTTGTTTGTTTGTATGGATGGATGTGTTTCTGTTGCTACTGGACACCAGAATTTCTCTTATCTATTTATCTATATTTCCAGACTGCAAGAATTATTTAATCCAAATTATGCACCTGCGTACTACAGAATATTGAGTTGATTTTTCTTTTGTGGTGCCTACATTTATGAACATGCCTAATTTGGTTTCAATAATTCTCTCAAACATTCTCAAACATCACTGTGTTTGTCTTCTATATGATATATTTCATTGACATTTCTTTTTCAACAACCAATGATTTATAAAGAAATATAAGAATTTAAAGGGTGCCCAAACCATTTCACACTACTGTATGACCATTTTCTGAGCTGAAGTTGGCTGAATGTCACCTGTTAATGTTAATTTCACCAGCTACACTAGTGTTATGTGTGTCATGTTGTGACTCATAAACAACTAATAATTATTTAAATGCATTCAAAGGCTGAAAAGATAAGTGGTACAGTGCCCAGATGCATTCATATAAAGCTTGGGTAGAAAAAAATGTATGTTTCATAGAATCCTGAAAATCCACTCCGTTCAATCATCATTTCACTGCATGTAACGTCTGGGTCTAGTCCCTGTGTTAGCGATTACAATCGGTTGTATTTTGACTGACCATTCAGCGAGCGCGGAAGGCAGGTGTTGTTGTTAGCTGTGGGTGATGTCAAGAGTTTGCGTCGAACAGGCAGGTTGTAGTTTGGCAATGGCGAAAAATGCGATAGTAAAGTAATCCGGTCTGGTTCTATCAAGAAATTGAAGCCAGAGCAAGGGTAATATTTAGCTAATGTAATCCCTGGCAAAGATTGTGGCGCTACTCCCCACCATAGACTGTATATATTAACGGACAGTCACGCCTATCTCCGCCGTTCTAACTAATGGGCCAAAAATTGAGCTCTGCTGGAGCTTTTCAAAATGGCCGCAAGCGGTCCCGCCCACAAGAAAATTGTGAAAAAACCAGTGGGGGCGGGTCCCAGCTCAAAAGTGGCCAAAATAATGACGTGCGCTGACATGCTTCAATACCACCCCGGGCCTGTGGGGGTGGACCCAGAAGAAGAATTAGCCAATGCTAACATATAGCATTGGCAGACCTCTCGAAAACGTCTTTACAGGATGGACCAAAAGTTGTCTCTTGGCCCAAAGCTCCGTTCCACATGTGTGTCAAAGCTGAGGGGGGTGTTCTGGTCCACTCTAGTTTACTTGCTGTGAATTTTTGAAGTCTCTCGTTCAAATGAATGGAGCTGCGCCGACTGACGCATGCGCAGATGCGTTATATCACCATTTTCTTGTGGGCGGGACCACTCACGCCATTTTCGGTAGCTCCAGTAGAGCACATTTTTTGGCCCATTAGTTAGAACGGCGGAGATAGGCGTGACTCTGTCCGTTAATATATACAGTCTATGGAAAAAACGCATCTGCGCATGCGTCAGCCGGCGCAGCCGCTGAACGAGAGACTTCAAAAATTCACAGCGAGTAAACTAGAGTGGACCAAAAAAATTCACCCCCCTCAGCATTGACACACATGTGGAACGGAGCTTTGGACCAAGAGCCAACTTTTGGACCATCCTGTAAAGACGTTTTTGAGAGGTCTGCCAATGCTATATGTTAGCATTGGCTAATTCTTCTTCTGGGTCCACCCCCATCGGCCCGGGGTGGTATTGCAGCATGTCAGTGCACGTCATTTTGGCCACTTTTGAGCTGGGACCCGCCCCCACTGGTAAACTCAGATCCAATCGTTTCAATCTGCAAAAGGAGTTAACCCCTCCCACCTGTAAACGGAGCTCAATGGAGCACCTCTAGACCTTAGTACTAAATGTAATTTGTACTATGGTGTGGTACGACCAGGCTAGGTCTATCACTAGTTTTCACATCAGAATATTTCAAACAGGGACCGGAGAGAGAGATTAAAGAGAGAACAGTGCAAGAGACGAGAAAGAGAGTAAGGCCAGACAGACCAGAGAGACTCTAGAGCGAGCGAGATTCAGCGAGACCAGAGTGAGAGACCAGAGAGAGAGTGAGCCCAGAAAGAGAGGGCATGAGAGAGAGACCAGCAAGGGCCTCATTTGCTCCTTTGAACGCGTTGCACTGAAAAGTGAACTCTTGCTTGGTTAACCCACTTTATAGCTACTTAATATTCTTAAATAACATGTACCCAGATAATCCCCGCGCCCTGGTGGGTGTACATGTTCTCGCGCACGACAGCGACAGTATGCATACCCGTACAGATATATATTTATATATTTTGAAAAATCCAAAATAAAGAGGTTGAAACGCGGTGACTAATTCTCTCTCAGATATTCCCCACCTGATCAGCGTCCCCAAACACAACCTGCGCTCTCATGCCGTGCCAGGAGCCATCGCGCTCTGACACCGCGCGCTATTAATGTTGACAAGACTTCTGTCAAAATCTGGAATTAGCTTCCGACAATTCATGTTTCCACGGATGGGGATTATTGCAATGTTTTCGAATGCTAATGCACCGGCGGAAGTTCGCACGTGGGCGGCTGTCGCAAAGCTGATTACGCGGATGCGGTGAAGGCGCGTGCGTTTAGGGGAGATCGGTCACGGTTGTGCATCGCGCCGTCATTAAGCGATAGATGAAAGAAAGTGCAGATATTTTCTTATTATTAGTTGACTTTTAATGACGCAAGATTTATGAATAAGCGTCATTAATCCGGTTGGAGAAACAAAGCGAAATATTGAATTATGAGTGGTTCGGCAAGAGGCGTGACGTGCAAATAATCATGATTTCCTTGACAAAAGATAAGTGGTACAGGACCAAGATGCATTCATCTAAAACTGGGGTTTTCTTCCAACTTCCAAATGGCAAAATGATGGAACTGTGTCATAAAAAATCCAAGAAAAATTGTTCTATCACTAGTTTTCACATGCATATATTGTTGACCTGTTACATCTTTAGATCAGTGTTTTCAAACAAGAAGGACTGGAGAGAGCCTAGAGAGAGAGACCAGAGATATAGAATATTATAGATATTATAATAGATATAATAATAGATCCATGGTCTGAAGGCATTAGACTGCAGATGATATTCACAGCAATAATATATTCACAAACGGGTAGGCGTTTGTGGACGAAGCAGCCGTGCAGGAGCACAAGGTGTATACGTGAGCGCCATTCAGACTGACATGTACACAGCGTCAGGTTTATGTACGGTCAATGGGAAAGGATGTTGGGGTTGTCGTGGCAAGGTGCTCTTTCGCCGCCAGGCCCTTCTCGAGCACAGTGCTAGCTTGCTGCATCGGTCGACATGGCTTTTCACGCGTTGATCTCTGACCGTCTGCACCCGAGGAAAGAGAGAGCGTGCAGAGGTTGTCTGAACTATGGATCAATAATAACTGTCTAAACCTGAACTGGTCAGGATTAGGACCAACTAGACTGGGACTTATGCTTAGAAGGATCGAACTCTTACACGCGAGCTTTATAAACTTACCCAAAGCTGTACTTTGGACATATTTGTCTGGTGTGGAGCTTCTGAATGTAGAGAAGGCCAAATACCTGCGGCACGTAATCAGGAGTGACCTCGGTGATGACGATGACATTCAGAGGCAGTACTGTAAGCTGTATGGACAGGCTAACACTGAAGCACGGAGATTTCACACGTGAACAGATAAAGAGAAAATAACTTTGCTACTGCACACCTCTGTATCCTGCCAGCTCACTGTTTGTTCTTAATAATGTCCCCACTCTGAATGCTCTGATCAGAAATGTTATTTATCCTCGTAAGTAGCATAAGCTACATGTAGCTCTATAGTCAGTCGGTTGTGTTTACATCTAAAATCACAAGTTTTGCTTTGCTTTTTTGTTAACATTTTTTTTTTATCTTACCTTTAAAATGTCTGAAATTGGTGATTTTTTTAGCTATTAAAACAATCTATGGGCTGGAAACAAGAGAGAGATCACGTTCACAACAAGTAATCCAATGGGCTCTATGCACTACTTCCGTGTTTTAGCTACAACCCCACTTCACTTCCTGTTCGCGGGAAATGGCTTGAGTTTCACCGGAGTTCAGCAGTGGTTTCCATGAGTTTCCCAAATAATGCTCAAACGGGAATTAAACTGTGAGGATACTGGGCATTTTGGGACACAGCAGTGCTCTTTGATTGTGCTGTCATTGTGTTTTTATAAAGTTTACAAATCTCTGAATGGCCACAGTCAAAGCTCGACCTCAGAGAGAAAGCACAGACACTTTTGGGTCAGTCTCAGCTGAATGTATCAATCTAATTACTAAAAAACGTCACTAAAACCCACCTAAAAGCCATAGGACAGCCATAGACAGGAAGTGAACGGGCTGTGCTTTGTTAACAGGAAATGACGTCACGCCTCCCCGTGCATTTAGCCCATATGGCAGCGTGATTTGATGCCCACCTTTTTGAGAAAACTACCCACAATGTCGTGCGGTCGAGCCGGAAGCTCGGAACTCCTGATGCATGTATTACACGATGTCTAGCATTTAAACAGAGACTTACTGTGAGAAATGGAGCCTCGTAGTTAGCAGTTAGCATACAACGCTTCTGGAGGAGTACATCCACATCTGCTTCGAGTAGCTCCTCGTATCCCAACCAAAGCTCCGGGAAAGGATATTCCTCAGTAAGCTTTTTTATCAACAAAGTCATACAAGCAAACATATACTTTTAGGCAACTTCTTCAACTTCAAAGCTGCTAGCCACAGTCTGGACCCGTAGTTAGCCGTTAGCTCCCCATATGGAATACTCATGAACATAACACGCTCCTTTCAGACATACAGCCAAGTGTTTCCACGAGTTAGTACAACCACGGTCTGTGAGCCGTGTTAACCGCTAACCGGAAGTGGAAAACAGTACATAGCCTCAATGGCTGCGCCCATGGTTCCCCCCAGAAAACTTGTCTATAGATAAAAAAAAAGTTTAACTCCATGATACCATGCACTGGTATGAGGTATAATCGATACATAAAATAATCAATTTAAGACAACACATGTATTTTTCATAATGTAACTACAGCCACGGCACAAAAAGAAAAGACAAATTATATCTGCAGTACATTTCTTTCTAGATCTACAACGTTTTTTGGGGAATTTGAAACCTGTGTTGCCAATTGCATTAGTTTTAGCTTATTTTTTGTATTAATTGGTAAATATTTCATTATCTTTTAGAGACCGAGAGGGAGAATGAGAGAGAAAAGAGAAAGTGAGAAAGGGTGAGAATGGATGGTTATATGTATATGGAACACTTTTCTTCCCATAGACATCAGAATAATGTTGTTGTTGTTGTTTACCTGCGATTCATGAGGAATAAATAAAGATGTATCATCGATGTGATCTGGTGGCTTCATGGTATGGATTGGTCATGAAAAGTAGACAGAAATACTTGCCATATAGGACATCGAACAGAAGCTATTATAAAAACAAAGGTTATGCTTGTATACATTTATCTGTTAAAAATATTAAAATTATGTATTCTTATTGTCATGGTGTGGATTTCATTTTTGTACTTTGGTTTTACTTTGACATACGTTTTCTGTGGTTTGGTTTTATTTGTAGTTCCTGTCTGGTTCCCCTGTGTTGATTGTCTGCCCCGCCCTGATGTCTGCCCCGCCCTGATGTCTGCCACGCCCTGATGTCTGCCACGCCCTGATGTCTGCCACGCCCTGATGTCTGCCACGCCCTGATGTCTGCCCGCCCTGATGTCTGCCACGCCCTGATGTCTGCCACGCCCTGATGTCTGCCACGCCCTGATGTCTGCACGCCCTGATGTCTGCCCGCCCTGATGTCTGCCACGCCCTGATGTCTGCCCCGCCCTGATGTCTGCCCCGCCCTGATGTCTGCCCGCCCTGATGTCTGCCACGCCCTGATGTCTGCCCGCCCTGATGTCTGCCCGCCCTGATGTCTGCCACGCCCTGATGTCTGCCACGCCCTGATGTCTGCCCCGCCCTGATGTCTGCCCGCCTGATGTCGCCCGCCCTGATGTCTGCCCCGCCCTGATGTCTGCCACGCCCTGATGTCTGCCACGCCCTGATGTCTGCCACGCCCTGATGTCTGCCCCGCCCTGATGTCTGCCACGCCCTGATGTCTGCCACGCCCGCCCTGATGTCTGCCCCGCCCTGATGTCTGCCCCGCCCTGATGTCTGCCACGCCCTGATGTCTGCCCCGCCCTGATGTCTGCCACGCCCTGATGTCTGCCACGCCCTGATGTCTGCCACGCCCTGATGTCTGCCACGCCCTGATGTCTGCCACGCCCTGATGTCTGCCACGCCCTGATGTCTGCCACGCCCTGATGTCTGCCCCGCCCTGATGTCTGCCACGCCCTGATGTCTGCCACGCCCTGATGTCTGCCACGCCCTGATGTCTGCCCCGCCCTGATGTCTGCCCTGCCCTGATGTCTGCCACGCCCTGATGTCTGCCACGCCCTGATGTCTGCCCCGCCCTGATGTCTGCCACGCCCTGATGTCTGCCCCGCCCTGATGTCTGCCCTGCCCTGATGTCTGCCACGCCCTGATGTCTGCCACGCCCTGATGTCTGCCCCGCCCTGATGTCTGCCACGCCCTGATGTCTGCCCCGCCCTGATGTCTGCCCCGCCCTGATCTTCTTTATTTATATACCGCCTTTCACAGAGCTGAGTCTCAAAGCGGTTTACAATTGTTATTATTTTTGGGCACTTGTCTCTCACTCCACACAGAGATGGGAGCGGGGTCGCCGAACAGGAGGCGCATGCCAGACCTATTGTACATATTTTTAGTGGTAGGGGAAACCGGAGCACCCGGAGGAAACCTACGCAGACACGGGGAGAACATGCAAACTCCACTCAGAAAGGCCCTGGTCCGACCGGGATTCGAACCCAGGACCTTCTTGCTGAGAGGCGAGAGTGCTATCCACTCAGCCACCCGTGCCACCGTGATGTCTGCCCCGCCCTGATGTCTGCCCCGCCCTGATGTCTGCCCCGCCCTGATGTCTGCCACGCCCTGATGTCTGCCCCGCCCTGATGTCTGCCACGCCCTGATGTCTGCCACGCCCTGATGTCTGCCACGCCCTGATGTCTGCCCCGCCCTGATGTCTGCCCCGCCCTGATGTCTGCCACGCCCTGATGTCTGCCCCGCCCTGATGTCTGCCCTGCCCTGATGTCTGCCACGCCCTGATGTCTGCCCCGCCCTGATGTCTGCCCCGCCCTGATGTCTGCCCCGCCCTGATGTCTGCCACGCCCTGATGTCTGCCACGCCCTGATGTCTGCCACGCCCTGATGTCTGCCCCGCCCTGATGTCTGCCCCGCCCTGATGTCTGCCACGCCCTGATGTCTGCCACGCCCTGATGTCTGCCCGCCCTGATGTCTGCCCCGCCCTGATGTCTGCCACGCCCTGATGTCTGCCACGCCCTGATGTCTGCCCCGCCCTGATGTCTGCCCCGCCCTGATGTCTGCCCCGCCCTGATGTCTGCCCCGCCCTGATGTCTGCCACGCCCTGATGTCTGCCACGCCCTGATGTCTGCCACGCCCTGATGTCTGCCCCGCCCTGATGTCTGCCCCGCCCTGATGTCTGCCCCGCCCTGATGTCTGCCCCGCCCTGATGTCTGCCCCGCCCTGATGTCTGCCACGCCCTGATGTCTGCCACGCCCTGATGTCTGCCACGCCCTGATGTCTGCCACGCCCTGATGTCTGCCACGCCCTGATGTCTGCCACGCCCTGATGTCTGCCACGCCCTGATGTCTGCCACGCCCTGATGTCTGCCCGCCCTGATGTCTGCCCTGCCCTGATGTCTGCCACGCCCTGATGTCTGCCACGCCCTGATGTCTGCCCCGCCCTGATGTCTGCCACGCCCTGATGTCTGCCCCGCCCTGATGTCTGCCCTGCCCTGATGTCTGCCACGCCCTGATGTCTGCCACGCCCTGATGTCTGCCACGCCCTGATGTCTGCCACGCCCTGATGTCTGCCACGCCCTGATGTCTGCCACGCCCTGATGTCTGCCACGCCCTGATGTCTGCCCCGCCCTGATGTCTGCCCTGCCCTGATGTCTGCCACGCCCTGATGTCTGCCACGCCCTGATGTCTGCCCCGCCCTGATGTCTGCCACGCCCTGATGTCTGCCCCGCCCTGATGTCTGCCCTGCCCTGATGTCTGCCACGCCCTGATGTCTGCCACGCCCTGATGTCTGCCACGCCCTGATGTCTGCCCCGCCCTGATGTCTGCCACGCCCTGATGTCTGCCCCGCCCTGATGTCTGCCCCGCCCTGATCTTCTTTATTTATATACCGCCTTTCACAGAGCTGAGTCTCAAAGCGGTTTACAATTGTTATTATTTTTGGGCACTTGTCTCTCACTCCACACAGAGATGGGAGCGGGGTCGCCGAACAGGAGGCGCATGCCAGACCTATTGTACATATTTTTAGTGGTAGGGGAAACCGGAGCACCCGGAGGAAACCTACGCAGACACGGGGAGAACATGCAAACTCCACCCAGAAAGGCCCTGGTCCGACCGGGATTCGAACCCAGGACCTTCTTGCTGAGAGGCGAGAGTGCTATCCACTCAGCCACCGTGCCACCCGTGCCACCGTGATGTCTGCCCCGCCCTGATGTCTGCCCCGCCCTGATGTCTGCCCCGCCCTGATGTCTGCCACGCCCTGATGTCTGCCACGCCCTGATGTCTGCCACGCCCTGATGTCTGCCCCGCCCTGATGTCTGCCCCGCCCTGATGTCTGCCACGCCCTGATGTCTGCCCCGCCCTGATGTCTGCCCCGCCCTGATGTCTGCCCCGCCCTGATGTCTGCCCCGCCCTGATGTCTGCCCCGCCCTGATGTCTGCCCCGCCCTGATGTCTGCCCCGCCCTGATGTCTGCCACGCCCTGATGTCTGCCACGCCCTGATGTCTGCCCCGCCCTGATGTCTGCCACGCCCTGATGTCTTTCACCTGTGTCTGTGTCCATATGTACCTGTGCTCCTCTCCTCTTGTTGCTGGTTCGTTGTATTGTCTTGTTTGTTCACATCTCGGTTCCTGGTTCCGGTTTGGATTTTGAATTTGTTTTATTACCTTTGAATTTTTGTTTTCTCATCATTAAATCATTTATATTTTTCCATTCATGCATGTTCAGTCCTCCATCATCTCACTACATGACACTTATTCTTTTTAACCTTGTTTATTAAATAATCTTTTTCAGTGTTGGATATTGCAAGTATACTGTATGTTCTTGAATCATAAAATGGAATGCATTTAGTGTTAATATGATTAATATATGTTATAGTTTGACCATGTTTACATTGATATAAGTAAAATAGGGCACTCTCAAACCAAACCTGTGTGTGTAATAAAACACACACACCTGCCACACCTGTTACCTGCCTAAGACTGACAATACAATTTTAATTGAAAAAGTAAAATTGTATATTTTAAATGTCAGTTGCAATCTATCATTTGTCATTACTCATGAACCGCAAATTATAAACCCTTTTTTAAAATAAATATTAAAAATAAATTCATAACTATGCAATTGAAAAAAATATACATACAATAATAACATCAGGTACATCCTCAATCTTATTTACTCCTTTTTTCAGTTGCTTTAGAAAGGGAAAAGACTCTTTTTACAATTAAATATCTCTACTTGTACTGGCAGGTTATGGCACTTATGCTTTACATTTATGCATTTGTCATCCCACAAATGTTATTCTCAAAGTGCATTTAATTTACAAAACATAAAAACTTTTTCAAAGTAAATCGTATTGAACAACTACTGAATGAAAGGCTGCACCATGAGCTTGGAACCACCAACTTAACATTTATACAACTTCAGTAATAACGTTAAAAAAAAAGTAAAAAAGAAAGTACCACAGTGTGGCTGTCTTTAAAAGACTGAGGAGTTTCTGTGAAACTTGTAAATGGGCGAACATAAATCCCTTTGCAAGAGTGTGATTTCTTTTTCCACTTTTCAAAGTCCACTTTAAATCTCTGAAACAAAGTATCACATTATTGTTTCCCTTTATCGTCATATACAATCGTTGGACTACTATTACATTTGTGTCAATTAAAAAAGATGTGGTTACTTTCTTTGAAATGACTTGATTTGGAAAGTCTCTCAGGAGAGGATCATGCATTGTCTTGTAGCGTTGTACAAAGTCGTCAAGACGTGTAAACCGCCTTCGCTGTAATCTGAAGTGTTTGAGGTCCCACTGTGATTTCTTTATTCCCTGGGTCCTGTTTTGAGTATAGTTCTGCAAAACAAACAAAAAAAAGGTAGCAATGACACAAAAATGAACTTAGGCATTTTTTAAAAATATAACAACTTACCTGAGTATGTAATATGCTGATTGGAAATTAATTCAGGGCATGGTAAACATTTTCTTCTCTGTCCAGATCAAGCTTTGCATCATCAATAATGTCTTTGAAATGTTTGTGAAGGGGTGTGTCACAAAGATCATTCTGAAGACCAAAATGACAAATAAGAAATGCTAAAAAGGTAAAGTAAGTCCTTCAACACCTTTTGTCAATAACATAATGAACAACAAAAGGCTCAGGTCTTTAAAAAAAAAATATATATCCACTGTCCTTATCATGCTTTTATGCCTCCACCATTAACAATGCGGTCAAAGTAGCATCATCTTGTCCAAACATGAATCAGATTGATAGCTTTTATTACAGACTCGTAGTCCAGAACACAAAAAAATAACAAGATACAACACACTAAAAACAGACAACATAAAACAATTAAAAGTCCCCAAATCTCTTTAGAGGAGGCATCTACACCAGTGTTTCCACAGAGCAGAGGTAAAACGAACATCACTGTATGCTCTACTCGTCAACACTAAAATCATCATATTTGCACTATTGTCCAGGCGACACATAAACTTGAACATTAGGTTCCTCAAGTTGGCCTGCAGTGAGTTTACTCGAAAGGACACAAAAAGTTCAGAAGCGCTGCTCCATCTGGGCCTTTTTAGCAACAGTCTGAAGGCATCGTTGTAGGCCACTTTCAGTCTCTGTAGGCTGGATTTTTTATAGTTCACCCACAGATGAGCGCTGTAAAGCGGGGAGCAGTATGCCCGAAACAAAGCCACTTTTACTGCATTAGAACAGTGTCCAAATTTACGCAACTAAATATTAGCCTGGGCCTACAGCATACGGCACTGTCGATACATATCCTCATCGTCTGACAGACGATCTGTCAGGATATGACCAAGATATTTCACCGTGCTTTCAGTTTTTAGGATGTTTCCAGATAGCTTAAAGTCAGGAAACACCAGGGCTTGGTCCTCTTTGGTTCGACAGGTCATTATGACACTTTTCCTTTCATTATATTTGATATTGTTTTGTTCACCGTACGCCGAACACACATCAAGCAGCTGCTGGAGACCAGCTGAACTCGGACATCAGCATACATCAAGTGGTTAACGATACTATCTCCAGCAACACACCCAGTTCAATTCTTTAGAAAAGTCATTCATATAAAAATTAAATAAAATTGGAGACAGCAAACTCCCTTGTCTCACACCATTGCTGACCTGAAATGGTGCAGATACACAGTTGTCCCATTTGACCTCCAGAGTCTGATGGGCACACCAGTAAGACAGGCAACGAACTACATATTTAGGAACATTGGCTTGACACAGTTTGGGAAACAATTTGGCATGGTTAACACGGTCAAAAGCCTTGGAGGCATCTAAAAAACACATAAAAACAGTGGATTGTCTACTTTTATATTTACTTATTATACGGCTCCTCACAGCAGCAGTAGAATGCTCCATTGATTTGAATGTAATTTCAAAACGTTCTACCGGTCATTATTTTCTATAACTGACCTCTCAAAACAATAATGACCGCTGCCCTTTGGCAACGCACTCTCTGCTTGTCTTTCAAATGCGTGGATAACTCCGCAAGTAGTTCCGGCCACTCCGGAGCTAGCCACGCTCAATCAACACACTTAAATGTTAATCGGAGAATACTTATACATATACATTCTTCACACACGTGCACGGAAATTTTCAGAATTTTCTGGTCTTGTCTTCATGACAAAAATACTATTTCTCTGCGTCAAAAAGCGATCGTGAAAAACCCGGAAGTAGTTCTGGCCGCTCAATAAACGCAAATGCCAATCAATCAACGCAATGAAATGTTTATCGGAGAGTGAATTATACATATCCAGTCTTAATACAAGTGCACGGAAGTTTTCAGAATTTTCCGTTTACGTTTTCATGACAAAAACACTGATGTAATGCGAGAAAAGGCGATCCCGAAAAACCCGGAAGTAGATACCGGCACATTTTAAGATACCGGCACATTTTCGGACACATTTGCAGAGGATCAAATTATGGATTTAGGTTAGGTTTATGTTTGGGTCACTCACCGCTGATGTTCAGAATTCTTTGTTCAGTTTTCATGCAGTTCCAGAGAGTTCTAGTTTGGAAGTTGCCAGCCTAACTGTTGCCCGCGGTTGCCGAGCAACGGGAAAACTTTTTGGGACTACTTTATTTGTTGTCATTAAATAAACTTTTGGCATTCATAAAAGTGATCTGAAGTTTATTTTGTGTGTTAAGTTGGTACAAAGCAGTATAATAAGCGGGATAATGTATAGCCTACAGGTCATTATCGGAAAATAAGTACCGACAGGGCGAAGCGGACCCCGACGCGCAGCGGAGGGGTCTGCTTCTGCCCTGAAATGACCTGTAGGCTATACATTATCCCTTACTTAACAATTCTTTTAAAGCATAAATACACATGTCAGTACCATGATGGGCTTTGAAGCCAAATTGATTGTCCGTGGAGCCAATGTGAACACTGAGCCTGCTCACAAGGATTTGCTCAAATTAATTGATTTTATATTGTGATTGTCATAATCTTAATCATTCACATTGATTCATTGCTGATAATCTTTAATTACTATTACCTTATAGTCCTCCACAAGGACCACAGTGTCAGCTACAGCAGGCGACTGCTTCGTAAGTTCCTGCAGGTTCAGTTGGTGTTTCTGCACACGCCCTCCATTGCATGGTGACGAGAAAACAATAGTGGCACTTAAAATCAATTCTTCCATTTCGGGAAGAGTGTGGCAGGATGCGAGGAGTCCAAATGTGTGCATGGCAAACTTAAAATGCTTTGGTATCCTGCAAATCAAAAGTAACATGTTACCTGTTTTCTATCGTTTGCAGTAAAATCAAAATTTAATATCATTATTGTGTTGAAGATACTTGCGTTTTTCTGCACAGGTCTTTGGCGTTTTTCATAATGTGATTGGAAAATCTAACTTTTTGAGGAGAACTGGCCCGTAACAACCTTGTAGTACAGCGTCTGGAGATGCTGGATTGACATTTTGCTAAAGGTGAAAGAAATCGATTGCAGCAGCACCACTGACCCGTCACAAATGAACATTACAGGTCTTTTCAATAACTGTTTCCCAAAAATGCGGTAAGCATCAGTCATAAAAGCTGGCAAAAAATCCTTGACAAGGATTTTGAACAACCAGTTCGTATATGTAAAATGTCTTTGTGCTGTTCCTTTGTAAAATGCTCCCTGTGGCATCCAGGTACACAATGTCATTTTGGCATATATCATTAAACACAGATGTTGTTCTGTTGGACCAGAGCATTACTCTTTTAGAATATAGTATTGCTCTTTGGAGCACATCGCTGTCATCGCCAGTTTGACTTTCAATTATTTGGAGTATACTTTCCATTCCATTGGCATGTGGGCAATTTCATTTTTTTCCTGAAAAATATATATTTTTCAGGACTTTTGAACCGGGAGCTTCATCCCTGCGTCCCGGATCAAATATATTGTTCAACATGGCTTCTAATTTTCCAAGTAGAATGCTCTGGGAAGTTGAGTCTTTAATTCTTCGGCTATCTCTTTTTGTGCTGTTCTCCTAATAGGTCTGCTTTTAAGCTCTTCCTTACTATGGCATAATTGTCCATCCAGTTTGACGTGTGCCTTTAGAGTTGTCTCACAGTCTGCTGCAACTTTCACCGACACTGTGCAGTCTTTAAAGTGCAATACCCCACACAAGAAAATAATGGCCCATTCCTTTTGGAGTTTACTCGTCTGAGGCAATGTCGCTTAAATGCCAAACTACACTAAGGGAGTATGCTCCTCAGACCACCAGCAATTATATTGGTCCATCCCAGCCCTCTGAATGCCCTTAATCCTCCGGACTGCTGCAGAGACATCCATTTTTCTTTTTGTATAAAAAAAAAAAAAAACGGATCCCGCGGCTATTTTTGCGCTGTAAAATCTGTCCTTCTTCAAAGAGCACTGTGAACCACAACACATAATATTAACATGCATCAAAACATTGTGGTGAGTCCACAGGAGGGACAGTACTTCGTACCTCAGTTTCTGGGTGAGCCTCTGAAGATGCGTCTTCCTGGTGGCTTGTACTGTATTTCCAAAAAAAGTCTGAAATAGTTGTATGGCAACCCATGAAATTCCAATTTGTGACTGTCGATCCTCTTCAGAGGAAGACCCAGACAGGGCCTCAGCAGTCTGAAATGTAACGTACAGGAACATGACATCTCAACTATTTGTTTGAGAGCGCATTTCTTAAGGTCAAACATGGAGTAGATACAAATAATTAAACTATACCATCCATGCTTTGTATAAATTCTTCCTGTTGATGGTGGTGTCACGGCACTAGTCACTAGCGCTCTAGTCACGCTGCTTCTATTGACGGAAGTGAGCGGGAGAGAAGTCTATAGGACTTAGTGCGCGGACGTAGTGCTCCTCGTATTATTACGCCTCACAATATAGTTCCCCTTTTTATCCGCTGAGAAAATGGACATGTTACATTTCTGTGTTACTATACTTTGTAGAGTAACTGCTAATTTACACATGAGGCGTTACAGCACGTACGCGTTATACGCGCGTAACTTTTTTCCATGTTAACCTATGATGATATTTACACTTCTAGCGTTATACGCGCGTATGACAGACGTATGACGCAAAGCTGCGCTCTAATTTAGGATGGATTTCTAATTTTGTGCGTGCACCAACGCGTCTCCCATTGAAATCTCATGTAAAACATGATTTTTCTAGCGGCCCTTGGCTCTAGATCGCAGTATACGCACACACAGCACTTGTATCTAAACATCAGCAGGAGGAGCAGCAGGTTTTACAGTGATTCTGGACATTGTTTTTTTTTCTTTCATAAAGTCTGGCGTCTGGCCAAACCAGCACAGAGACCATGAAGACAAACACATGCATGTGATCTGTGTTGCTCTACATCAGTCCTCTGTACTGTCCTCTACACGGCTCCATAGACTACACAGGGACAGCATCAGAAGACGCGGACCTGCACACGGCCAGTGTAGATACTCCAAAAAAATGTTATGCGCAGAGAGCGCGCAGTAAACGAGTACGCGCTGTTTACGCCTACTGTGTAAATTCCCCGTAACACGTCACGTAACTGTATTTAAATAGGAAACACGTGGAAGAGTTTGGGAGCTTCTAACGGGAGCTGATTTGGAACTATACAGTCTGTGGAAGAGGCTGCGTTTGTGTTCCGTTTGCAAGACAGAGCACACGGACAAAGATCACACAGGTACATATCAACTAGTCTAAGGTAAGAACATACGTCAGTATGTAAAAATAGTGGCCTATTCCTTTAAGGTTAGGGTTAAGGCTGGGTTGGGGTTATTTTATGGGAATGGCATAAATAGGTAGTTTGTTGTATTTACTTCCGCTTCCGTCCCGATTCCGTATATGATCTAGTGCCAACCATAGAAGCATGGCTTTGATCCATTTCAATGCATGGGCGTTACCCGCTATGACGTCACACACACGTTAGAGCATAGACAAAATCATTAAAAACACATTCTTTTTATAAAATATAGGATTTTTTTTACTAGAATCTATTTCAGATCAACAATAATTAACTGTCATGCAATTTTGATATCCACAATTAAAAAAATAAAAAAACCTGCATAAGGTCTTTAAATTATATACATTAGGAGGTTTATTGACAGGTAATGTCAACTAAGGCCTATAAATGACATCTAGTCACTCTTCGAAGTTAAACATATGTGTAGGCAGGTGTACTTACCTCTCTTTCGGATGCATAATGTCTCACTATGTTTTTATTATAGATCAAGTTATAGAACCATACTGTACCCGTTCCAATTCTCACCCTTGCCCTTTTTATAGAACCCTTGCCCATAGATTTTGCGCGTGCCCGCGGTGATTGGCGAGGGTCCTCACACCCCTAAAAACCACCCTTGCGCGCAAGTGAGCTCTAGATCTCAATTGCGCGCAAGGGTGATCCCATGATTCATTACGTGAGTTAGTAAAGTAGCTGTCGGGCAACTAAAAAAAACAACATACCTTTCGGCCAATCAGAGTCAAAGAGGCGTAGGCTTGATCACAGACGTTGGTTTAATAGTAGTAGTCTTTATTTATATACCGCCTTTTCACTGCAGATCTGAGTCTCAAAGCGGTTTACAATTGTTAATTTTGGCATTTGTCTCTCACTCCACACAGAGATGGAAGCGGGGTCGCCAGTACAGGAGGCGCATGCTAGTTTAATGTTGACAATCGCCAGCGTGGCCCGTGCCCGCAGCACCATCACGGCAGAAGTTTGGTAAAGTAGCGTCATTTTCCCAGATTCGGACTTGCGCGGTCAATAGCTCACAAAAGCTACTTTGTTAAACAAAAGTAATTGTGCTAAAATGATCATCTCTACGTTGATTTTACAAATTCAATGCTCTGTTTTAATGCAGAGAAATCCTCTGAATCCCCTGCACTGCAAGCGCCGGGAAAAGCACTTAGGGACCGTCAACAAATATCCAGACCAGCTTTGTAAACGAACAATAACTTTTACTGAAGCCACAAACCTGCAGTACCTGCACAAAACTCAGACAATATAAATAATGACCATATCGAACTGCTACAGACTTTGATTTGCAAGTTTTTTTAATGAGTACATATGTTTTTCTTTTTTTATTTGCTTTTACAGAAATTGGTCTTTACTGTAACATTCATAAATAAAGTATGTTGCAGTATTTGTCTTTTTTATATTTTTTTATTACTAATAAGAATGCATTAAGTCCTTAACCAGCCAAAGAGTTCCACCTATTTATTCAATTTCATTTTTGAGTAAGGATTTTTTTTATATATATATATATATGTAGTCAATAAATTACAATCTAAAAACTGTGATTATCAAATTCGATGATTACTGTGTAGACTGAAATTAGGACTAAAAAGTGCTCAACCTGATCCATCCAAATGGTGTCCCTTATTTTTTTGTTCTCACCCTATGTCAAGAGTTTGCGTCGAACGGGCAGGTTGTAGTTTGGTAATGGCGAAAAATGCGATAGTAAAGTAATCCGGTCTGGTTCTGTCAAGAAATTGAAGCCGGAGCAAGGGTAATGTTTAGCAAATGTAATCGCTGGAAAAAATTGTGGCGCTACTCCCCACGAGCTCCGTTAGCGGCAAAGGGGATGGCTAGGCTAAATGCTAAATGCTAACAACTCACTCGGGCGCACTACATACGTCACGGTAAACTCAGATCCAATAGTTTCAATCTGCAAAAGGAGTTAACCCCTCCTATCTGTAAACGGAGCTCAATGGAGCACCTCCAGACCTTAGTACAAAATGTCATTTGTACTATGGTGTGGTACGACCAGGCTGGAAACACCCGGGCGCAAGTTTGTGGTGAACGTGAGGAAGCTTCGAGGCGTGCGTGAGTCATTTAGTTTTTTAAGCCTGTGTTGCCGTTTGTGGCCGTTAGTTCACTCAGGAAGCAGCCCGCAGCGTGCGGATTTCTCAGAATTTCTACTGTAAAAGTGAGTGAATTTTACACAGTGGTAGAGGGCATCACAGTGAACAAGTGTGTAGTGAAAGTAGTCCGGGAACTTTTTTCTATTATTTTAAAATTAATTTTAAAAGTGCTTTTGGGACCAATTATGCACACTTTGACCCCAATTTCTCTGAATTTCTACAGTAAAAGTGAATGTTAGTTTGCACAGTGGTAGAGGGCATCACAGTGAGCAAGTTGTGAACCTGCGTGTTGCCCCACAGGTACAGTGTTTGTTTTTGTTTCTTTTAGAATCCGGCATTCAGCTAACCGTTCGTTTTTTATATTAGCCATGTAGGATGGGGATGTCCGTCATCCCACGGCAGCTCCTGTTCAGTGCAGGTGTGGAGGGTGCGTCAGCCTTCTGCACTTAACGTGCCCTGCAGTTACTGGTATGTGCGAATCAGGCTATGAAAATAACACTGTTAATAGTAAAATTCTATTGCATCTACCGTAGATGTCTCGCTGGTGTTGAGTGGCCGCCTTGCCTTTTTTGTCATTGCGGAGATTTGTGGTGGCTGGAATTGTGCGCCACTTTGTCAACATGGACTAAATCAAACTGCTGAACTCAATATCTGAACTATTTATTAGGTTAAGTGCAAATAAAGAAAAAGTACATTTTAATCTGCCTCAGTCTATTTCACAAAACTTTCTTTCATTCTTTTGGCGTTGCTGGTACAGTATGATTGTCATTTGAAACTACACCAACCACCAGCTTACACAGTGATGACACAATCATGTATAGAAAGCAAAATTACAGAACCTCTCTTGCTCAACTAGGAGATCCGGATATCCCTGTGAACTCCTTAAAACACTAGGTGAAATTGCTGACACCTCAGAAAGTGAAAAAGTCGCATTATTGTCAGAAGTAAAAAAAAAAGTGACAAAGAAGCTGTCTACATTACGGCCCCTAATTATTACTAGAGTTGGAAGGTATTCTTTCAATCATAGTTTCTAGAATAGATCCGACATCAGCCTCGTCGAACAAACCAGGAGATAATTATGGCTGTGACTTGAGGAGCAGAATATGGGTAGGGGTTAAAGCCTCCAGAACATTTGTAGAAGCCTTCTTTATAGAACGGCTGCTAACAGTTGCCTCTGCTTCACAAAATACTGTCATCAAACGCTCTTTGTCCAGACTCTGAGTTGTCATAATAGAATCCAGGATCTTCGCAACTGACCTGATCAATCTCTCCCAGGCACTTCCACTGTGTGATGCAGTAGAATAATTGAAAATCGCCATTGTTCAACGGCTTGGATCTTTGATGGATCTGGTTCAACTTGCCCATTGCTAATGACATATCCCAGGAAGCTGATTGAAGAAACGTGAAAATCGCACTTCTCCCTTTTGACGAAAAGCTTGTTTTCCAATAGTCTCTGGAGTACCTTCCGGACATGAGGAAGGTACTCATGACATGACTGACATGCTCCTCGGGAGAAGGAAAAAAAATCTGAATGTCATCCAAGTATTCAAACCCAAACAGATTCAGAAAGTCTCTAAGGACATCATTAACATGTGCCTGGAAAACAGAGGGCGCATTGGTCAGTCCAAAGGGCATTATAAGGTATTCAAAATGTCCTAATGGAGTATTAAATGCAGTCTTCCATTCATCACCTCCACGAATTCTAACAAGGTGGTAGGCATTCCTCAAATCTAATTTGGAAAAGACTGTAGCACCGTGAAGTGCCTGGAAGGCTGAGTTGATCAAGGGTAATGGATATTTGTTCTTGATTGTTATGTTAACGGTAATCGATGCAAGGGCGAAGTGTTTTATCTTTTTTACTGACAAAGAAGAAACCGGCACCAACAGGGGAAGATGATGGACGGATAATACCTGCAGTTAGTGAATCATTAATGTATTTTTCCATGGCCTCACGTTCTGGTCGAGACAGGTTGTAGAGACGGCTGGAAGGAAGAGTAGCCCCAGGTAGCAGGTCGATAGCACAATCATAAGGCCGGTGTGGAGGCAAAGACAAGGCCCGCTCCTTGCTGAAAACCTCTGCCAGGTCATGGTATTCCTTAGGGATGTTTGAGAGTTCTGGTGGTTCAGGAGGATTGGCGGCAGGTCCAGCAGGAGGAAGAGCAGACTGCAGACAGGAAGAGTGACAAAATGAACTCCAACTTAAAACTTTTCCATTCAGCCAATCAAAATGTGGATTGTGGGTCTTGAGCCAGGGATAACCCAGGATAAGAGGAGCATGTGGAGAGGAAATTATTTTAAGTTGTATTTGTTCTTGATGGTTTCCAGATAGCAAGAGTTTCAGTGGTTCAGTTTGATGTGTAACTTTAGCTATTAAGCTCCCATCTAAGGCTTTAGCAATTAAATGAGTGTCCAGAGATACTAAATTGAGACCAGCATGATGAGCAAGCTCCAAATCCCAAAAATGTTCTTCCGCTCCAGAATCGACCAGGGCTGGGAGGGGCAAATTGAGATTATTAGTACAGTGAGTGTGGCAGATAGGAGCATTTTAATTTGGGGGCCTGGTACTGAGACGATGTGGCCCACCAGCACACCCGTGTTCACTGGTGAGCCCTTCCTTGGCCGAGAAGGACAGGTGACAAGAAAATGACCCAGTTTCCCGCAATATGGTGTCAAATTGGCACGGCCCAATTGCATGGGTTCCACCAAACTTTAGGTGACTGACCTGAGACAGCAGGTGAATGCATGGGAAACATTACTGGAGCACGTGCAGGGGCAGTACGGGAAAAAGTTGAAACATGTCTGGTGGCCTCTCACGTTTGCGGTTACGAAGACGATTGTCAATTCTGATAGCTTCTGAAATAAGTGATTCAAGGTTATCCGATTCGTCTCTAAGAGAGAGTTCATCTTTAAGCTGCGCAGACAAGCCATTTACAAAAACACTTTGGAGTGCTGTGTCATTCCAGCTTGCTTCTGCTGCTAGGGTTCTAAAGTCAACAGAGTACTCAGCCACACTGCGAGAACCTTGACTAATTGTCAAAAGTCTTTTAGCAGCTTCCTTTCCTTGTACTGGATAGTCAAAAACTTTTCGGAGTTCATGTTCAAAGAGTTCAAAATCATTTAGAATCCTAGGATTATTTTGCCATATAGCTGTGGCCCAATCTAAAGCTTTACCCTGCAATAAGCCCATAACAAAAGGGGTTCAAACGGCTTTTTTTTGTTTGTTTATTTTTTTGGGACTAAAAATTTGTCACAACAGCGCACCCTACAAAAGTCAATATACATCGCGCCCATGGGAGAGGTCCGAGGTCAAGTTTGTCGTAGAGCCACGAAATTTGGTACACATGTTCCTCAAGTAAAGACATGCAAATTGTTTTAATTATGGCCACGCCCCCTGACAAACAGGAAACTAATGAATTTCATTGGAAAAAGGAAAAATTAAAATTGATCATTTTCACACATTTTCACAGATTCGCTTCAAAATTGCTTCACACCGTCTAAACACATGTGCCATCAAAATGACCACACAGAATTTTGATCAGTTGCACGTTTGACGATAGAAAAATAGCTCCTGTTTGCACTTAAAGTCTGATCTGCACAAACTTTAATCCATTGTGTCACTCCAGAGTCTGTGAAAGTAAATAATTCAAATTGGCCCATTAGCGCCCCCTACAGACTATGTCAATTTTTACATGGGGTTAATTACATTTAGGTTTTTCAAAATGTTTGACATTTTTAACATAATTATGTTCATAAATCTTCCCTCTTGATTCAAAAAGTCAATGAGACCCAAGATTTATACCCCATTCTGTGTCAATGGCAAATGTACACGTCACACAAACATTAAACCTATGGAAGACTATTGGCACCTTAATTCAATTGTCTATTCATTTGTAAAATGGCTATGCATTATGTTATTTTAGTATTTATTTTGTATTTGTATTTGTCAAAGTGTAATGTTATATCCAATTTTGACATTTAATGTTCTATTCCAAAAGTTCTAATGGCAATTCAATATGTAAAGTGTCGATACAATGTCTTTATATATTGCAAACTACAAGATTTTGAAATGAATAGCATATTGCCATGGTAATTTGGCCTCTTTATTCATTGTTCTATTCATTCTTAACATGGCATTTAGTTTAAAGTTGTATTTGGCAAAATTGCATTTTATACCCTATTTTGACTTGTATTCCACATTTGAGTATGTTAAGTTTCATATATGCACAGTTCACATAACAGTTGTGAACTGTTATGCTAAGGTGGCCCTCAGTTGTAGCCATAGTGTACACTTTATGATTTTAGTGCGATTTATTCCTTATTTCCCATATGCTCATTCCTTGCTTAAAATAGCAGAGTTACTGCCCTTCAACTTGTTAGCAACAGTTCACAACTTGTGTTTTTCTCCGCACGGTGCTGACTCGGAGTGTGTCTGAAGATCCAAGTGTGCCCACTGTAGTTAGAAGATATGCCATGTCACTTTCTGAATCGGCTTCACATTAACTGTGACTGGTGACCGACCAAGAGCAGCCCGTTTTTAACAGAGACTCGTCTCTGATTGGCCGAGAGCGGACCAGGGCCCGCTTTCCCAGGGGTCAAGAACTGCATAGCATATTGAATTAAGTTGCACTCAAACCATGTGGCAATGCAATATGCAATATGCAATGCAATCCAGAGGGAGGTGCTGTTTCACAACACATTAAATGAAACTTAACATACTCAAATGTGGAATACAAGTCAAAATAGGATATGACATGCAATTTTGCCAAATACAACTTTAAACTAAATACCATGTTAAGAATGAATAGAACAATGAATAAAGAGGCCAAATTTCCATGTCAATATGCTATTCATTTCAAAATCTTGTAATTTGCAATATATAAAGACATTTCATTGACACTTTACATATTGAATTGCCATTGCCAAGCGTCACGTGGCCTATCGTCCAGATGGTCTGCACCCGAACAGATACGGCACCAGTTTGTTGACGGACTTCCTGCGCCATGTTGTTCAGTGCTCCCCGAGGGGGTCGTGACTGTTTACATCTGAGGCTTCTCGGCCCCCACCACCCCCCTCCTCTTCCTTACCAGCACCGGGTGAGTACTGTGGTGCAAACACTGACCCCTGTCCGTCTGGCAGTGTAACGACAGTCCTGCCACTGAACTGTGCTGACTCAGTTATGCATCTGGAACTTAACAAAGTACAACAGAGTTCACTTTTTAAACCAATAGAGACTGTGTGTGTTCCTCGCACCAGCTCAGAAATGTGTTTTAACTTGAATAAACACAAATTTAAAAGAAGGACAGCAGTTAGACGGTCCAACTCTGGAAATCTAATTCCAGTTCTTTGTAATCAATCAACTAAACCCACTGACACTGATATTAATTTTAACCTTGCTCTACTTAATGTCAGATCACTATGCAACAAATCATTTTTAATTAATAATTTTATCTGTTCGTATGATCTTGATTTTATGTTTATGACTGAAACATGGCTTGACCATAATACAGGAGATGCAGTTTTAATAGAAGCCTCACCACCAAATTTCAAATTTGAACATGAAACACGAGAAAATAAAAGGGGGGGGGGGGCATAGCAGCAGTTTTTAAAGATCGTATTGTCTCCCATAGGGTGTCTCTTGGGAAATTTTCATCATTTGAGTATGTTTCTTTTAAAATAGAACAAAAGAAATCTTCTTCCATTCTTATTATTGTTGTGTACAAGCCGCCACAGTCATGCCATAGTTTCACTGATCATTTCACTGAGTTGCTTTCAGTTGTGTGCACAGATTTTGATGGTTTAGTCATTATAGGCGATTTTAATATTCATGTGGATAATGTTAATGACAGATACGCAAAAGAGCTGAGTTCCATACTTGAATCCTTTGGCCTCACTCAGCATGTGAGTGGCCCCACCCATAGCAGAGGACACACCTTGGACCTGCTTATCACGAAAGGGGTGAATATTTCAAAAGTTAATGTAGTTGATGTTGCTCTGTCGGATCATTTCTGTGTATTTTTTAACATGTGTTTTGCTACCAGACCACCCGCTAAATATGAAATTGTTAGAAGTAGACACTTAAATGAAAACACGGGTGAACTATTTATGGGAATGATCCTTTTTGAGAACGCATCATGTTCTACTGTAGATGAACTGCTTAACTCTGTCACCTCTAGTGTGTTGAATGTTCTGGACGCCATTGCCCCTGTGAAGGTAAAAATGGTCACAAATAAGCAAAAAGCCCCATGGATAAAAGCAGGCCCGGTCAGGGCACAGAAGCAAGAGTGCCGGAGAGCAGAGAGAAAGTGGAGAAAGTCCAACCTCCAGGGTGATTATAGACTCTTAAAAGAGAAGTTGTGTGAGTTTAACAGAGTACTACGTAGAACAAGAGAATTATACTTTTCTGAAACTATTGAAGGCTGCAGCAACAATCTGCGTGTTCTATTTTCAACAATCAATAGATTAACGAATCCCCCTGTTGAGTTGCCATTAGAACACTACTCCAAATCCAGGTGTAATGAGTTTGCACAGTTCTTCAGAGACAAGGTTCAGGGTATCAGAAATGCCATCACCTCTACAACACAAGTAACAATGCAACATCCAGTGAGGCTTTGTGAGCTAGCTCAATTTGCACCTGTCAATGATGAAACTGTTAAAAAGATAATCACAGGTCTTAGTTCCTCTACCTGCAGTCTGGATGTACTACCTCCTAGATTTCTGAAGTCTGTTATGTGTAGTCTATTACCCTCATTGACACAAATAGTAAACATGTCTTTTTTATCTGGAACATTTCCAATGGCCCTGAAAAAGGCAGTCATTAGGCCCCTCCTAAAAAAGAGCAGTTTGGATGCTGCGGTACTTGAAAATTACCGTCCCATCTCAAATCTGCCTTTCATGGGAAAAATTCTTGAAAAAGTTGCCTACCAACAACTTACTGAATTTTTAATATCTAATGACTCATTTGACATGTTTCAGTCTGGCTTTAGACCACACCACAGTACTGAGACCGCTCTAGTCAAGGTAACAAATGATATTCGGCTTAACACTGATGCAGGAAAAGTCTCTGTTTTAGTCATGTTAGATCTGAGTGCCGCTTTCGACACCGTTGACCATGAGATTCTCATGCAGAGACTGGAGGACTGGGTTGGTGTTGCTGGTACCGCCCTAAGCTGGTTTAGGTCCTATCTAGAAGAAAGGAAGTATTGTGTGGAGATTGGAAACTATGTCTCAGATAATATGGCCCTGACCTGCGGAGTGCCACAGGGGTCGATTCTGGGACCTCTCCTGTTCAATATTTACATGCTGCCATTAGGTCAGTTAATTCAAAGTATGAAAGTGTCCTACCACAATTACGCTGATGACACTCAGATCTATGTCTCACTGACTGCAGGAGAGCATGGGCCGGTGGACTCACTCCTTCGCTGTATCCAGCGGATCAGTGAGTGGATGCAATGCAATTTTCTCCAGCTAAATGCGGACAAAACCGAAATGATTGTCTTTGGTCCCGAGAAACAAAGAGAGACCGTCATTTGTCACCTTCAGTCTCTCTCCCTAAGGCCCTTAAATAAGGTCAGAAATCTGGGAGTAATAATGGACTCTGACTTAAACTTCAATAGCCACATTGGATCGCTAACATCAGCAGCTTTTTATCATCTGAAAAATATTGCCAAAATTAAAAATATTGTGTCCAGGGCAGACTTGGAGATTCTTATCCATTCTTTTGTTTCCAGTAGGCTGGATTACTGCAATGGCCTGCTCACAGGTATCTCCAAACATGCAGTAAGACAGTTGCAGTATATTCAAAATGCTGCAGCCCGAGTCCTGACTAGAACCAGGAAGTACGACCACATTAGTCCGGTCCTCAGGTCTCTGCACTGGCTTCCCGTGGCCCAGAGAATAGACTTTAAAGCAGCTCTCCTGGTGTACAAGTCTCTCCATGGCCTTGCACCAAAGTACATCCATGATATGCTAGTCCCATATGAACCAGCCCGGACTCTGAGGAGCGCAGGGACGGGACTCCTGTTAGTGCCCAGAGTCAGGACTAGACAGGGGGAGGCTGCTTTTCAGATTTATGCAGCTGGAGTCTGGAACGGTCTTCCTGAGGATGTGAGACTGGCTGCCTCTCTGTCAATGTTCAAATCCATGTTAAAGACTTTTCTTTTTTCCCGTGCATACAACTAGAGAATTTTATCTTTTTAACACACCTTGTTATTTATTGTTGTAACTTTTTGTGTTTTTAACTATTTTATTGTTTTTAATTACTTGTGTGATTTTTATGTTTTTAAATTACTTATGTGATTTTAATGCTTTTTAATTACATATGTGTTTTTAATTGTATTTTAATGGTGATGATTTGTGCATTGTGTGGTGTGGACTGTGAGGCGCTTTGTGTTGCCCTATGCAGGAAAAGCGCCCTATAAATAAAGATTGATTGATTGATTGATTGATTAGAACTTTTGGAATAGAACATTAAATGTCAAAATTGGATATAACATTACACTTTGACAAATACAAATACAAAATAAATACTAAAATAACATAATGCATAGCCATTTGACAAATTAATAGACAATTGAATTAAGGTGCCAATAGTCTTCCATATAAACCAGCCTCGCCCGTTGAACCGATTTGGCTGAAAATTGCTCCACATCATCTCAACACATCAATAGTTGTTGATTAATCACATGGTCATCCAAAAGAGACTGTATATACTGTATATGGACACACTCACAGATTATACATATGCTCCTGTCTACAAATACAAAGTCAGACTTGTACTAAACTTGACCCGGTTGTTACTTCAAAACTCCTGGGCCTAGGTCACCTGATGATGTGAAATATTACATTGGCTTTTTAGCGCCTCCTAGAAACTGAGCCAAAGTTTTACATGGGGAGCCAAACCAACTGATCATATTCATTATAATTTCACAAACATTGTTCAACGGCTACGGGAGCAAATCATGGCGCGGTGGCGCCACCTCCTTTGCGCGGTGCAGCGAGGGCCGTTCAACGCCGCTTGCGGCTTTAATTTCTTTCTTTCTTTTATATTCTGCTCATTGACACTTAATTTGACCCCCTGAACATGCATGAAAACTTGCCATTTTTTTTCCAAAAATCAGACCCGGCAAAAAAATTATTATTTTGGTGTATATTTCTATGGGACAAAAAAAAAGCCAGAGCAGTGCCCCCTACAAAAGTCAATTATAAGCCTATGGGAGAAGTCCGAGGTCAAGTTTGTTGTAGAGCCACAAAATTCAGTGCACATGTTCCTCAAGTCAAGACAAAAAAAATATTATGGCCACGCCCCCTGACAAAAAGGAAGCCCATGAAATTCATTGCAAAATGGAAACATGACATAAGTTCCTTTTCATACATGTCGGTTGGAAAGCGACTCCTCCTCGGCCGTTTCACCGATTCGCCTCAAAATCGCTCCACATCATCTCAACACATTAACCATAATTTTGATTTCAACACATTTTGATCAGTGAAATTTTTGACAATAGCAAATTTTCTCCGTTTGCACATACAGTGCATCCGGAAAGTATTCAAAGCGCTTCAATTTTTTCACATTTTGTTATGTTACAGCCGTTTTCCAAAATGGATTCAAATTTTTTTCCCCTTAAAATTCTACACATAAAACCCCATGATGACAACGTGAAAACTGTTTTTTTTGGAGCTTTTTCCAAATGTATTACAAATAAAAAATGAATAAATCACATGTACACAAGTTTTCACAGCCTTTGCCATGAAGCTCAAAATTGAGTTCAGGTGCATCCTGTTTCCACGGATCATCCTTGAGATGTTTCTACTGCTTAATTGGAGTCCACCTGTGGTAAATTCAGTTAATTTGACTTGATTTGGAAAGGCACACACCTGTATATATAAGGTCCCACAGTTGACAGTGTATGTCAGAGCACAAACCAAGCATGAAGTCAAAGGAATTGTCTGTAGACCTCCAAAACAGGATTGTCTCGAGGCACAAGTCTGGGAAAGGGTACAGACAAATTTCTGCTGCTTTGAAGGGCCCAATGAGCTCAGTGGCCTCCATAATCCATAAATGGAAGTAGTTTGGAACCACCAAGACTCTTCCTAGAGCTGGCCGGCCATCTAAACTGAGCGATCAGGGGAGAAGGGCCTTAGTCAGGGAGGTGACTAAGAACCCGATGGTCACTTTGTCAGAGCTCCAGCGTTCCTCTGTAGAGAGCGAAGAACCTTCCAGAGGAACAACCATCTCTGAAGCAATCCACAAATCAGGCCTGTATGGTAGAGTGGCCAGACGGAAGCCGCTCCTTTGTAAAAGGAGGAAACCAGGCACTGCTCATCACCAAGCCAATACCATCCCTACGGTGAAGCATGGTGGTGGTAGCATCATGCTGTGGGGATGGTTTTCAGCGGCAGGAACTGGCGCTGGCAGTTGATAGCAACTACTGCTGAAATAATTCAGTGGCTTAGGTTCATGTGTGTAGCTCTAGAATTATTTTAGTGTACAAACTAGAGACCCAGTGTGGACTTTAGTAGTCCACACCCAATTCTAAGCCCCCTTTCTTAATAATAATAATAATAATAATAAGGGTGGAGTCAGGCTGTGCACAGGTGTTTAGTCGCTCTTTAAGGAAAATCAACCTTGAGCTGTTTTTCCCAAAGCTCATCTAATCTCGCCACTTAAATATGATTTACGGCAACATCAGACTGTAGATGCTTTGTCTGACCACCATCTCTGAGGAGGCCATTAACAGTCCAACCAAGAATGGTCTTGATGGCATATGGACCTCCATCCATGGCTCGCACCACCTCCCATGGCTCCAGCACCTGAGATACTTTTTTTCCAATTAAAAGATCTACATTCGCTTTGATTTCTAGAATACCTCTGAGTGTCTAAAGTGCGGCCATTGTCTAAGATCTTTCATGCTCGGAATGCTGCCTCTATGAACAGGCATTTTCCCTTGAGTATAGATCTCTGGTAAATCACAAAATGTATCAGAGTCCAGACCAGCTACTTCCAAGCCAGACAACGGGTAACTGTCCACCACCTTCTCTTGTCCCATTGTTCGGAGAAAAATTCCCAGTTTAATTCCCGCAAGATTAAGCCTATTCATTTACCTGTACAAAAGGTAGCAGCACTTCCAGGGTCTAAAAATGCTTACTTTACCAGAGTCTCATGTCCTTGCTTGGACCTCACTTGGACATCACTCAGACAGGCAGTATCAACAACGCACAGTCCTGCTTGCCGGCCCCAGTTAAACCACCAGACTGTACAGCCACTACAGCACCTTGGCTGGCCCCATTTGTGCCACTACCCGCACTGTCTCTGAGTGCATGATGTGCAGCAGTTCTGTACCTAATTATAGCAAATCTTCATATGAAATAGAATCAAAAACGTCTCATTTTAATAAATACTGTATTTCATAAAGTCATACCTGTGTCAGATCATATCAGTGGTGAAATCAGACACTTTGATAAAGCGTGTGACGCATATTGTCCCCTAGATCCAGGGTGTCCCAATTCTTAGGGAGAATGTTGTGAGTGCACTCCCCACTGGGAAGGCACTTTTCTGGTGAGGGCACTTACACCTGAGGGCAAGGGTGAGAATTGGGACGGGGCCTTACTCTGCATGTCAGACGTTTTCTACAATCTTTATTTCTTTGCCCAATGCACAGATAATCAAAGCACAAATTGTTTTCCTTCAAAAAAGACAACTTTTCTTCTGGTGTCTTATCGAACAAAGGGCAAACATCCAATGCATTTTCTATAAATGCTATTGTAGTGGCAAAACTTCCTTTGGTTTTTGTACCCGACTTAGCATACTTCAACTCTTTCCTTACAGTTCCTGGGGAGTCCTGAATATATCCAAACAAAGCTTGATTTGCTTTTCAACAAAAACACCAATGTCATGAAAGGTGGCTCTGTGATTAAACCTTTCCTGTGACAATTTATCAATCAATCAATCAATCAATCTTTATTTATAGGGCGCTTTTCCTGCATAGGGCAACACAAAGCGCCTCACAGTCCACACCACACAATGCACAAATCATCACCATTAAAATACAATTAAAAACACATATGTAATTAAAAAGCATTAAAATCACATAAGTAATTTAAAAACAATAAAATAGTTAAAAACACAAAAAGTTACAACAATAAATAACAAGGTGTGTTAAAAAGATAAAATTCTTTAGTTGTATGCACAGGAAAAAAGAAAAGTCTTTAACATGGATTTGAACATTGACAGAGAGGCAGCCAGTCTCACATCCTCAGGAAGACTGTTCCAGACTTTAGCTGCATAAATCTGAAAAGCAGCCTCCCCCTGTCTTGTCCTGACTCTGGGCACTAACAGGAGTCCCGTCCCTGCGCTCCTCAGAGTCCGGGCTGGTTCATATGGGACTAGCATATCATGGATTTTAGACTGTGAACTTTTCTGTTGTATCTTAACTTTGTTCTGTACTTTTGTTACTCATGTTTTGTTTTGTTGTTTTTAGGTGTAAGGGACCAGGTCTGCAAATTAGCCTTTGGCTAGATGGCCTATGACATGGCATCGGTTATAATGTGACAATGTGAAATGAAAGATCAACAGCAAGTGGGCAGAATCGATAAGTCTGGAGATGGCTTGACCAAATTCAGAAATCGGCTAACACCAGCTACACCCTGTATTAAAACATTTGCTTGAGCGTAGGAACTGCTGTTTACACTCTTCTTTCGGTAACCTTCATAGCTTCAATTCAATCAATAGCTTCAATTTTCTGACCAATCAGAGGCGTTGAAACATTATTTTACTGATTTATTAATGATCAATAACACAAAAACACATCGCTGAGGTGGGAAATTAATGTTTTTATTGTGTTTTATCTTTTTTTTTTTTTTAAATAAAGATAGCCCCCTTTAAAAGTGACAGTCCAGAATTTTGGACATAAGGCTTCAATTACTTGTGAGCTGTAGAGGTGACTGAAGACATAACATGTCACAATCCGTCAAGTCCCTGGTTTTGAGAAGTCCCTGATGCAAGGCTAGCACGTCACAACGGTATTGAGTTAGTATCAACTAAATCCATATTTCCCATACCACAAAGTACCCCAAATATATGTTCAACATGTGATTACAAACTAGATATAAATGTAATTTCCACTTTTCCATCTCAGCATCTCGTAGCAGTATTTTGTATTGTTGGTTGTTTTCTTCTGGCGTCTACATGGCTCCTCTCTCCCTGAGCACTTGTCTGAAATCCTCCACGCTGACCTCTCCAGCGGGGCTCCTCCTGGATGCCAGCTCCCAGGCCTCGTCAAACTGCTGCTGGGACAGGTCCAGGCCGATGCTGCGGAAGATCTCTGCTATCTGCAGGACATGAAACAGACGGACTGTCACTGCACGAGTCCATACAAATTTAAATATGGATTCTAAGTTTTCTTCCATCAACAGTTTTCACATGCATGTACTTTATCTTTGGTCTCCGTATTTAGATCAAGTTTATCAGACAGAAAAGTGAAAAAGAGAAGACCACCCTCACTCATAGGGATCTTTTCCACAAGCATACAAACGATCACTAATGAATTTACTCATAGGGGCGTTTTTGACGACGGGATTAGCTTTGCTGCACAAAAGGATCAGAGGTGTTGCCAAGGCGGTTTCTAAGGCAAGCTGGAGTTTCCCCCACAAAAGAAGGCATCTGATTGGTCCATCCATATAGGGCTAATGACTGGTTTTATAAAGGCAATATCATAATAGAAACACCAGGATCATAAAGAGTGCTAAACCAATTAACTTGTACACGTAAGTCAATAGGAGCCAGAGCAAGTTGGAGCAAAACTTCTTTCATGAGCACTTCCCCATTGAGGTAGTGGGATAGCTTTGTCCATCGCTAAACTATGTGAATGAAAGATGCCAAGTGAAGCATCCAAAAATTGCATGTAGATGGACAATGATTGACCACTAGTGGTCTCTCCCCCACTAGATTTGACCACTCCCCTGCGAGCAAGCACATGCAGAGTGGACCTCTGAATGTGGCTCACCCCCTTTGGATGCAGACCCTCCCCCCGTCTGGATGTGGTACCTCGTTCCTGGAGCGCGGGCAGAGGAAGTGCTGCTCGTAGACCCCCAGAGCAGCGTGTGTGTGGGGGTGCAGCAGGGCGGCCACACCAGGACAGTCTCCGTAGTTTGTGCGGTCAGCCACGCTCCTGAGGCGCGGAGCAGGGAGGTCAGTGCGTACGCTGGGGAGGCCACCGGAGCGCACCTCTGCAACACAACACCACCATACATTATTGTGTTGTCATATTCAACCTGTACATTTGGACGCACACCAAAGAGACTGTATCCTTAAAATGGGAAAAACATGCTCATAACGTTTATATTAACAAAAGTGACATAAAAAATTAGGATTTAAGAACAACAATTATACATAATTTATCTGTAGCCCCATATTCCACCAGCCCACCGGTATTGTATCCTAGCAACATACCCATAACAAACAAGTATCCATGACTTCCAGCAGCATTCCAATCACTGTCAGTTAGAACATTTAGTACCAGCTCGGCCTGGATAGAACCAGAGTCAAGAGAGACTGAAGAAGGACCTGGTACCAGTTAAACAGGGCCAGTGGAAATGCTCCCAATTAGCGTTGAGTAAAACAGAGGAGAGGAGGGCTGTTGGAAACAGGGCTAAAGTTTAGCACAATGGACTTCAGACAAAAATCCTGAGTAACAGTGAGTTCATGACAACAATTAGTTGATTCAAAAGAAAAATCATTATATTTGTTTAAAACTTTTTTTGAGAGAAGAGTGCTTCAGTGGGTTGAGGTGTTTATAATCTTGTTTTAAGTCGTCAAATCAACATTCGTCCGAGTGTCAGTGTATGTTTCTGACCTCTCCCTGCCGCGTGGTCAGTGACAGCCCCGATCACAGTAGAGGAGGGGGTGGAGGCGTCTGGGTCTCCTCTGCCGTGGACCAGTGTGCGGGGGACTCTGAGGGAGCTGCCAGGCTCTGGGGGTTCCAGGTCCTCAGGTCTCAGTAGAGCTTTGGAGGGAGGGGAGCCGCTCACATGCTCTGGAACAGCAGCACACTCGGTAAACAGGAAGTGGAGTTAGTCAACGCAGAAGAAACCAGTGCGAAGCATGTAGCGGGCTAGGCAAAGTGTTCTCCTCACACTTTTACATATTTCTACTTTGCATTGCTGTATTTAGGTTTTAGGTTAAATCAATAGAACTGTTCAATACTTAAAGCAAACGAACTAATGAAGCTTAAGCGCAATTTAGATTGGAAGACTAAAGGGATGTCATGCTGCTCCTCCCTCTACACGCCTCAGCTGCTCAGTAACACATCTGTCCTCATCACTTCATGGCCGCATTTCAGTGGAGTATCATGTCATGTCTTCAGCTCAGATTCTTCGCCACCAAGTTCTAGACCCCGGGGGTGGCAAGCTCATAATTTCTATTAAACTCCTTTCTGCATATGTCATGCAGTATTTCTGCCTGGGGTCTAATCGGCAAAGCTTATTAATAAATACAATTGTACTCAATCTAAGGCCCCGTTTATATGGAGGCGCTGCGCAGACGTTTCCAGGCTATTAACAGAAACGACCAGGCTCCTAATGCAAATTTCACAGTGTTCATACAAGGATGAAAAACAATGTAGTTCTAGCCCCTGGCCATTAGTGGGCAGAGGATCTTTACAACACGACACACGCGAGCCCAAGCCCCCCCAGCGGTATATTCACTTCCTCTGCAAGACGTGAAAGAATGCACCAACATCATTCTGCATTTAGCAGCATCTGCGAAAACAGAAACTGAAACTAGAGCTTTGTGTGGTTTCGTTTGGACGAACAAAGGAGTAGAATTCTCCTCCATGTAGCGCTTGAAGCAAACTTAGCTAGTTAGTGCACCTGCTGCCATTGTTGTTTACGTTTGTACTCGGCTACTGCGCATGTCCAAATGTACGTGCGGGATGCAGCTGGGAGAAGAATTCACACCTTTTCCCACACACGGAGGTGAAAGAGCCCCCGCTGAGCAGCGTATCTGAGCTGGATCTGGACACTTACGTTTTCACCCCCCTGAAACACAACCCTCCGTATAAACGGGGCCTAAGTCTGCTGGTTTTTACTCGTGCATCCTCACAATAAAGAATCTTCAAAGAACTTTGTAGAGCTGAAACAACTCATTGAATATGTCGAATAATTCGATTGCAAAAATAGTTAAAATAATTTCTGCTGCCTCAATGCTTTGTATACATTAGTTTATTTGCGGCATGTTGCCTTGTTTAAGAAAAGCTCACGTTTCGCACGGATTCTTTGTTTTATGTCCCAGATCGTACATGCTCTGCGCTACACAGTACCAATCTACATCGCTGGTGTTTGTAAAACTTTTTCACAATGAAGGACGATGGAGAAGGGACTTAGCAAGACAGGGGAGTTAATGAGAAGTGTCAAAGTGTGGGAGGACTTTGCACTGAACACTAAGAAAAACAGAGTAGTTCGCACACATTGCAAGGTGGAGTGAGCATATCATAATAGTCCGAGTTCAATGCTGCAGCCCCTGATGAGGGACGATCTGAGACCAGGTAGGTCCATTTTTATGCTGTGGTGTAAGGCAAGCGTTGTGATTGTAAAATATTGACAATTATGTTAACAAGGAGAGGTTTTCCCACTCATCGAACGCTGCCAAAGCAGGTTGAAAACTATCAATGTTTCTGCTTGTCACCTTTAATTAGTTTTTCATTTGTCAACGCAGTGATAAAAGCTGTTTATCAGTTGTCTGCATAAGAAAAGTATTATGATTGTTTTTCTTAATTTGATGAGGGCGACAGTAGCTCAGTTGGTAGAGCATTGGTCTTTAAGCCTGAAGGTTGTGGGTTCGATCCCACAACCTCAGTGAGGGCCTGGTGCTATGTAAGTTGGGTGCAGCTCTGACTGCCACCCCCCCGACCCAGAAATGGATTAAATGGAAAATGGATGGATGGATACTTAATTTGACATTCACTACAATCCTAGAGCCAACAGTAATTATACATCTCCACGACAATTATTTGAACTATGTAAATAATCACTAGGCCTAACTTTAGCAAAATAAAGAATCAAGTTTAAAATGCTGTGTATTCTAGTGCAGAAATATATAGTTGTATTTATACATCCGTACATGTTAGCAGCATGTGACAAAGTGACTCAGTAAAGTGACAGTGGCTACATGTGGTTCTATAATGCACATCATAATTATTGCACATTAGACGCACAACATGTGAGGTCAGTACAGCACAGTACAGCACAGTACAGCACAGTACAGGGTTACAGCAGGTGTGTCTGAGCCGAACCTCCGGTAAGAAGGCCCTGCTCCTGTTTCCTAATGGGCATGCGGTCCTTCCAGCAGAGGAAGTTGCTAAACTCCAAGAAGCTGATGTGTCCGTCTCCGTCCCAGTCACAGTAGTCCAGCAGCTGCTGCAGCACCGTGGGGCTGGTGTCCAGGTGGAACTCCTGGCACACATCCTGTAGGTCCCGCAGGTCGATCAGCCCACGGCCCTTCTGCAACATCACACCACAACCAGAAGAAACCTGAGAGAAGTTACTACAGCCCATTTCCACCAGCTCTACATGGCCCTACTTTACTCTACCCTGTTTGAGAGATCTCCACTGGCTCTCTTGAACTGGGCACCAAGAACTTTTTCCGTACCAACTAAAGTGTTCTAACTGACAGTGATTGCCGCTGAAAGCCATGGATACCACAGAATTATTCCGGTTACTAATTTGTCGTGGGTAGGTTGCTAGGATACAGAACCAGATATTAATAATTTGAGATTGAGATTTTGATTTATTCAGACATTTTGACATCCATTACATAAAAATAGAAAATGTATACACATTAGGTCTGTAGTGGAATAGACAGAAGCTAACTTGCTTATTGCGCCTATCCCTAAGCGCATTGCCCCTATACCTAAAGTGCAATAGCAATACACCAAAGTAGAGGGCGACAGTGGCTCAGTTGGTAGAGCATTGGCCTTTGAGCCAGAAGGTCGTGGGTCCGAGCCCACCTCAAGACTTTCTCCACCGACTCCCACTGATGTCTGCTGCCGTTGTGTCCTTGGCAAGAAACTGACCTTGGAAACACCGGGTGCCACAGTGGGGCGGCTGCGGCTGTAAAGTGCCAAACTGCCGTTTTGTCCTTAGGCAAGACACTTCACCCCCATTGCCTAGAATGAGTCTGGTGTGTGTATGAATGGTTGGTGGTGGGAGGGGCCGATGGCACAGACTGGTTGCCTCGTTTCTGACAGTGTGCCCCAGGGCAGCTGTGGCTACAGTAGTAGTTTATCACCACAGTGTATGGAGTGAATGAATAATGACATGTAAAGCGTCTTTGAGTGTCCAAAAAAGCGCTATACAAAACCGATGCATTATTATTAGAGTAGAGTAAACTAAGTATGGTAGAGAAGAGAAAAGTAGAGTAGAGTAGAAACAAGGTTTTTCCCGGTATCCACAAGCAAAATGAAGTAGAGTAGAGTAGAGTAGAGTAGAGTAGAGTAGAGCTGGTGGACAGACTATGCCCACTGAACAGACTCCTGCCTTTGCCCTGTAATGGACAGGGTAATGTGGGGAGCTAGATTACTTTGAATCCTGAAAAGGAAAGCAAGTCCTTTGAAGGAGATGTAAGGCTATGACATGAAATCTCAATCCCCCAGAGTCAAGACGTGAGTGAAAGGCTGTTGTGAGTGCACAGTGTAACCCTTGCCTTGTCATAATGGCTGAAGGCACGCAGGAGAGTGGGGAAGAACTGGTAGTTGACCTTCTTGAGGTGGTGGCGGATGGCGTGGACCAGACTGAGCAGAGGGGTGGTCTGTCCTGGATCAGTGCGGTGGATCAACTCTCCTGCCCCTAGAGACCAGAACAAGAACTGTGCTACATAATGTGTGGAATTCAAAAGAACTCAGTTCAAGATTTCTCTGGCAATTTCCACCTCATTATTTCTGAAAATGTTGTTTAGAAATACCTTTTACTATCATTTGTTATTTGATTACCTGTGATGTAGACCTCTAGGAACACCAGGCCAGTAAGTAAGAAGCAAGCAATCTTTATAATTTACTCGTTACAATTGTTGCTGGCATTTTTCCTCTCCTCCACACAGTGATGGGGACTGGCTCGCCTACAGGAGGTATACACTCTGCTGGATCTATTGTACAGTATGTTTTCAGTCAGGATCCAGCACCAGAGTTTAGACCTCAGGAGTTCAAATACAAATCACCTCTATTAAATTCTCTCCTGCAGACGTCATACAGTATTCCTGCCGTAGTCTAATCATCAAATCTTAATGAACATATTCAAATGCTATAAATATATCAGAACCTCCTCATGCGTCTGCCATGTCTAATGTCTAATCTGCAGGTTCAATATATTCATGGAAACATGACATACAGTAAATATAGTTGTACAGTAATGCAATATTGTGTGAGAAAAATCCCTTGTAATAGAATATACTTTTAAAACTACTGCAGAATTTGACAACAGTCAAACATAACAGATAACACTGGGTAACAAAAAAATATTTTTTGAAAATAGTCCAGGGTTTTTCAGCTGAATTAGACTAATGTTGATGCTCTGAGTCCGAAAATGACCTTGGTTTTGTTCAATCAGGTCAGGATTTTTTGCTACAGAAATATTTTTTTTAATCGATTTTGCGTAAAAAACAAATTTCTGCGGATCATCAGCTGAGAAACCTTTGACGTTTTTTCCGTTTTCCTTAAGAAATAAAAGTCAACGTATCCAAAGTCATTCAGTTTTTATTTACTCCATCAAATTTGATAAGCAGAATTCATAAAGACATCTTATCTTATCTTAATAACGTAGACGTACATAATCCGTAACACTATGGCTGTAGCTCAAAAAGTTGACCTGATAGAGCAAAATGCACGTGATATTCGGACTCAGAACACCAACATTAGTCTAAATCAGTTGATAAACCCCTGACCATTTTTTGGCTGTCAACTTGTGTAATGACCCCACCGAACAAAGTTATAATATTCATCCTGTCATGTTGTTTGAGAGAAAAGCTCCGTACCGTACTGATCTGAAGGCGGAAGGATCCCGAAGGTCTGAACGGATTTCTTTCTGGAAACAGCATATTCTGACATCATATTTAGATTCACATTCAGATTCATTTATTTGCCATTTGCAGTAAAACCACATTGGAAAAACTGTGCAAGACTACCCCGGTGTGCACATAAAGGCTATATGTATTCAATAAATATAAATCATTAGATTTACCTGTCTTCAGCCGGGAGTAGTGAGAAGTCAGACCCCATCTGGTCAGGCTCTGGACTGTTTGATAAAAAACGATAGATAGATATAGATACATTTCAAGGGAAAAACATGAACTGCCATCTCTTGCTCATTGCCGAACGTGTCCTTGCTCCATGAGTCTAGAGCCCGAGTCCTGGTTCTGCAACCTCAGTCCTGGATCTACAGCCTCAGTCCTGCATCTACAGCCTCTGTCCTGCATCTACAGCCTCAGTCCTGCATCTACAGCCTCAGTCCTGCATCTACAGCCTCAGTCCTGCATCTGCAACCAAAGTCCTGGATCTACAGTACAACCTCAGTCCTGCATCTACAGCCTCAGTCCTGCATCTACAGCCTCAGTCCTGCATCTGCAACCAAAGTCCTGGATCTACAGTACAACCTCAGTCCTGCATCTACAGCCTCAGTCCTGCATCTACAGCCTCAGTCCTGCATCTACAGCCTCAGTCCTGCATCTGCAACCAAAGTCCTGGAGCAATGGCTACTCCCACATGGAAAAGTCGCATATAAAATACTGTATAAAAAAGTCACATCACATTTTTTGTGACTTTTGTATTATGTTTGTGTGATTATCTCCTGAAAGTGGCACCTTTTGCACATCTTTCATATAAGACAAAAAGGAGTGTTTTATGTTAATATACAAATTGTATGCAGTCTTTTTATAATTTGCAGGTTCACAAAATGTAATCAAACTAAAATCTTTATGTCATATATATATATATATATATAGATAATGTGTGTATTTTTGATTTATCATACCATAAAATAGTAATAAGTTTGTAAAAGTGTAATAAGTGTGTAATAATGTAAAAATAATTGCAAAAAGATATAATGTTGCATGTTCTCCATAATGACGAGTCATCACATTACTTTTGGTACTTCTACCTTTTGCACTATTTGCAGTTCTTCAAGTACTATTTTACATCAGGGTCGGGGGGGGGGGGGACACTGATCCTGCAGGTGGAGAGTCCATAGTACAAAGCATAGCCTTGATCTTTCAACGGGGGCTTCAGGCAATGTGGGTTAAGTGTGTTGCCCATGGACACAACATCAACGACATCAGTGGGAGTCGGTGCAGATGATCTCGTGGTGGGCTCGAACCCATGACCTTCAGGCTCAAAGGCCAATGCTCTACCACTGTTGCCCCTTACATTTATTTTTTAACATACTTTAGTTTCCACTGTTATAAAGACAATAGGCCTAGATTCAGACTTTTCTCTTTTCTCTCAAGTGTTAGTCATAAAATGCAAACAAACCTTACACAATTCTTCTAAATGTTTTCTACATGCTTTTCCAAATACAATTTAGTGTAAAAATATTACTATGAACTTTGTGTTGGATTTGATTGTCAAAGCATCATCTATAATATTCAAACAAATCTTGCATTCTTTTTGATGAAGATGTTTAAACATGGTTTTCTATGAATAATTTGGAGTATACCATTTTTCTATTGAAATTGTATGTAGTTTGACAGTCATACTGTATGTAATTCATACAGTTCAAGCAAGTCCTGTAAAAAAATTATTATATATTTGATATAAAATAATATATTTTCCATATGGCCTATTATTGAATTTCCTGCTGTTTGATTCTGTGAAGTACTCTGAGGCAACTGATTTTGCAATTTAGGGCTGTGCACAAATACAATTAATTGGAATGGTATAGAGTTTCAAGGCTTTTGAAGTGTTGAAAGGGCATGGATGGATATGAATGTATAGATAAAATTGATGCAAAAAAATAGACATCACTATATAGAGCTAAAAAAAGCGCATTCATAGAGTTTGTTACTGGTCGTCCGCGTGGATCCAGTTCATGGTCTTGGCGAGGTTCCGTCCGTCATCGTGGTGAGGGGTGGGGAGTCCAAACACGGTGTCTGCTCTGAAGTGAGGCATGTCATACTTCCTGTTGATGCGTTCACCTGTGGTTTAAACAAGGATTCATACAGCTACTGTACAACAGAAAGGAAAGGCAAGTATTTGTATATTTATACCCAAGGCAACTCAAAGTGCCGAACAAAACAAGATAGAAACAATCACACAAGGAAAGAAGCAGAGTTCAGCATTCAGCTACATTCAGCTCAGTTGTGTTTAAGTCAAAAACATTCAACAACATTTATGGACATTTATGGACATTGATTGGTCAACTTCCCCTATGAACCAATTCCTATGTGTCCTATATTTTTGTGTGTTTTAACTGTTTGATTCTCTGATCCGTGTTGGTGATTTCAACCATCCTCTGAGATGACTACTGTTGTAATTTAGGGCTATACAAGAATGAATTTAATTTAATTGAATTGAATAACAAAATAAATGTTTCTTTTGATGATGATGGCCTCAGTCCTGGATCTACAATCTGTTCACTTGTGGGAGCTGATCCCTTAGCGCTCCTTCTTGCACTGAGGGGGCCTCAGATTTCCACTACCACTTGTGCACAAATGCAGAATGTCTTGCCTACTTTAAAGAAAAGAAAAGAAAAATTAAAAAACACATCTACATTAAATAAATAGAGGAAAAAGTAGGAAGAAGTAAGAGCCAAAGTGACTGGCGCTGAAAGTGTCCACAGAATCCACCAATTTGTAAAGTCCTCCAAGAAGACTGCTGAGTTAGGGCGATACACAAATATATTGGATTGAAAGGAAAAGAATTTTAACAAACAACCAAAGATACAAGTTCATACCGACAAAGTAGTGGTTGTGGCTTTTGACGTAGAGCTCGTGTTTGTCCTGGGCCTCGGCCTCCACATCTATTCTGGACTTAGGAGGGTTCAGCAGCTCCTGCGCTCCCTGCCCTGCTCAAACCAGACACCTGCTTTAGTTTTGGCTGCAACCAACACATCCATGTCAGTAATCAACCAAAGAACAGGATATTGATGGACTGTATGGACTGTTGGCGTGAACTTCCCCAGTTCCCTGACTTTGATCCAATCGCTCTTGTCCAAACACCTCTAGAACCTGGTCCAGATGAGTACTTTTGAGACTGGCACCCGTTTCAAATGTCTCCTGGAAACTGTCCAGGAGAGGTGTTACCCAGTGCGAGTTAGCCCTGGATAACACGTGGCACACTAAAGCCTTGAATTTCCCCCAGACATCCCTATATATTGGCATTTGATCCGATGGCGCTAGTTTGGTGCCCTAACACAAGCAGAAGTGTTGCTAAGATGGTTGCTAAGGCAAGCTGGAAAATACACACACAATAACAAAAGACTTTCTAGCCAGACTTAAGATGACTTGAATCCGAGTGACCATAGACTGCAGAAGTCATGCAGACGTCACCATTGTCTTAGAACCAACTCAAAAAAGCCAATCAGCAGCTGTGCCACTCTGTCCCCACTCGCGCTACTCCAGCTAAATCTTAATTTGTGAACAGAACAGACTGATGTTATTGTAAGGACACACCTTTATTTACAATATATACACCAGGATCACAGGATCACCTCATCCGTAGAGCTTCTCTAATGGGCTTCATTGAGCGAGCGAGTTAGCATTGTCCATATATACAGTAAACAGTTTAAAGTGTATTTCTAGTTGTGACCTGTATCAGACCTTCTGGACTTGCACAGGTCTCTCACTGACCTTTAGCGCCCCTGACTCCAAACACAGTGTGCTGGTCCACCCAGGCTGGCAGTCCTCCACAGTGCCCATGGGATCGTCCCAAAGGTGCCTTCTGCTGGGACCTGTACACCGCCTCCCCCAGCTCCTGCAGCTTCTCCTGGAATGCTGAGCTTTGGGTAGGATTCAGCACTTCGGAAATCTATACAAGAAATAATATTTATTCCAAAAGAAATGGACAACACGACAATCATTTATTATTTTTGTTCTTTATTGATTGGACTTGGCAATTAACCCTTAACAAAAAGGTAAGAAAAAATGTTTTAGGGTAGGATAGTGCAGGGTAGGGTAGAGTATAGTGGAGTAGAGTAGAGTAGGGTTCGAGCCCAACTGAAGTTGGGCTCATATAGCAGTTCAGACCAATGACTTGGTCTGGAAAATGCAATTTCTTCAGCTACAGCCTAGGTCCTTTCTTATTTGTTCCCACTGTGTTTCTGAGTGGTTCCTCCATGGTGGTTATCCACCCCACACTGACCTATCAGTGAAATGCTATTGAGTTAGGATTGTTAGCCCTAGCAGGGTCGTTAGATCTGCTCCTTACCATTTCGTAGCACACCTTAGATGTGTTAATGAGTTAGCCCCAGGATCAGGGGGTGGATAACCACACCCACAGGTTATAAATGTCTAACTCGCGGCTGAGCTTCTATTCCGCTGAAAGTTCTTTGGATGAAGAACGAAACGTTGGGAAAATCTGCTATCTGAAGTATATGATGGGTGAAGAACCTCTCTTTGTTTTGACTTATCCCTGAACGACTGAGAGCTTACACAAACTTGCTTTTATTGCTGTTTTTCAGAGTCAATAATATCTCTCAGTGACACATCAATGCTGAGTGACTGAGTGACTTACGGAGAGAGAGGGTTTGGTGCTGACCCCATGCACCAAACCACTGGCCATATCTGGGTCTCCAGCTTTCCCATGATGCACTCTGATGGTCCCGGGCTCCGGCTGGTTACTGCGGACAAACTTCCTCACCTGAGGAGGGGTCTGCGGCTATGAGGGGAGATACAAGTCCAGAAGCACTGTTACACTGTCATAACCCAAACTTTTCCCTATTTTTAATCCTACCTCCAACCTCCAACCTCTAACTGCTGACTCTAAGCCTACTCTAGTTGAGCCACTGGTAATGAAGTTATGAAGAATGTGATCAATGATCAATAAACAAATTGATAAATAAGGCTTGTGTTTGTGTGAATGATTGATGGTGGGAGGGTACATGTTGTTGTTTTTATTATTATTAACCCTAATCCATTAAAACATTGATCCTGTTGATTACTGATACTCCCATTGAGTCAGTCATGCATAATCACAAATTAGACTAGCACAAACATATACTTTGAGTTTCTGGAGAAGATTATGTAAGAGCTTTTCATTTCATTGAAAACAATCTCATGACCACCTGCTGTACAACATACTAAAGGCTATACAACTACAGTATTTAGTGAAACTGCAAAGTCTTTCTCAAACTGTCTAACTGTTTCATATAAAAGATCAAACAAGCACAAAAATGTCTTGAATCTACTCTCATTGTTTTCATTTCTCAGGCTCACCAAACAGGAGAGAGAGAGAGAGAGACTCAGGAGAGAGACCAGAGAAAGAGCAGAGAGCGAGACTAGAGGGAGACCAGAGCGATAGAGAGCAGAGAGAGAGAGGCCAGAGAGAGACCATCGAGAGACCAGAGAAAGAGCAGAGAGCGAGACTAGAGGGAGACCAGAGCGATAGAGAGCAGAGAGAGAGAGGCCAGAGAGAGACCATCGAGAGACCAGAGAAAGAGCAGAGAGTGAGACTAGAGGGAGACCAGAGCGATAGAGAGCAGAGAGAGAGAGGCCAGAGAGAGACCATCGAGAGACCAGAGAAAGAGCAGAGAGTGAGACTAGAGGGAGACCAGAGCGATAGAGAGCAGAGAGAGAGAGGCCAGAGAGAGACCATCGAGAGACCAGAGAAAGAGCAGCGAGTGAGACTAGAGGGAGACCAGAGCGATAGAGAGCAGAGAGAGAGAGACCAGAGAGAGACCATCGAGAGACCAGAGAAAGAGCAGAGAGTGAGACTAGAGGGAGACCAGAGCGATAGAGAGCAGCGAGAGAGAGACCAGAGAGAGACCATCGAGAGCGACCATAGCGAAACCAGACAGGGAGAGACCAGGGAGAAAGACTAGGGAGAGAACAGAGAGAGAGAGAGAGACCTGGGAGAGGGACCAGAGAGAGAGCAACCAGGGAAATATTTCATGAAACATGGCACAACCACTAACTTTCTAGTCTTTCTCATCTTTTTGCATTAATTTGACCAATGAGATGCTATTGGATCATTTCCAAAGGCACACTAATCACTGGCTGAGAAACACTGGCATAGACAAACCTTGGGGGTCTCCTGAAAGCACTCCTTTGTTGTGTCTCCTGCAGGCAGTAGTTTTCCAGCCTGTTCTCATGAAACTTCAGTTAGTGGTAACAAGGTAAAGATTATGTTACTTCTATCTACCTACTGTCAGAGCTGTTGAAATGGGACTGGACTGAACTCACCACTGCAGTATTCATGACGAGAGGAAGATGAACCTGTGTACAGCTCCTTTACTAAAGCCGAGGAACTAATGAAAGCCTGTTAGAGATCTCTGGCTCTATGGGCTCTACACCTGCTACCCATGATTGTTTAGTTCCTGTAACCTAGCAACAGCACAACCCTCAGTACTATCTAGTATTGTATTTGTATACATGATAATTATCAAAATAAAGTTATTATCGTCTATGTGATGACTATGAAAATAATGTATTCATTATAATCATAATAATCGTAACATTTATTGTATGTAAATAATGTGAAAGTTATAGCTATATTGTGGCGCCACCTGCAGGTGAAAGCCAGATCCCATCAGACCTTTGAAGCTAACATCGACAGGGCCTGGTTAGTACTGTGATGGGAGACCTCTGGGAACTAAACTGTTGTTGTGTTCTTAGGCAAGACACTTCACCCACTTGCCTAGAGTGAATCGGATGTGGGCGTGAATGCTGGGTGGTGGTAAATTCTGGTTACCTCGCTTCTGTCAGTGTGCCCCAGGGCAGCTGTAGTTGTTCATCGCCTCTGTGACTAAGGACATGTAAAGAGTCTGTGAGTGTCCAAATAAGTGCTATTTAAAATACAATGCATTATTTTTGATAAATAATATAATATAACAACTGTAACTGTGATATCTGCATGTGGAAAGTTTGCAGGTGATGTTGGGTGCTGGGTGATGTTGGGTGCTGTGGGTGATGTTGGGTGATGTGGGGTGCTGGGTGATGTTGGGTGCTGGGTGATGTTGGGTGATGTGGGGTGCTGGGTGATGTTGGGTGCTGGGTGATGTTGGGTGATGTGGGGTGCTGGGTGATGTTGGGTGCTGGGTGATGTTGGGTGTTGTTGGGTGATGTTGGGTGCTGGGTGATGTGGGTGATGTTGGGTGATGTGGGTGATGTTGGGTGATGTTGGGTGATGTGGGTGATGTGGGTGATGTTGGGTGCTGGGTGATGTGGGTGATGTTGGGTGATGTGGGTGATGTTGGGTGATGTTGGGTGATGTTGGGTGCTGGGTGATGTGGGTGATGTTGGGTGTTGTTGGGTGATGTTGGGTGTTGTTGGGTGATGTTGGGTGCTGTGGGTGATGTTGGGTGCTGTGGGTGATGTTGGGTGTTGGTGGGTGATGTTGGGTGATGTGGGTGATGTTGGGTGATGTTGGGTGATGTTGGGTGATGTGGGTGATGTTGGGTGATGTGGGTGATGTGGGTGATGTTGGGTGATGTGGGTGATGTGGGTGATGTGGGTGATGTGGGTGATGTGGGTGATGTTGGGTGATGTGGGTGATGTGGGTGATGTTGGGTGATGTTGGGTGCTGTGGGTGATGTTGGGTGTTGGTGGGTGATGTTGGGTGATGTGGGTGATGTTGGGTGCTGGGTGATGCTGGGTGATGTTGGGTGTTGGTGGGTGATGTTGGGTGATGTGGGTGATGTTGGGTGATGTTGGGTGCTGTGGGTGATGTTGGGTGCTGGGTGATGTTGGGTGCTGGGTGATGTGGGTGATGTTGGGTGTTGGTGGGTGATGTTGGGTGATGTGGGTGATGTTGGGTGCTGGGTGATGTGGGTGATGTTGGGTGATGTGGGTGATGTTGGGTGATGTTGGGTGATGTTGGGTGATGTTGGGTGTTGGTGGGTGATGTTGGGTGCTGGGTGATGTTGGGTGCTGGGTGATGTTGGGTGCTGGGTGATGTTGGGTGCTGGGTGATGTTGGGTGCTGGGTGTTGGGTGCTGGGTGATGTTGGGTGCTGGGTGATGTTGGGTGCTGGGTGATGTTGGGTGCTGGGTGATGTTGGGTGCTGGGTGTTGGGTGCTGGGTGATGTTGGGTGCTGGGTGTTGGGTGCTGGGTGATGTTGGGTGCTGGGTGTTGGGTGCTGGGTGATGGTGGGTGCTGGGTGATGTTGGGTGCTGGGTGTTGGGTGCTGGGTGCTGTGGAGCCCTCAGCCCTCTGTTGTGAAGGGGAAGTGCAGCCAGAGCGACACCGCGGTGGACTCGCACCAGATGAGCAGATGAGAGCTCCAATGATCCAGTAACCTGTACCCAGCCCCTGAGCCCTGTGACCGGACACTGCCCGCAGCTGCCCGCTCTCCGCTGGCCGTTCCTCTGCCGGAGAAGGTGGGTCACTGTCTGGGTGTTAAAGCGCGTTTAAAGGGGCTCCTCCCGAAGGCTCTGCTGCCCGACGTTAGCTCGTAGCATTAGCATTAGCATTAGCATTAGCATTAGCATTAGCATTAGCATTAGCATTAGCATTAGCATTAGCATTAGCATTAGCATTAGCAATAGCGTTCCTCTGCTGTTTTCTGTGGGATTTAGCCCGCCCTGCTACATACCAGCTAGCACCACTCATTACATCGAACCCAGATAGCTATGGTTACATGTATAACACGTGTAATAACTTAATAAGTGCTTTTGTCATTTTAAATTCTGATCACTACTGTTTTATTCGAATAGCTTAATGCGAACATGTAAACAGTGTATCAGCCGCTGGCGTTCGCTGTACACACCCAAATCTGATCAGTGTCCCCGCAGTGAAGATGAGCCAGAGGCCGAGGGTCAGATCTGTGTGGTCAGAGATCAGTGAATGTGCTGAATATGAGAGGCAACTACTCTATTTCATACACTGTCAACAGCTCCAAGCTAATGCTAATGATATTAGGAGCCAGAGCTAAGTTGAGTCAACAACAACAACAGTGTCGTAATGACAATCATGTGGGTCAACTACATGTTTGTGTGCTCCTGTTATTATGGCGACTGCAGTGTGAGAAGATGTCCACTGTCTCCAGTTGTTGACATGTAAATACTGCTGTACAGGGCGGGTTCACACTTGTCCTGTTTGACTCCAACTACAATCCTGTTTAAGACCAGATCTGACTGTTGACAGGTACGAAAAGCCACTCACAAATAATCCTTTTGTGTTTATCAGAACTGTTTGAGTCTAGTCTTGATATGGACCTGGTCTGGTCTTGGTCTGGTCTTGCCCTGGTCTTGTCCTGGTCTTGTCCTGGTCTTGTCCTGGTCTTGCCCTGGTCTTGCCCTGGTCTTGCCCTGGTCTTGTCCTGGTCTTGTCCTGGTCTTGCCCTGGTCTTGCCCTGGTCTTGCCCTGGTCTTGCCCTGGTCTTGCCCTGGTCTTGTCCTGGTCTTGTCCTGGTCTTGTCCTGGTCTTGTCCTGGTCTTGTCCTGGTCTTGCCCTGGTCTTGCCCTGGTCTTGTCCTGGTCTTGTCCTGGTCTTGCCCTGGTCTTGTCCTGGTCTTGTCCTGGTCTTGCCCTGGTCTTGCCCTGGTCTTGTCCTGGTCTTGTCCTGGTCTTGTCCTGGTCTTGTCCTGGTCTTGTCCTGGTCTTGGTCTGGTCTTGGTCTGGTCTTGCCCTGGTCTTGCCCTGGTCTTGTCCTGGTCTTGTCCTGGTCTTGTCCTGGTCTTGCCCTGGTCTTGCCCTGGTCTTGCCCTGGTCTTGCCCTGGTCTTGTCCTGGTCTGGTCCTGGTCTTGCCCTGGTCTTGCCCTGGTCTTGCCCTGGTCTTGTCCTGGTCTTGTCCTGGTCTTGCCCTGGTCTTGCCCTGGTCTTGTCCTGGTCTTGTCCTGGTCTTGCCCTGGTCTTGCCCTGGTCTTGCCCTGGTCTTGTCCTGGTCTTGCCCTGGTCTTGCCCTGGTCTTGTCCTGGTCTTGTCCTGGTCTTGTCCTGGTCTTGCCCTGGTCTTGCCCTGGTCTTGCCCTGGTCTTGTCCTGGTCTTGTCCTGGTCTTGCCCTGGTCTTGCCCTGGTCTTGTCCTGGTCTTGCCCTGGTCTTGTCCTGGTCTTGTCCTGGTCTTGTCCTGGTCTTGTCCTGGTCTTGTCCTGGTCTTGTCCTGGTCTTGTCCTGGTCTTGTCCTGGTCTTGTCCTGGTCTTGTCCTGGTCTTGTCCTGGTCTTGTCCTGGTCTTGTCCTGGTCTTGTCCTGGTCTTGTCCTGGTCTTGTCCTGGTCTTGTCCTGGTCTTGTCCTGGTCTTGTCCTGGTCTTGTCCTGGTCTTGTCCTGGTCTTGTCCTGGTCTTGTCCTGGTCTTGTCCTGGTCTTGTCCTGGTCTTGCCCTGGTCTTGTCCTGGTCTTGTCCTGGTCTTGCCCTGGTCTTGCCCTGGTCTTGTCCTGGTCTTGTCCTGGTCTTGTCCTGGTCTTGCCCTGGTCTTGCCCTGGTCTTGCCCTGGTCTTGCCCTGGTCTTGCCCTGGTCTTGCCCTGGTCTTGCCCTGGTCTTGTCCTGGTCTTGTCCTGGTCTTGTCCTGGTCTTGCCCTGGTCTTGCCCTGGTCTTGTCCTGGTCTTGTCCTGGTCTTGTCCTGGTCTTGCCCTGGTCTTGCCCTGGTCTTGTCCTGGTCTTGTCCTGGTCTTGCCCTGGTCTTGCCCTGGTCTTGTCCTGGTCTTGTCCTGGTCTTGTCCTGGTCTTGTCCTGGTCTTGGTCTGGTCTTGCCCTGGTCTTGCCCTGGTCTTGTCCTGGTCTTGTCCTGGTCTTGGTCTGGTCTTGCCCTGGTCTTGCTCCAGTCCAGAATTAGAGCTTGTTTTTTGCCTTCATTTTAATGTAGTCTCTGTGTAAAGTGTGTTGTCTCAAACACCTAGGTCACTTTTCAGCAGGTTCTGTGGAGTTTACACACATACCTGAGTTGAGTTATGGCTCATAGGGCAAATACAGACAAACATGTGAGAGAGACTAATACAAGAATCACCTGTGGCACAAAACTGTTACAGGTGCTTGAGGTCCTAGCTACAGGTTCAGCTGGTTTCTCTCTGATCATTTAATGGCTGTGTTTGACTTTTGTTTATTTTATGTTTTATTATTATTAATTATATAATAATAATAATATTTTTTTTACAATTATTTATTTTTGTTTAGTCTTTTGGGGAAAACAAGTGAGTGGTTTGATTGTCACTAATATACAGTAGCTTATCTTGAACTGGTTAAACTAGATAGGAGTTTTACAGTGAGTGACATGCTACTGTTTCCTTATGTACAAACAGCATTTGTAGGCCTAAATGATTAGAATTAATAATAGTGATTATCTTCATCATATTATGATAAACAGACCATGTCTTTGATTGCTATCATAATGCCTCCAGTATGCGCCGCTGATCTCAACCTTTGCAGCTTGCTGTCCTGATGCTTTGGTCTTAGACTACTGAGGTCACTGGGGCTTGCTTGTGATATGGACTTCATTGCATGATTTTGAGCTTGTCTTTGTTCTCTCTGGTCAATATCTCTGGTCTCTCTCTGGTTTCTTGCTCTGTTGTCTCTCTCTGGTCTCTCTCTGGTTTCTTGCTCTGTTGTCTCTCTCTGGTTCCTCTCTTTAGCTTGTATTGTTATTGTTCATCTGTTTGTACAAACACTTCAGATCCCTTTTGAATATTCATGAATATTTCCTGTGTTTTTTATTTTTATTTTTAAGGCCTATTCTGCTCATCTGAATCTTTCTGTCTGCAGGTTTTTGTCACCGCAGCCATAACCGCACGCCTACAGGAGGGGACCACACTACGCCATGGCGAGTAGAGGTGGAGCCACGCGACCCAACGGGCCCAATGCGGGAAACAAAATCTGCCAGTTCAAGCTGGTGCTGTTGGGGGAATCTGCTGTGGGGAAGTCCAGCCTGGTCCTTCGCTTTGTCAAAGGACAGTTCCATGAATTCCAAGAAAGCACAATTGGAGGTAAGTCCACACTTTCACCTCTCTCTCTGTCCTCTCTCTGTCCCCTCTCTGGTCTCTCTCTGTCCTCTCTCTGTCCCCTCTCTGGTCTCTCTCTGTCCTCTCTCTGTCCCCTCTCTGGTCTCTCTCTGTCCTCTCTCTGTCCCCTCTCTGGTCTCTCTCTGTCCCCTCTCTGTTCTCTCTCTGTCCCCTCTCTGTTCTCTCTCTGTCCCCTCTCTCTGTCCTCTCTCTGTCCCCTCTCTGTCCTCTCTCTGTCCCCTCTATGTTCTCTCTCTGTGCCCTCTCGGTCCCCTCTCTCTGTCCTCTCTCTGTCCCCTCTCTGGTCTCTCTCTGTCCTCTCTCTGTCCCCTCTCTGGTCTCTCTCTGTCCTCTCTCTGTCCCCTCTCTGGTCTCTCTCTGTCCCCTCTCTGTTCTCTCTCTGTCCCCTCTCTGTTCTCTCTCTGTCCCCTCTCTCTGTCCTCTCTCTGTCCCCTCTCTGGTCTCTCTCTGTCCTCTCTCTGTCCCCTCTCTGGTCTCTCTCTGTCCCCTCTCTGTTCTCTCTCTGTCCCCTCTCTGTCCCCTCTCTCTGTCCTCTCTCTGTCCCCTCTCTGTTCTCTCTCTGTCCCCTCTCTCTGTCCTCTCTCTGTCCCCTCTCTGTCCTCTCTCTGTCCCCTCTATGTTCTCTCTCTGTGCCCTCTCGGTCCCCCTCTCTCTGTCCTCTCTCTGTCCCCTCTCTGGTCTCTCTCTGTCCTCTCTCTGTCCCCTCTCTGGTCTCTCTCTGTCCTCTCTCTGTCCCCTCTCTGGTCTCTCTCTGTCCCCTCTCTGTTCTCTCTCTGTCCCCTCTCTGTCCCCTCTCTCTGTCCTCTCTCTGTCCCCTCTCTGTTCTCTCTCTGTCCCCTCTCTGTCCCCTCTCTCTGTCCTCTCTCTGTCCCCTCTCTGGTCTCTCTCTGTCCTCTCTCTGTCCCCTCTCTGGTCTCTCTCTGTCCCCTCTCTGTTCTCTCTCTGTCCCCTCTCTGTCCCCTCTCTCTGTCCTCTCTCTGTCCCCTCTCTGTTCTCTCTCTGTCCCCTCTCTGTCCCCTCTCTGGTCTCTCTCTGTCCCCTCTCTGTTCTCTCTCTGTGCCCTCTCTGTCCCCTCTCTCTGTCCTCTCTCTGTCCCCTCTCTGGTCTCTCTCTGTCCTCTCTCTGTGCCCTCTCGGTCCCCTCTCTCTGTCCTCTCTCTGTCCCCTCTCTGGTCTCTCTCTGTCCCCTCTCTGGTCTCTTTCTGTCCCCTCTCTCTGGTCTCTTTCTGATGCCTCTCTTTGGTGTTCCTCTCTTGTCTCCCTTTGGTCTCTCTCAGGGCCTTCTCTGTAGTCTTAAACCTGTGGTGCAGGGGCTTCTCTGTGGTCCTAAACATGGGGGGTTAGGACTTTCTCATTATTTCTATTATTTTATTGAAGTTGTTCAGTTTGAAAATGTGGCCCATTGCTACTTCAATGGTCTTGGGGCTTATTCCTTTTCCTATATTTCATTGTTTGGCCTTATCGCTCAGGCCTGGCAACATAACCTGAGTCTGTGAAAACTGATTGTGAGTCTGTTTGGTGCAGCGGCCTTCCTCACGCAGACGGTCTGTTTGGACGACACCACAGTGAAGTTTGAGATCTGGGACACGGCTGGACAGGAACGCTACCACAGTCTGGCCCCCATGTACTACAGGGGGGCCCAGGCCGCTATTGTGGTGTACGACATCACAAATGAGGTAAGAGGCACGACCATTGGCTTTACTGTCTGTAATGATTAGGATTTTGTGTTATGGCAGTGTTCTATGAAATGATTCAGGGACAAAAGTTGTATTCATATTGATTGATAAAGTTTATTTAGGTTGGAAACTTACTCAAACCTTATATCATCCCAGTTTTTGCAACATACAATATGTAAATAACTAGTATTATTATTGTAACTACTAATAGTAATAGTTCCACTTTTCAGTTACTTCACAAAGGAATGTAATACATTAACTATGTGTAGCGGCGCCACCTGCAGGTGAAAGTCAGATTGCGTCCGCCCTCTGAAGCTCAGCAGGAAAGGGATCTGAAAAAGTAAAAATAACTGCATAGGAGAGATTCCTGCTCGTCCTCTCCCTGTGAACCCGGCAAAAGTCTTCTGGAGAACAAGAGATTTCCTGAAAGCTTTATATCACAGGTGGGCAGGTCACTCATTGGATGATTACCACAGGAAGAGGCACATGTCACACCTTCACAACTGATCATATGAAGATGAATTAAAACAAATGGAAGTGGGGGAGGAAACTAAGAAGGCTGGCTCTCGGGCAGAACTCTGTCTCCATCAAAGGTGACTTCATTCACATGATGAGGACAGAACAGTCACCTCAAAGAGATGATCTATCATTGTCTAGTAATAAAAAAAGATCTTGGTCTTGATCTCAACCAAATACAAATACCGTACTACGTGTCTGTGTATGTGTAAGATCTCAAACACAGAGACGCTGCAGAACTGCGCTCTTGGAGGAGATCTTTACACAAAAAGCCGCTAGCTTAAACTCACTGGCCTCAAAACCCGCCCACCACTTCCGCCATGCGTTTTGGGGCTTCGCAGGGCAATATTCAGACATGCGGCTAAAATTAAGTGAACATGTGTCCAAGACGTATGAACTGCGTTGGTGGGTCCGCGGTCTGAACACCCCTTAAACAATTGCGGTGAGGAGCTCAGTCCCTATGTGTAGAGGAGCCAATGAATTTGAGCAAATGCATGTCAAATCAACTGTTGTACTAAGCTAGCTTGTTGTAGCTATGTTCTTCCCAGCTAAAGTGACGAAGATAATATAGACTTTATTTCTCAATAAATCTCTATAGCCAGGAGAAATGTACATTTGGCATCGATAGAATCACTCAAGATTTGTGCAAAAGACACAAGTGTCCAAACATGTTGAAGGCAAAAAAATATAGTCTGTGCAGGAAATGTTATGTACAATAAAAAAAGGCAATTGATTAGGACGGCACGGTGGCTGAGTGGATAGCACTCTTGCCTCTCAGCAAGAAGGTCTCGGGTTTGAATCCCGGTCGGAACAGGGTCTTTCTGAGTGGAGTTTGCGTGTTCTCCCCGTGCCTGCGTAGGTTTCCTCCGGGTACTCCGGTTTCCCCTACCACTAAAAACATGCTCGCTAGGTTAAATCCTCCAGCTCCGGTAGTCCTGACTAAGCCGAGCATCAATATCTGGAGATGGGTTCCCGGGCGCTGTACTACAGCCGCGACCACTGCTCTTGACGTAAGCCTTTGCGGCATCAGGAATGGTCAAATACAGAGGATTGGATTGCCCTACGGGGATTAATAAAGTGCACCTTTACCTTTTAATTAAAGAAACAGTAGCACTAGTAGTGCAGGTTTTTAGTCCTAGTGCAAGTGACTTATTGTACAGTCTGACAGCGGTGGGGATAAAGGCCACTGTAGCTCCTCTACAGTCCTGTGCAGTGGGAGGTGTTGTCCATGATGGAGGTGACTTTGACTGGCACCCTCCTGCTCCTCACCTCCTCCACAGAGTCCAAGGAGCAGCCCAGAGCGGCGCTGGCCCTCCTGACCAGCTTGTTGAGGTCCCGCTTACTGCAGCGTAGTGTATGGCAGACGCTACCACAGAGTCATAAAAAGTCCTGAGCAGAGGCCTGCTCACTCCGAAGGACCACAGCCTCCTCGGAAGGTGGAGGCAACTTTGGCCCTTCTTGTACAGGGTGTTAGTGTTGTGGGACCAGTCCAGTTTATTGTTAATGTGAACACCCAGGTACTTGAAGCTGTCCACCAGCTCAATGTCCTCCCCCTGGATGTTCAGCAGCGTGTGGGAAAGTGGTTTTCTCCTGAAGTCGATGATCATCTCCTTGGTCTTACTGGTGTTCAAGCACAAGTGGTTGCGGTCACACCAGTCGACAAAGTCCGTGATAACCGACCGATATTCCAGTTCGTTCCCCTCAGACACACAGCCCACGATGGCGGAGTCGTTGGAGAAGTCATGTGTGAAGTCTGAGGTGTAGATGGGGAAGAGAAACGGTGAGAGGACAGTGCCCTGAGGGGCCCCAGTGCTGCAGACGACCACCTCAGACTCACAGCTGCAGCCGCACGTACTGTGGTCGGTCTGAGAGGTAGTTGATGGTCCATGCAGTGAGGCTACTGTCCACTCCCTCGTTCTCCATCTTCCCCCAAAGAAGTGCCGTTCTTATGGTATTGAAAGCACTGGAGAAGTCAAAACACATGACCCTCACAGCGCTCCCAGCTGGCTCCAGGTGAGAGAGCGTCTGCTGCTGTAAGTAGATGACGGCGTCCTCTACTCCGATGTTGGGCCTGTCAACGAACTGCAGCGGGTCCAGGGTGGGGCTGACCACGGAGCGGAGATGGGTGAGGATGAGCCGCTCCATGGTCTTCATCAGGTGGGAGGTCCATAGTGAGCCAGTTCCTTGGCGTGTGCTGTTTTTGGAACCGGGATCACACAGGAGGTCTTCCACAGGACAAGGACCTTCTCCAGGCTGAGGCTCAGGTTGTAGATGTGACTGAGGACCTCAGAGAGCTGGTCAGCACAGATCTTCAGCAGCCAAGGACGGATCCCGTCTGGTCCTGCAGATTGCCTCTGCTTCAATCGCTTTAGCTCACTCCTCACCTGGTCCGGTGAGATGGACAGGTGGGGGCAGGAGGGCCCGTGGCAGCCGAGGGTGGTGTCCGCTGGGCGGTGTCCACTGGGCAATGTCCATCTAGTAAAGGATGGGTCAAATGGTTAGGGTTAGGTTAGGGTTAGGGTGCATTTCCTTATGGGGACAATAAAGTTTAACTTAAGTAAGTTAAGGAATATTCTACCATAATGTAATATTCTACCATAATATCAGTCTTAAATCTTAAATTTTAACACTTTCACAAACGCTTTCAATCATAATCTTTTGATTATGTGGTGTCTAAAGGCCTGTTTCCACTAGCCCTAATCAAACTACTCCACCTGGTTGTGTTTCCATTACACTTTAGTATCTGGTATTGTATCCTAGCAACCTACCCACATCAAACCAGTATCCGGGGAACAAGCAGCACTCCAATCAGCTAGGACCTTTTAGTACCAGCTTGGCCTGGGTTATTCGGTGGAAAGGGGGCTTATATGTGTTGTTTGGCAGGAGTCGTTTGTTCGGGCAAAGAACTGGGTGAAAGAGCTGCAGAGGCAGGCCAGTCCCAACATCGTAATAGCTCTGGCAGGAAACAAGGCCGACCTCGCCAACAAGCGGACGCTGGACTTCCAGGTCTGTGATGTCACACACTAATTATTTCACATACTGATGATGTCACACACTGATTATGGCACACACTGATGTGAGGTTTGTTCTCAGGACGCTCAGTCGTATGCAGACGACAACAGCCTGCTATTCATGGAGACGTCGGCTAAGACCTCGATGAACGTCAATGAGATCTTCATGGCTATTGGTGAGTTCTGCGCCCTCAGAGTTTATGTTTGGGTTTGGGTTAGTGGACTGACATAAGCTAGTAGGAGACAATTTCCTCCGTTTTTGCCCTTCCAACGGCATTAGCTTTCTGCTGTAACAGAGGCAGTGTTGCTAAGCCAAACTAGAGATCAGAATCAGAATCAGATGCCTCTTATCTGGATTTAAATAGATAGATACTTTGTTGATCCCCGTAGGAGAAATTGAGGTGTCCAGCAGCAGAAGACTCATCCAGGTTTGTTGTACAGTCTGACAGCTGAAGGAACAAAGGATCTCTTAAAACGTTACGTTTGGCAGTGATATAAGTCCGTTGCTACGATTACTCTTCTGAGCGGCCATAGTGCAGAGGGTGTCTGGAGTTACCCAGGATGCCCTGCATTAGAGCCCTCATCCTTCTCTCCAGCACAGCTCCCAGAGTCCACACTTCTCCCCATCACAGAGACACATTTCCTGATCAGCCTGTCGACGGTCACTGTCTCTCAAAGTCAGTCTGCAATCCGAACATGCGACCCCAAAGAACACGGCACTAGCTACAACAGACTGGTAAAATATGTGCAACATGTGACATCAAAGGACCTCAGTCAGTCTGCTCTGTCTTTCAGAGTCTCGTATAGACAGTATTTGGATACATCACAATATAAACCAGGATCACAGAGTGCTAAATGGAGTTTGACATAAATGGAAACTGAGCCAGGAGTTTGCTTTTACATGTAAGTCAGTAGGAGCGAGAGAGAGCAAAACTTTACCATGAGCACTTCCCTATAGGGCTTCCTGAAGAGCTGGTTGGTTAGCAGGGTTTGGGCCTTCCCTGTGGTCTTAAACCCGGGGGATTAAGACCACAGAGAAGGCCCTGTCTTAAACCCGGGGGACAGGGCCTCCTCTGTGGTCTTAAACCCAGGATACAGGGCCTTCTCTGTGGTCTTAAACCCAGGGTACAGGGCCTTCTCTGTGGTCTTAAACCCGGGGGACAGGGCTTTCTCTGTGGTCTTAAACCCAGGGTACAGGGCCTTCTCTGTGGTCTTAAACCCAGGGTACAGGGCCTTCTCTGTGGTCTTAAACCCGGGGGACAGGGCTTTCTCTGTGGTCTCTAACCAGTGCATTGTTGTTGTTTGAAAGACTCATTCAATGTGTAGTTAATCATGTCTGTTTCCTCCTACAGCCAAGAAACTCCCCAAGAACGAGCCTCAAGCTGCCGGAGCCAACAGTGGGCGCAACCGGGGAGTGGACCTGACGGAGACAGCCCAGCCCAGCAGCCGCCCCTGCTGCAACACCTAACCTGCCTAACGCCTCCCCCCTCCCCCTCTCCATCACCACCCCCCACAGGTCTGCCCACTGCCTGGGGAGGGATGGGACCATGATCGGTATGAAGGCATACCGTGAGAACTACTCTCTCCATACTCTCAAGATGGACTTCTGAGCTTTCTTTGGCGACTTCCACACAAAGTCAAAACGCCACTAGTTTCAGAAGGTCTCTTTTTCTCTCTGGTCTCTTCCCCAAAAAGCCAGCTTTGTATGGATAATGCACTGGATCGATAAAGTATTTTTGCATTAAGGCCTGAATTTGACTTTGTGTGGACTGGGCCTAAAAGTCCCATCCCACAAAGGACCTTTTTTAGTTCCAGTCGATCATACCACAAACATTAATAATAACAGTGAGTGCGTTTACAAAGCTGAAGAGTACTCTTAAGTCTTTTCAGAGTTACTTCCAAACCGGTCACTCAAAGGTCCCATCTCTTGCGACGCTTTTAAAGGCCTTTCTTTGCCTCAGGACTCTAAACTTTGGGACAGTAATTGTATATGAAACATCTCTCTTCAAAGCACATTTCGACGTAATCACACATCTTGTTATTTTAAGCATTTGATTTTTGCACAACTGTAGCTGCACGAGTCACAAAACCAAACATAACAATGAGGGACTGTGTGCTGCATCTCAATGATCAAAATGAGTGACTCCTGTATGTGTCCAAATACATACATTTTTTTGTACCAGCATAGCTAGTCCAAGTGCTCTTAATTTTTATTCAATGTTTTTGTTTTGTCACCTTAAATATCAACACAATCAGAGGACTTACCTACAACGGATCAGAAAACACATGAACACAGGAAATTCAATAATAACAAACACATTAGAGTCATTGGTCCATAGGGAGCTTCCTGGACTGTGGCTGTGTGGTGCAGGAGGCTTATCCCTGTGCTCTTAAATGCATCTGCTGGCCTTGTCTCAATAGGATCTAGGTTTACATGGCTACATAACAGGTACACAGTTCCCCCAAAATGAACTAGATTAAAATGTGTTTTGCTCGAAAAGGAACAGAATTGGGAGGGATCTGGTTTCCAGCAATGCTTTATAAACGTACTCACTCAGATTTCGTGTTTTTTGTCAAAACTGAAATGGTCGACTTTAGCTCATCATCTGGACAGTCATTCGTCAAAGCCCGTTGTACATTATCGGTTGTTTTCCCCAGCCTTAGGTCCCATCCTCATCCCCAGGCCTCTCCCCCCTCTGCCCTCTGCCCTGGGACCTCCTCTGGACACCATCACTCCCGGGAATAGCTAAAAAAAAAAAAAGGACTCTGTAGAGCTGCGTTTCTAATCCCTTCCTCTATATATTTTTTGTTTTTTGTTGACGTTCTTTTATTTCTTAACTTTTTTTAAGAAGTGTATATCAGTATAAAGGATGCATGTTTATCACTACAACACATTTGTACCATATGTTCTTGGCTGGTGACTAACCATGAGTGCGTGGCTGTGTGCGAGTTAAGCTGTGTTGGGAGGCGGCAGGTGCCTGGATGGGAGACGCTGACCAATATTATTGCATAGATAACCAACCGGAAGATCTTTGTCTATAGGCTTTCTTTTGTCATACTTTGTAACGTGGTATTGTACTACATGGGGTTGTAAAAAGAGAAAATCATGTGACTTTTTTCCATCAAAATCACACAGATCTGTTATTTGTTTTAATTTATTACACGGCAAGGATATTCTGACCGTAACAATGGACTTTCTGGTCAGGCTTAAGACAGCTTGAATCCAGGTTTTTTTTCTCCAAACGTGACCATAGACTGTAGAAGTTGTGCAGACGTCACCATAGTGTGAGGCCGATGAGAGCGAACTTCAAGCAGGCTTTTTGAACGAGAATGTTTATGCTACGCTTAAAGCCTAATTTGTGAACAGAAGAGATTGATTGGTCGAGCTCATATCTGAATTCACAAAGACAATATCTCAACATCATAAACATCAGGATCACAGAGAGAACTAAACCATGAATCTCTAATCCCAAAATGGTGAGCGTGACACAAATGGTTGCTGAGCTATAGGAGTTCAATTTTACATGCAAGTCAATAGGAGCCAAACTTTGTCCATGAGCACTTCACTGTTGGGCTTCATTGAGCTAGCGGGTTAGCATTGTCCATCTGTAAACAAGCTAGCATTAACTGGAAAATTGTTTGAAACATGTTGAAAGAAGTAAAATAATCCAGGTTTGTCAAGTAAAGTACGTAAAAACTATTGGAATTTAGAATACAATGTGAGTTTGGGTCATTTTAAAGGAGACCTGTTTTTTCTGAGCTCTTAAACATTATTCCCTCATTCAAAACAGACTTGGGTTTTGAGCTCCACTGGCACAAACACCTCTCCCCACCCTTTCAGTCTAAATGCTCCTTTTTATTACTTGTTAAGCTATGACCAATCCTCAAACTATGATGTCAAAGAAACCAGTTAAAACGCTCGTCTATCGTCTCTCTAAAAAAAACATGCAGTGAATAAAAGTAATTACCTGGACATTTTTTAGATATGACAAAATGTGAGAAGATTGTGGATTGTGGTTTTAATAAAGTAAGACCATTGCGTCTTCTTAAAGCCTAATAAGACCGCCATTAGAACAACATGCATTTGGCTTCATCCCGTTTTTGTTTACAATATCACTTTGATCTTTTTTACTCCAAGTTTAGAAATGTTTCATTTGTCTGGATTTTTATAACTGCCACAAAAGCAAAACCATGATTTTGTATCTAAGCGGTCTCCATGTATGTGTATGTGGAAGCTGTGTGGGGGGCTTTGATGCTTCGGCTCGAGTTCTGGACTCTGGACTCGACTCAGTGGAAGTCAGTGGATCGTTGTGGAGATCACGTCTCTCTGAACAGCTGAATGAATTATACGTATAAAGCAGTTTGGAGTGTCTGATATCAATAAATCAAAAATGGCTGAAGTGTCTCTGGTTTTTAATACTAATACTAATAATGCATCTGTTTCATACAGAGCTTTTTGGACATTAAAGATGCTCCGCAACTTTATTCTTCAGATACTGTAGAAGTAAACTACTTCAGCAGCCATGAATGTGAAAAGTTCAATATGTCATCTTTAGGTTTAAGGCTTAGAAGGCTCTCTAGAGAGCATTCTGCTTAATTACCAAATATCTGGGCCGTAGACATCCGCCTTCGATTGAAGGAGTTTTACACTAGGACCAGAATTTTAACACCACTAGAACTCCCTCTGTCTCCCCCAACAGGAACCCTTTCCAGATTGTTTTAATCTATTTCCTTGTTACCTGGGTGCTTTTGTTTATCATTTCAGTTTTGTATTTCTATCCAATGCTTTTACAAAATAATACGGTATAGACCGTACACGTACTTTATTACAAACAATTTGTTTGTATCTGAAATTTGATGCGTCTAAACTCCCTCAATGCTTTATCATGGTGATGCGGAACTGACGAGCTGATGCCACTAGAGGGCAGTGTTGTATCGGTCGATTAACAGTCAAAGTCGACTACCAGGAGGCGCAATTTCATGCTACTTTCCATCTGCCGTCCTCACACTACAATCATATTATATACATGTAAAAATACAGTTCAGTAGCAAGTATCGTCTTATATCTGGGGTTCCTGATTCAAATCATTTTAACCCCTTAAGGATCACCCTCCCTGTACAGGGAGGATTCAGATATTTTTCATTTAACTGCATCAGTATTATAACTTAACTTGTGTCAATATAGTCAAGCTATACCTCTTTTGAAAGCTTATTCCCACCTCTAAATGCATATTATGTTCAAATAAACATTAAATATCAACAAAAGTAAGTACTTGTAGTCAAACTGTATACATATAAAAAATATATATTGTCCTTTCTTACCTTTTCATGCTAATATTCTGGGCCAAATCACGTCTAATCCACACATGTGTGCATTTATTTTGTCCGGGGGGGTCTAGAGAATACTTATATCCAGTTGTTTTTTCTTCAAAGTCATCATTATAGTAGATATCCACTTGTAACGACACATTTGAGTTTTGAAAGTTGCCCGAACAAAAATAAAACCGCGTCTTTGCGCACTGTCTGAAGACGCCATTGTTTTTTTTACCCAGAATCACTGGGTATGTTCGTCTTCCTCTCAGTCTTCCCTTCAAAACAAGCCCTCACTCGGACTTCTCAGTGCTATGGTTTGGGGGGTACAACAAGTTGACGAAAACAAGCGCACCAAACTTCAGCCCTCCAGGCATTTACCTTTCTGTGCGTCATGACAGCATTGTCTTGACTACCATTGGCCGATTTGGATGTCAATCAAACCATCTTGTAGCCAATAATCTCAGGTTTCAGGCGATGTGTCGGACTTCAAGGTTCCTCCCACTGTTCGAGTGTTATTTGAATGCGTAAAAGCGGAGCATTTTCACGGAGAACACGCGCTATAACTATGTAAATAATAGCTTTTCTGTAAACATTTCAATATCTGGAAAAAAATCCTATTTATAGCAAGAGTAATAGCCAAAAAATGATATAATTTGATTTTTGGTGTAATAATGTTGATAATTTGCATGTAAAACACTTTGGCACAATTGGCACAAATATGGACCGCTTGTGCCGAATGTGCCCATTAGTCACAAAAAAGCCCCCAGCATCAAAATGGTTTCACCTAAAGGTCTAAAATTTCATACAGTTGTTGCCAACACCACAGACATCTGCTCTGGTGAGTTTGAACAACATATCATAAAGTATGTCTTCAGGAGAACCTTTTGAAATTGCCTTTTTTTTTTCGAGACAAAAAAAACTAACTTTTACTCATGTTTGAGAAGGTGTAGTGCAGACTGTGTCCTTCCTAACAAACTGTAACATACATTTCCAGAAACTAGAAGGTGTTACCTTTCAAATGAGGTCTCATAACACAAGATCAGACACAAGATGTCCACACAGTAAGCATTTCTATTTGGGTATCATAATTCGAGAAGAAACAGGCGAAATTAGGTGATCCTTAAGGGGTTTAAGTTGCGGCCATAAATGTTTGAGTTAGGTTGTTGACAGACAGAGAGAGGGACAGACTACCAGACAAACACACACAGAGGCACAGACAGACCCCTTGTGAAAACCGCAGTAAAGTGGCCCTGCATTCTGTCGGCAGCGGTAAAGACGTCCGCACTTTGAAAGTGGTTGGCTCCTTTATGCTGTTACTTACGGTAAACGTGGAACGGGAAGCCGCAACGATAAGCAATTGTATTAATAAAATAATTAAAAAAGAACAAAAAGAGTTTTGCGACTACTTTCACTGCAAACTTGTTCACTGTGATGCCCTCTACCAAAATTTAAAATATAATTCACTTTTATTGTAGAAATTCAGAGATAATTGGGGTCAAAGTGTGCCATTTTGGTCCCAAAAGCACTTTTTAAAATTCATTTTTAAAAAATCTAAAAAAGTTCCCTGACTACTTTCACTGCACACTTGTTCACTGTGATGCCCTCTACCACTGTGTAAAATATCCATCCATCCATCCATTTTTCCGCTTTATCCGTTGCCGGGTGGCGGGGGCGGCAGTCTAAGCAGAGACGCCCAGACTTCCCTATCCACACACACTTCCTCCAGCTCGTCCGGGGGGACCCCAAGGCGTTCCCAGGCCAGCTGAGAGACATAGTCCCTCCAGCGTGTCCTAGGTTTTCCCCGGGGCCTCCTCCCGGTGGGACGTGCCCGGAACACCTCCCCAGGGAGGCGTCCAGGAGGCATCCGGAACAGATGCCCGAGCCACCTCAACTGGTTCCTCTCGACGTGGAGAAGCAGCGGCTCTACTCCGAGCTCCTCCCGTGTGACTGAGCTCCTCACCCTATCTCTAAGGGAGCGCCCAGCCACTCTGCGGAGGAAGCTCATTTCGACCGCTTATATCCGCGATCTCGTTCTTTCGGTCATTACCCAAAGCTCATGACCATAGGTGAGGGAGGGAACGAAGATTGACCGGTAAATCGAGAGCTTTGCCTTTCGGCTCAGCTCCCTCTTTACCACAACGGTCCGATACAGCTCTGACTGCAGACGCTGCTCCCTCTTTACCACAACGGTCCGATACAGCGACCGCATCACTGCGCACGCTGCACCGATCCGCCTGTCAATCTCACGCTCCATTCTTCCCTCACTTGTGAACAAGACCCCAAGATACTTGAACTCCTCCACTTGAGGAAGGACCTCTCCACCCACCTGCAGAGGGCAAGGCACCTTTTTCCGGTCGAGCACCATGGCCTCGGATTTGGAGGTGCTGATTCTCATCCCAGCCGCTTCACACTCGGCTGCAAACCGTCCCAGTGCATGCTGCAGGTCCTGGTTCGTTGGAGCCAACAGGACAACATCGTCTGCAAACAGCAGAGATGAAATCCTGTGGTCTCCGAACCGGACCCCCTTTGACCCCTGGCTGCGCCTAGAAATTCTGTCCATAAACACAGTGAACAGAACCAGTGACAAAGGGCAGCCCTGTTGGAGGCCAACATTCACCGGGAACAGGTCTGACTTACTGCCGGCAATGCGAACACAGCTCTGGCTCCGGTCATACAGGGATCGGATGGCCCTCAGCAGAGGACCTCCGACCTCGTACTCTCGGATAACCCCCCAAAGGACACCCCGGGGAACACAGTCGAACGCCTTCTCCAAATCCACAAAGCACATGTGGACAGGTTGGGCGAACTCCCATGAACCCTCGAGTATCCGATGGAGAGTATAGAGCTGGTCCAGTGTTCCGCGACCGGGACGAAAACCACACTGCTCCTCCTGGATCCGAGATTCGATCATCGGCCATAGCCTCCTCTCCAGTACCTTGGAGTAGACCTTACCGGGGAGGCTGAGGAGTGTGATCCCACGATAATTGGAACACACCCTCCGGTCTCCCTTCTTGTAGAGAGGGACCACCACCCCGGTCTGCCACTCCATTGGCACCGCCACCCGATCGCCACGCGATGTTGCAGAGACGTGTCAGCCAAGACAGTCCTACAACATCCAGAGACTTTAGATAATCAGGACGGATCTCATCCACTCCCGGCGCCTTGCCACCATGGAGGCTGCCAACCACCTTGGTGACCTCGGCCAGGGAGATGGATGTATCCGCCCCAACATCCTCAGCCTCTGTAACAGAGGACGTGACGGGGGGATTGAGGAGAACCTCAAAGTATTCCTTCCACCGCCCGACAATATCCCCAGTCGAGGTCAGCAAGGACTCCAAGAAGGCCGGGTACTCTGCACTGCTGTTAGGCCCGTAGGCCGTCACAACAATGAGAGACTTGTCCCCCACCCGGAGGCGGAGGGACACGACCCTCTCATTCACCGGGGAGAACTCCAACACGTGGCGGCTGAGATGGGGGGCAATGAGAATGGCCACCCCAGCTCGCCGCCTCTCCCCGCGGGAAACACCAGAAAAGTGGAGCGTCCAACCCCTCTCAAGGAGTTGGGTTCCAGAGCCCAAGCTGTGTGTGGATGTGAGGCCGACTATCTCTAGTCGGTATCGCTCAACCTCCCCCACGAGCTTGGGCTCCTTCCCCCCCAGTGAGGGGACGTTCCACGTCCCAAGAGCCAGATGTTGTGTGTGCGGACTGGGTCGCCGAGGTCTCCGCCTTCGACTGCCGCCCAGTCCTCTCTGCACCGCGCCACTATGGACCCCTCTGCAGGTGGTGGGTCCACAGGAGGGACTGCTCACGTCATCCCTTCGGGCTGAGCCCGGCCGGGCCCCGTGGGCTAAGGCCCGGACACCAGGCGCTCGCTTGCGAGCCCCGACCCCAGGCCTGGCTCCAGGGTGGGGCCCCGGTTGCGCCATAGCGGGCGACGTCACTGTTGTCCTTATTGTGCTGTCCATGATGGCTTCGGACTGCGCTTCGTTTGACTTGTCACCTGAGACCTGTCTGCCATGGGAGATGGCCGTTTCACCGATTGGCCTCAAAATTGCTCCAAATTATCTCAACACATGTACCATCGAAATGACATCAGGGAATTTTGATCAGTGAAACGTTGTGTGAGCAGCTAAGCGGCAAAATGTGAGGGCTTTTTTGGCCGTTTTTGACAACATCATTTTTTTTCCCGTTTGCACAAACAAAGACTGATTTGCATTAAACTTGAATCCATTGTTCAACTCCAGGGTTTAGGTCAGGTGAAAGTGAAATATTTGAAATTGGCCCATTAGCGCCCCCTAAAGACTGAGCCAAAGTTTACATGGGGAGCCAAACCAGCTCTACTTAACATATTCATTACAATTTGACTAACAATCTTCTACGGCTACGGGAACAAATCATCACACGGCGGCGCCACCTCCTTTGAGCGGTGCTGCTTGGTACGGTGTGGTGCAGCGTAGTGCGGGGCGTTGTGGTGCGGGGCGGCATGGTGCGGGGCGGCTTGGCACGGGGTGGTGCACGCAGGGCGGCGAGGGCTGTTCGACGCCGCTTGCGGCTTTAATTTTTTCATGCATTTCCCGTGTTCAAACTGCTAGACAACATTATCAACATTTATCAACTTTGTAAAGTCCTCCCAGACGCCTGCTTTTGTGATTTAGGGCGATTGTAACATGCCTGGCTCAAGGGCCTGCTACTACACAAACTACTGGGTGGGGACATTTAAGATGATTTATTTTAACAAATAATAACAAACAAATGCCATGACTAACCAAAATACAAACTGTGTGCATCAGTGAAAGAGTCAGTGGTGTGTGCAGTGCAGAGGTTACATTAACTGAAAATTCTCCGTCATTGACGGATTTTTTTTTTTTTTGACGTAAAAGTTAGAAGGCCGTCCGTCATTTTGAAGAATAGAAAATTAAGTTATAATTTTACATTGCGAGTCGTAGTTGACCGTCCTCTCCACTAGATGGCGCCAGCGCCGTTTATACACAAACAGCGCGCTGCAGGAGTACGGCTTGGATGCTGTCGAGCGCCTTTCTGACTTTTATGGCGCGCACCCAAACGCAGCGGTCTCACTCATTGAAAAGGAAAGGATGGTACGGGACTTTCGCTCCGTGAAACGTGTGCTTGCAGGTTCAGGTAACCCGCCATTTAAGGACTCCTGTAAGCTTCTCATCAACACATACGTGGAGATGTTCCCAGACTACAAAACTCTGGCAGAAGTAGCGCTTGTTATTCCTGTGTCAAGTGTCGCTGCTGAGCGCGGCTTCAGTCTCCAAAATAAAATCAAAACTGTACTTCGAAGCCGTCTGACCGAGACAAAAACACAAACTCTAATGACAATCGCCTCGTTGTCGCCAGCCCTGCACACATTCAATTATGAACAGGCGAGTGCTCAGTTTAAGTCCACAAAGCCACGAAAGAAGGTTTAATAACCACATTCAGGCAAACTCCTGTACGTGTTTGTTCCACATGTTAATGCAGGTTAAATGTTACGCAGAGTTGTCAATTGTTTTGCGATTTTTATGCAACTTTATATATTCACAAATTAAATGTATTGTACATTTGTAAACGAACAGCTAATAAAGCACGTTATAAAGCCTGTTTTTGTTTATACAATTGTTTAATTAATAGCCTATAGGGTATTTCAAACGTGAAAATAAAATGACGGATAAAAATAGCTCATGACGGATTTTTTTGGACCCTGTCCTTCATTATGACGGGCTGAAATGATCTCTAGCGAAACCACTGGTGCAGTGTATGAATGCAAATGACTATGTGTGCAAAGGTGTTGTGTGTAAAACAAATGCAATTGGAACCAAGGTGAAACAAAGACCAAAAACCAAAGGATTACCTGGGAAGAGAGCAGAGACAGACATCTTTTTATACATAGTTCCCACAGACCAATGAATGTCACATGACCTCCTCGGAGACGCCATCTTTGATGGCACGCTGCTGTGTTTGTGCATTCCATTAAACAGAAGAATGAGAATAAATGTAGATATTCAAACGCAAATTGGAAAAAAAGGGCAACTTTTGAGCAAATAATTGTATATTAATACAATGGCACCACAGTTGAACGTGCTACGGACATGTTTTACATATTTGATCAAATTATGCAGCAAAAATTAACAAGCAATGCAAACATTTCTCAAAAACTTTAGATTTAATACCAGTTGGAGCTCCATTTAATTATTTTAATTATATTAACAATTAATTTAATTAATGCTAATGCCACACGGACACTCTGGATTGCTGTTATTGTTTATTTCCGCGTTTTTGACCGTATGTTTTGGTGAATGGTGGGCAACTGATTTTTCCAGGCGTAAAGAGCAGTTTATTTTATGACACAAATCTTTTTACAGAAGCAATGCTGTTTGTGAACATTGTTTTAGCCCACCATAGAACTATTATTATCTATTTAATACATTTACGTTGCCCTCGAGAGCCTCGGACGCGACACCGATCCTCCTCATAATAAAGTAATCTAACGCTAAATAATGAAACTCTCAAGTTACCAGATATCAGCATACACAAGTTAGTACTGAGTAAATTACGTCTGTCAACACATTATAAGATACGATACGCACCTGACACAGTGCTCCGAGCATATTCTTGCGTGTTTTGAGGGAGTTTCTTGCCTGTTTATCTTCGCAAGCCATAACCTCCGTGGTTGTTCTGACAAAAGCTTAGTCTTCTCACATTCATGAAGTCTAATGATGGGTATACTGTAAAATCCAAGTTTAACGGAACCTCCGGCACGATTTGAACATCCATTGACCCAGCAGGAGATGACCATTTTCAACTTTATCACGACATTAACACGTTTCAGCTTCTTTTTCTATTGTTTTGCCCACAGAATGCCAACACAAATGGCGCCGGGTCGGCAAATCCCCGTATGTAGTGACGTCATGTGGGAACTATGTATTCTTGTGGATTTCCGGCAGACTGTACGCCAGTTGGCGCATTACTGCCTTTCAGTGGTGGATCCAATTACTGCACCTAAAGTCCACTCAAATTCTCTGGTACAGCCCAGTGCCAAAAATAAATTCCACCTGTGCACGAAAAACTTTTTGCTGCTGCTCATAGGGGGCAAGCAAGAATCTCAAATTCACATGCTCTAGTCCCAAGTGAAGAACACGAGAAAAAAGCAGTCTTCTCTGGTTCGCATATTTCTTACAGTGTATGAGAACGTGTTTCACTGTCTCTTGCTCACTGCACTCTTCACACAAGCCATCTCTGTGCTTTCCGATTCGAAACAGGCTTTGAGCAAGCCCACAATGACCCAATCTCATTCTGTTTATCATAACCTACTCCCTCCTGTTGTTCCCCCGGGTTTCTTTATTCCCCCACTGACACTCTGCTGGATGGTGTAAAAGTGCCTTCCTCTTGCGTCCCTGTCCCATGCTCTCTGCCACTGCTCACACACTCTCATTTTAATTTGATCCCGATGCTCATACAGTGCCTTGCGAAAGTATTCAGCCCCCTTGAACCTTTCGCCACATTTCAGGCTTCAAACATAAAGATAAAAAATTTTAATTTTTTGTCATGAATCAACAACAAGTGGGACACAATCGTGAAGTGGAACGAAATTCATTGGATAATTTAAACTTTTTTAGCAAATAAAAAACTGAAAAGCGGGGCGTGCAATATTATTTGGCCCCTTTACTTTCAGTGCAGCAAACTCACTCCAGAAGTTCAGTGAGGATCTTTGAATTATCTAATGTTGTCCTAAATGACTGATGATGATAAATAGAATGCACCTGTGTGTAATCAAGTCTCCGTATAAATGCACCTGCTCTTTGATAGTCTCGGGGTTCTGTTTAAAGCGCAGAGAGAACCATGAAGACAAAGGAACACACCAGGCAGGTCCGAGATACTGTTGTGGAGAAGTTTAAAGCCGGATTTGGATACAAAAAGATTTCCCAAGCTTTAAACATCTCAAGGAGAATGTTCGTTACAGAAGCCTTGTCTTTGGATTTTCATAATTAAGACTGTAATTAAGAATGTAAATGTAATGTATCAGGGAAGCTCAAAAAAGTGCCCCTGTGTTCCGACTGCCTAGGGGCTGCAGCACTGCCCAACCCCCGCTGTTAGCTTATAGCCCCGGAGCTTCGCCATGGAACTAATGTCCGACGATGTTCTATTTTATCACCAAACAGACCTCTGATATGGCAATAGAGGGGGGTATTTCTGGCCTCAAATGTTATTAGAAATAACTTTTATGTCCTAAATAAAGCAAATTTTGAACTTTTTACCTTGCATCACGGCCGCTGTGTCCTTCCCTCGGAGTTGTTGAGTTGGAGAAGCCCCCCCCCAAAACGCTCTCAACGCTCTGACAGCGTCTGCCACAATCTGTCACAAGCGTCCCAAGACACGCGTCAGACGCGATTTTAACGCCAAAAACGCGTTTGGTCTGAACGAGGCATAAGACAGGGGCTCAGGATGTTCTGACCCGCTGCGAACGCTGTCCAACTTCTGTCACAAGTTTCAACTAAACTTATTCAGGGACAAAGCATAAAAAAACCACACAGAATCCCCACAAAACTATCGCCAGCGAATGAATGTTCCGTTTTCTTACCTGGTGATGCGGATGTGGCGCTGTGGCTAACGCTGATGATATGAGCTTCTAACATGAGTTCTGCTGCGGCTGTGTATTATTCTTGGCCTCTCAAATTATCGTGGTGTTAAGCTCCCACAGACGTTATTCCTCCATCCGTCGTTTGTAAAACTACATATTATAACAGATCCATGGTAAAACATGCACCGCATGGGTCCGCTTCAGAACGTGGTTTCGTTTACATGTCGCCTCCATGCCACTGTGTCAAGTTTCCAAGATGTATGGAGAGAGCCTGTCATTTATCAAACAAAAAAGATTCTTTCCTTGGCAGTCCGGTGAATGACTGAGAGTTGGGGACAACTGTCAGTGGACAACATATTGTCTATTAAAGGCTTCCATAGTACCCTGGACTGCAATATATGATCTCTGTGCTAGATGGGTGTAAAAACTACACAGTGTACTGTACCTTTAAGTCCCTCAAATCTAACAGAAAACTGCATTACTCCGTTCGCACACTAGGCAGAGCCATTCCCTCAGCTTTGGGTCAGTGTGTAACAAGCACAAGCAAGTGACCTGAAATATTCTGTAAATGTTACGCTTATCACAGCAATCTGCGTTTGGACAATAACGTCATAGATTTTTACAGATGAAATCCACTTAATTTCAAAGATGGGTTATTCAATTTCTCTCTTTTCAATTAATATGATTTATTTTGCATAATGCCTCAGTTCTATCCTGGACGCTCAAAGTTTCTGCACAGCATTATTCATTCACTCAACACAGAGTTGTGATACACCAGTACTCTTGCCACAGCTGCCCTGGGGCACAATAGCAGATGCGAGGCAACCAGTGTTGTTGGCCCCACCCACCATCCAACAACCATTCACACACATACCAGACCTTAAATGGGTGAAGTGTCTTGCCTAAGGACACAATGACAGTTTGGCACTTTACCGCCGCAGCTGCCCCTACTGTAGGACCTGGTGTTCCCAGAGGTCTCCCATCATAGGAGTGGCACCACTTAGCAAACCTCTAAGAGAGAGCCCTGTGAGTCACTTATTGGACTCTTGATTGGCTGAGTCCTCTCTTTTTCACTTCTGTCTGGGGACGAGCTGTTTTAGTGAATACTGAGGTCTATGGGGAAATCTAACAGCCCATAAGGATTTTGTCTGCAGTACCGCTGGTGGCCTCTAGTCCACGCAGAGACAGGTTTAGTCAGCAACACACTGTATATAATATCACACATCCATGATCAGACCACACTCAGACCATAGACCTCCTCACGTGGTCTTGGTGAGGTCTATCAGTGAGGGACAGAGGCAGCTGTTACCAAAGTAAGACTCTTTATTTGAATTTGTTCAACTTTGACACAGCAACAATTAATTTACACTGGCTCCCAGGGGCCCGCGGACAAAGACAGTTACAGTACGGGCCGAGCAACCAATCAGAACGCTGGATGAAGCCGCGCCCACACACACATAAACACACTTTCATCAGTGGCAGACCAACAGAGAATCTCCCGCACATGATCCAGCGGTTTGTGATTCGCCAACAGATACTCAGCTGTAAGAGATGGGAATAAAGTTGTTTTGATATTTCTGCACTTTTAGACTTTTAAATGTTTCAAACTAATTTAGTACACTTATGGACATTGGTCATCCCCCTTTATGGACCAATGATTGTATGTATTTATTATTGTTGCATTTCCTGTGTTTGAACCTCTGATCTGTTGTTGGCAAATCAACCACTCCTCAGAGATAACTACTGTTATCATTTAGGGTGGTACAAAAATGAAATGAATTGAATTAGTTCCATAACACTAGAACTCCCAGAGCAGTCAAATTGACAGCTGTAATGACTGCTCAGGTACATGTGTGTTTTTCATAACTTCGTAACTTCGCAAAATGAGGCCCTCTGTGTAGTCTTCGAGATCATAAAGACCAGATCATCCAGCCAACTTCAGCTCTGCCAACACAGACATGGACTGTGTTGCGAAGCTCAGGATCTCTGGAATCCAGTTGATGACTTTGTTTGACTGTACAGGCATTTGTATCTGATTGTTTGGCGCCAATGGACATTTATCATTCAGGCAACTTCAGCTCTGCCAAACCTGAAGCAATATAGACCTGTCACACCGCATTTTAAACCTCAGAACTGCCGTAATCTAGTCAATCCTACACACTTTTGATGAACTACAGTGGCTCTTACTGAAAGGTTTAGACACCCCTGACATATGTGAACAAAAATATTAATAAGTACAGGGTTTCTTTGCTCTGTTGGTCTAGAGACACTCACACACACTCACACGAGACACAGGACAGACAACACGCTGGGTCTATCAGCTACAGCTCTAGTGAACATAGACAGCCTAAAGTGCACACACACACACACCTCTACTCTCCTCCACTACAGCGATACCCCGATGCCACTTGAGCCCCTCCCCCCGACTGGGCTTTGCATGGTGAGACAGGGGCCCCTTCTACACAGAGCTATAAAAACACTGGAAACATGACCCTTGTAAAGAAATAAATAAATTATTCCACACAAACTGGCTCTCGATAGATGAAAGGAAACCCGGGCTGGAGTAATCAACAGATCAAAATCATATAAAATATCCCATTGTTTAATTTTGGTTTTAAAGCTGGGGTACCTATAACATAAATTCTTTCAGATAATACTTTTGATTTCATTCAACAGAAAAAGTCTGGTATAAGTAAAATGTTGTGCAGATACGAAAAGACAAGTTGTCTACACACAATAGAAAATCCTGTGTGTAAGAATGATTTTTTCACTTTTCTGTCTTATAAAGCTGAGAGGCCAAAGAACATTCATGCTAAAACTAGTGATAGTGACTGTTTTTAGAAATACACAGTAATACTGTAGAGTACCCCAGCTTTAAACCTCTGTGCTGTTTCTACTGTCAAAAAAAGCTTTTCACAAATCCAACATCATTCCCGTCAAGATTGAGGATGCAGAGAGCTTATTTTGCAACATAATGCTCTGTGACAAAACATATTTCAAGTCTTTTATTATTATTATTATTTTCTTGCAACACATCTCCAGGTCCGTGTCCGTGGTTACATTTCTGCTTGGAGACAGGCAAGGTCTGTGTAGAAGGGGCTGCTGACGCTGCATAGTTCATGTTTTAGTCTTGAGTCATTATTGCAGAGAGTATGGGTCCATGGGTGACAGGGTTAGTCCGGGAAGGAGCCATACTGCCATCTCACCCAAAATCTATTTCATTACATGTTAAAAACCTGTCCTGGATGCCGAGAATATAGCCCTATGCTTCATGTAAAATGCAAGGTATTCCCCAGGGTTCAGTACTTGTCCCTCTACTTGTCCTTGTACTCTTTTACATTTAGTTATGTCGTCTTCTGCGACTTTTTATTTAATGTCTTTTTACTGATCTGATGAATGCAATAATATTTCATTAATTTTATTTCTTGAAAGTATAGGCTGTATATTTGGAGCGGACTGACCAAGTGACATCACCATAGTGTTGGCTTGAAAAGGCTTGAACATAAGCGGGCATTGGTCACTGTGTGAATCATGTTGTGATTAAAGACATCTGATTGGTCAATACTTGGCTCATATGTGGATATACAAAGACAATATAATACATCTGTTCATAGTGATCTAATAGTTACTCCTTGAGATCACACTGTTGTGGTCAGAATCCTCCTATTTAAAAAACATTAAAACTTACAGCTGAGTGTAATCCTGCAAGTTACCAGGGACCAGTGCACATCGTGACAGTGTTTTTGAAGACATTTAATGCTTGTCTTGGTTAAAATCATAGGATTTGATATTGGGTCTGTCTTCTATCTGTGTATATCTGCAGGGTGTGGGGAGGGAGAGGCGGCAGTATGGCGGTCCCGGCTGCATAGGGGAACTCCGTGGAGCAAAGTGCGCGATGCAGGAGCTGTACAAGGTGAAGGTAGCAGAGAACGAGGCTTCCGAAGCACAGCAGACAAATGATCACTGAGGAGGAGTTCAGAAAACCTCCATCACCATCATACTTCTTTGATTTCAGTAGATCAGACGTGAAATGATCTGCCAGCAACAGTTTGAGTCTTTCACCTTTAGGAACAGGTTTCTAAGCGTCAAGCTTTATTATATCATTAACTCTATCTAATCTACTCTACCCCGATTGGGAGTGTTTCCACTGGCCCTGTTTAACCAGTACCAGCTCTTTCTTTAGTCCCTCTTGGCCCTGGTTCTATCCAGGCCGAGCTGGTACTAATGTTGTCTCACTGACAGAAACAGAGATTGTAACTGCCAAAGAGCTGCTCGGGGCCATGTTTGGAGAGGAATTTCCGTGGATTCTGGGTAGGTTTCTAGGATTATAGTAGAGAGTAGAATAGAGAAGAGGTGGTGGAAACAGGGCTGTAGTCTCTCTGTCAAATACACCTACATGTTCATTGGATGTTCAAGTAATTTGAGGCTTTATTGCTAAGAGAAAATGATTGATTCACCTACCATTTCCACCAATTTCTGTTTTACCGGTGAGTATTCAGGTCAAACCCGTTGAAAAAGTGGACATTTTAAAATAAAAGACTTTTGGCATTGATCTATAAGGACCTGGCAGTTCTAAGGCCTGTGGTTTTCAATGAACCTATTACTAGTATTAAAAGTTTTGAAATGCTCTTGGAAAGCATTCAGATTAGGGTTGTTTTTTTTTCATTTTTCCTTTATGTTTTGAGTAATGGAGTGGGTACATTGTCCAAATGGTGCAAACTAGTGATTTTGAATGGATTATTTATGGTGTAGTAAATTATATTGTTAAACAAAAGAGTCATTGATTATCAGAGAAGCTATGAAGTGCTGTAAAAGCGTTATGGAAACACAACCAGGTAGAGTAGAGTCGACTAGGGCCAACATGGGCTCAAATGTTCAGGGAATTGGTTCCAAAAAAATGTATACTAACTCTGAGATTAAAATCATTCAGAAACTGCTCAGTCACATTTTTAGTGGTTCCTTTGAAGATGCAGGGTGTAAAGACTGGGACCTTTCTGCACATTTATTAACATTTCTGGACAGTGGTCATCCCGCTCCCTATGGATCAATGGTTCCTTTGTGTTTTTGTTATTATTATATTTCCTGTGTCTGAATATTGTAAAGTCCTCAGAGCTGTTGTGATTCAGGGCTAAACGCCAAGAAATTGAATTGAATACTTTTGACAACCCACATGTTCACGGTCTCTTTAAGAGAAAAACTCAAACTTGCAGATCATTTGACTTCTCGTCATAAATGTTCAATCCAAGAAAATACGTTTGCAGCTGGAGTCACCCTAACTGCTCCGGACGGTGCCTCTGCATAGTGTCCCGGGACAGTCCCTCTGGGCCTGGGTCAGTAGGGTGCGAAGAGGATCTGTGGGTGGGATGTCCTGACCGGGCCAGGGGCAGGTCGTAGCAATGGGGAGGAGAAGAGGGCGGGGCTGGGGGAGGGGCTTCCCGCTGGCATGCTCCGGTGGTGAGGGAAGCCGTTGCTCATGGCGACAGCGGCGGCGACAGCAGCCAGGTGCTGAGGGAGGATCGGCGAGCTGATCTGCTGGAGGTCTTTGCCCAGAGACAACTGCACCTGAAGAACAAGGAGAGAGGGGAAGGACCCCTGTTAGGGGTTGGTTTGGCTTCTAATACATAATATTACACATTATTTAAAAAATTACAGTGAGTCTATTTATGTTGTCATTGCATAGTTAAGAAAGTGAAAGAATATCTTCAGTTGAAAATATATAATAAAAAAAGTCTGAAGGGTATAATATGCTTTCTGCCTGTAATTCCCATATGCTGCCACCAGAGGGAGGTGCACAGTTTGACGTTTATTGGCTGTAACTACAATATAATTTGCAAACTACTCTGAATATGATGTCTTTGTGGTACAAGAAAATCACACTGTTACAGGACAGATTCCACGTTCATGCACCCAGATTCTATAGAATCTGTCGGCAAGACTATAGTCGACAAGACTATAGTCGACAAGACTATAGTTGATAAGACTATAGTCGGCAAGACTATAGTCGACAAGACTATAGTTGATAAGACTATAGTCGACAAGACTATAGTTGATAAGACTATAGTCGACAAGACTATAGTTGATAAGACTATAGTCGGCAAGACTATAGTTGATAAGACTATAGTCGACAAGACTATAGTTGATAAGACTATAGTCGGCAAGACTATAGTCGACAAGACTATAGTCGACAAGACTATAGTCGATAAGACTATAGTCGACAAGACTATAGTCGACAAGACTATAGTTGATAAGACTATAGTCGGCAAGACTATAGTCGACAAGACTATAGTTGATAAGACTATAGTCGACAAGACTATAGTTGATAAGACTATAGTCGGCAAGACTATAGTTGATAAGACTATAGTCGACAAGACTATAGTTGATAAGACTATAGTCGGCAAGACTATAGCCAATCTGAATTGGATCTAGTTCCATATTTATTTTCAATCACCATTCCTCCACTGTACTAATGTAATGTGACATTCATAAGTCTCTCCACAGAGCTGCAGTAACATCTACTGGGGTAAAAAGGCCAGAGCCTTCTTGCTCATCTGTAATGAAGAAGCTGAGCAGTAGCAGATAGAGACCAGAGAGAGATCAGAGAGGTGGACCAGAGAGTGACTAGAGAAAGACCAGAGAGAGAGAGGGAGAGACCAGAGAGAGAGAAACCAGAGATGGAGAGAGAGAGTGAGAGAGAGAGAGAGACAGAGAGGGAGAGACCAGAGAGGGATCATATGACCAGAGAGATTAGAGAGGAAGACTAGCGAGAGAGACCACACAGAGAGACTAGAGAGAGACCAGAGAGATCTGAGAGAGACCAGGGAGCCACGAGAGTAACGTGTGCTGGGGTGAAAAGGCCAGAGCCGTCTCATCCAGCTCATCTGTAATGAAGGAGTTGAGCAGGTGCAGCAGCAGTCAGGGCTTATCTCTCCCAGAATCCTCGTCTCCAGCGGCCCCCGGGGACCCTCCCCTCATCACCCCCGTTCCGTCCGTTAAGCGAGGCAATGACGTCTACAGAAAGCCATTCGCCGCTCACGGTTACACCATGCAGCTACCAACTCTTCGCTGACGGGAGATGAACATCCTCACTCCTCCCACGCACATTAAATCAACATAAAGTGGAGTTGCTGCCTGCTGCGCGGCACTGAAACAGCAGCTGGGGACATTATTTTGGGAGAGATGAGAGAGCTTTCCACAAACGCCGTAAGGAAAGGAAGTTCAGGATGGATAGTGGTGTTGCTGCAATCTGTGAAGTGGAAATATGATGGATTTGAGAAAATGATATATGGTAAAAACTATCTTTTACAGGGGAAACATTATATTAAAGAGGCCGGTGCTCTGTGATTTGGGTGGCAGCTCTGATTGCCACTAGAGTTTATTATTTTTCCTGAAAATGAGATATATAGAATCCCGGGAGAAGACGACGCATTTCCCAGGAATCCCGGGAAATAGCTGCTTTTTGTAGTTGTTGTTGTTTTTAGCCCGAGTAATGGATGATATCACTCAAATATGTATTCTATTAAACTTGAATCCATCAAAAGCTGCCATCTCCACTAGTGTTTCACCAAGCGACTTGCTAGGTTTGCTGAAGTAGCCATCTAGTGTTTTCAGACGTTTTGTTGCTTTCTTCAGGAATTTCACTATGCTGATATTCTAAATGTCTGCGCAATCCACTTGTCGACCGGTGACGTGCGGTGAGGTTTGGAGGCACTGACTTCAGTCTAATCAGATGTACATATATAGATCATATAAATCAACAGGACCTACAGAGCGGCTTATTCACAATTTGTTTGGCTACAGCAGAATATTTTCCATGCCTGCATTGTTTGCTCATACAAAACGCAAAAGATGGTAAAAGCACATTTCCAAGTGTGTTATGGGCCTAACCCATGGATCTATAATAATAACTGGATAGGGTACAGTATCTAGCTTATAGCTGTCCCACCCATGGGCACAGGGGGCGCCTGTGGTACTGCAGACTAAATTCACATGGGCTACCCAGAAAAAAGTCCCATAGAACTCAATGTAAATTAAAACAGCTCAACCTCGGCTGACAGAGAACCTACAGCTTTCATAAAGGTCGGATTTTGAGGGGATTTTAGTGTCCCTTGTCATCCTGAACTTTTTTTCTTCTTAAATCCTTCGGTTTATTTGAATCCACACTTTACTGCCACAAACGCTGCTCCTTTCCTTCCCGCTCTACCGCAGCTCTGATTGGTCAAAGCGCGGCCGAGCCTCTCTGTGTACGTGCATGATAGCCACACACATGTATTAGGTGCAACGCATCATGGGAGCTCGTCCTCTGCGCAGAACCGGGAGGACCAGACAATGCCCAAATATGGGCGAGTTCTGCTAATCTCCCGGTCCCTGTGAAGTCCCATGCGCTACAGAGCACAAGCCATTCATTTGAATAGGGCGCCATCTTGGATCACCGGGGCTTGGCCTTACCTTAGTTATTAATGAGCTGCACAGACCACTTCCGCTCTAGGCTGACCTTATCCATCCGTACACTCCGCTCAATCATCATTTCACTGCATGTAACGTCTGGGTCTGGTCCAGATATCCTCTAACCCTTCGCCTCTCTTCCTTATCATTCATATTGTCATTGTAAGCAAAACATTATCCTAGATGCATTTTAAATTATCTTAAATTGTATTATATGTATGTTAGCCAAACATGTTGTTGCCCTCAGCAGATGAAAAAAAGCTTTCTGATGGAATTGGATGCAGCCGAATTCTGCGCTCACATGCGCCACCCTCCATGAGGCTGGCCTCACATGGTGACATTACAAGCCGTGGTTGAGCACCTTTTAAACCCATATTTGTTTAAAAAACAGAATTCATGAGCCATCCTTTCAGCTGTATACATGTTGATTGTAAAGAACATATGTTTGAACTTCGTACAACAATAGACGCGCACTATAATAGGAGCGCACTGGAATTTTGTTTTAACTTTCATTTCCTGTTTCACGTCATAACATTTCCCGGGAATTGGGAAATAGTTTTGATCAGATTTCCCGGGAATCCCGTTTCCCAGGATTAAATTCTAATTGCCAGCTCCCACCCCAGAAATGGAAAAATAAAGGGGATGAAAATGAGATGACATTTTATTAACACTAGGAGCGCCCCTAGCGGTCAACTGACCGTCACTCACTTTAATGCTAATTAGTGTATTAAAAACAAAACGCCAGAAGTTGAAATGTTATGACTTTTACTGGGTACTTGTTGTTTATATTTTGGTGTGTTTTGGTTTTGGAAAAAGTAAAGAAAACAAGATTTACACACATTTTAACTTTTCTAAACCACAGCCCTTTCTGCTGCCCCATAGGGAAACATGGCGCAGGGGCGACTGTTGTCATAGTAACCATTTCCCGGGGTTTTTTCGCGCCTTATAAAAATGTATCAATATGTTGTCATTAGACTCTAAAAAAGGGACTTGAGTTTTTTTGATTATTATTTGGGAGAGAGAAAGAGTTTTGAATTGAGAGGAGTACAGAATGAATAGAGCTGCAAGTACACGGTATGAAGCCCTGACAGTGCTTCAAGACATTGAAGGAGAACAGTCTGACGGAGGTGAGAGATGTCACATTTTGAGGTAGAAAGTGACAGCGGGGAGAACACCTATAATATTCTAAATCTGAACGTAAACCCATAGTGCATTCACGGCACGGACAGCAGTGTTGTAACAAGTCCAGAAGCAATAACGCACATGAGCCGTGTAATGCCAGCCATACGCAGGTGTCTGTGTGCGCGCTGTCGCTCCATTCTGCCTTTTCATTCATCATCAATTACATTCTTATATTTATACATAGAAGAAGGCAATACAGCAGAATACAATATCGCAATAAAATAGAACAATAAGATGAACTATCAAGGCAGAGTGCAGAGAGAGCGCTGTGAGGCCTCTCGTCACCCGCGGACACTGCAGGAGGAGAGCGACTGTGGCAGGAGCGGCCCTCATCATATCAATAAGGATATCTTTCTTATTTCATTCAGATAACACTGTGTTATTCTGCACAGCGTGCACTGCAAGGCAATGATTATAATTTTGTTCTGATCATAAAGAGCACTGCTTGTCTCAAATAAATACATATATATATATATATATTTGTCTTTCTAACATGTCCCGTGTAAAATTGAAGATTGTACATTGACGATGGTAGCCTAGCTGCTGATCTCGTGTCAATACGAATACTATTATTATTATCTAGATAATATTTCCCACGGTGACTTCGGCTGGAAAGAGAAAACAGTCTGGAGATGACGTAAGAAGCAGACGCATATAGCAGCGCGAAGACGTTATGGTCCCGTGCTTTTCTAAACTATCATTTATATTGTTTGAATTTACATATTATAACTGAGTCAAGTTTAACATATAGTGACCAACCTTTTAGCTGTTTGCAAAGTTACAAAATAAATCTAGCCTGAAAAGTCATCCTAATTTTGATGGATCAGTACACGCACAATGTGTCGTCTTAGCCTTTTATTTCGGCTAGAATTACAATTACTTCGCATATTTAGACAAATAATTTACACAGTTTCATTATGATCACGATCACCTTGCAACATCAAGTTCTGGTTTAGTGAACAATCAATTTGGCAAAAGGCTGTGTCAGCGCAAAATACATAGCGGTCAACTGACCGCAGGGGGCGGTGCAAGGTATGTTTAGAGCACGGCGGTCCTAGTGTTAAAGGCATAGAATCAGAATCAGAATCATTTTTATTGCCAACGTAAGTAACAGGAGGTCACAGACTTGGAAATTGCTTTGGCTCAGTGCAACAGTCAAAAAGAGATAATAAAAATAAGAATAAAAAACACTTCTAAAGAATAAATTTAAATTTAAAATAGAGTTACAGTTACTATTTACAATATACAAGTGCACATGGTGCACACCATGTAAGGTGACAGCAGTACAGTGAAGTAAAGTGACGTATGATGGGCAGTAAAGTGACTTTATAAAGGGCGGGGGACAGGTTAAGAAGTGTTCAAGAGTCCAACAGCAGAGGGGAAGAAACTGTTCTTGTGGCGGGAGGTTCTAGTCCTGATGGACCGCAGCCTCCTGCCTGAGGGGAGTGGTTGGAATAGTCCATGTGCAGGGTGAGAGGGGAGTGGTTGGAATAGTCCATGTGCAGGTGAGAGGGGAGTGGTTGGAATAGTCCATGTGCAGGTGAGAGGGGAGTGGTTGGAATAGTCCATGTGCAGGTGAGAGGGGAGTGGTTGGAATAGTCCATATGCAGGTGAGAGGGGAGTGGTTGGAATAGTCCATGTGCAGGTGAGAGGGGAGTGGTTGGAATAGTCCATGTGCAGGTGAGAGGGGTCGGCTGTGATACGACCAGCCCGGCCTCGAGCTCGGGCGACGTACAGGTCCTGCAGCGATGGAAGGCTGCGGCCGATCACTTCCTCTGCAGAGCGCACAATGCACTGTAGTCTCTGTTTGTCCCTGACTGTGGCTCCAGCGAACCACACGGTGATGGAGGAGGTGATGGAGGAGGTGATGGAGGAGGTGATGGAGGAGGTGATGGAGGAGGTGATGGAGGAGGTGATGAGGAGGTGATGGAGGAGGTGATGGAGGAGGTGATGGAGGAGGTGATGGAGGAGGTGATAGAGGAGGTGCTGGAGGAGGTGATGAGGAGGTGATGGAGGAGGTGATGGAGGAGGTGATGGAGGAGGTGATGAGGAGGTGATGGAGGAGGTGATGGAGGAGGTGATGGAGGAGGTGATGAGGAGGTGATGGAGGAGGTGATGGAGGAGGTGATGGAGGAGGTGATGAGGAGGTGATGGAGGAGGTGATGGAGGAGGTGATGGAGGAGGTGATGAGGAGGTGATGGAGGAGGTGATAGAGGAGGTGATGGAGGAGGTGATGAGGAGGTGATGGAGGAGGTGAGGATGGACTCGATGATGGCCGTGTAGAACTGCAGCTTGGCTTTCCTGAGCTGCCGCAGGAAGTACATCCTCTGCTGGGCCTTCTTGATGAGGGAGCTGATGGTCGGCTCCCACTTGAGGTCCTGGTGATGGTGGTGCCCAGGAAACGGAAGGACTCCACAGAGGTGATGGGGGAGTCCATCACGGAGGGTGGGGGCGGGGGGACAGTGCTCTTCCTGAAGTCCACAATCATCTCCACTGTCTTCTGGGCGTTCAGCTCCAGGTTGTTACCACTGCACCAGGACACCAGCCGGTCCACGGATGTACAATGCTAACCCCCTAGCTTAATGAAGCTCGATAGGGAAGTTCTCATAGATGTATCATATTATCGGGAAAAGGTATTCCACGCTTAAGCGGTCTTCAGTAGTGGTGGAAGGTCTCTGGTTTCCCCAGAGACCTCAGTGTTCCTAAAACAGCTCGTCCTCAGCTGACGGGGAATCTACAGCTTTTTCACAAAGGAGGATTTTGTGTGTTTCCTTTGTCATCCTGAAAATGTTCTCTTTTTAAATCCATCAGTTTTTTGGATTTCTGCCAATGGATTTCACCAGGATCAGAGAGAGAGCTAAACCACAGATTTGTTTTAAGTGTGGCACAAAGGGTTACATGCGAGTCAATAGGAGCCAGAGAGAGTTGGAACAAAACTTGAGTTAGCGTCATACATCCATTTACAGTCTTTAGTGAAGACATAACCTCTTGGTTGTGGTAATATCGTAAAAAAGAGAAAATGTCAAACAAAAAGCATGATTTCAGTCCTTTTGTACTTTTCTTTTATGCAGTATCTAGAATGGACGATGTCATTAAGTCCTGACCCGCCTCTGAGAGAGTGGAAACACTGACATTTACAGGCGACGAGTGTTTTTGACCCGACTGAGCGCTTCGCTGCAGGAGGCGGAGATCAGAGCGGGCCGCGGCGTCCATAACAAAAACATTATGTTTCCAAATTGAATTATCTGCTCTCAGGGTTTGAATAAAGGTGCCGTTGGAGCATAAAGGATGACATTTACCGGGAGAGGGGAAGCGTAAGAGAGGATCACAGTGGGTCTAAACAGAGAGAGAGACCAGAGAGAGACCAGAGAGAGAGACCAGAGAGAGACCAGAGAGAGACCAGAGAGAGAGACCAGAGAGAGACCAGAGAGAGAGACCAGAGAGAGACCAGAGAGAGACCAGAGAGAGACCAGACTGAGAGATCAGAGAAAAAACAGAGAGAGAGACCAGAGAGACTTTAAATAAAGATAACTGACATATTACACTAGCGTTTATATGATGTTGTTGGAGTAAAAACGCTGTGAAAATCACAATAGCACAAAGCTCTGTAAAACAGCGAGGCAGAGCGAGGGAGCAGTGTATTATGAAAAATACTCAATACTGATGATACTACAGACAAAAACTATAGACATCACCTTTAACACTAGGACTCCCACATTTATGAAACTAATAGCACTCCCAGAGCGGTCATTTTGACTGCTCCCATTTAAACCAATTGAATTCTGAGAAATTGGCCCAAAAATGTGCACATTATTTATTTACAGTGATTCATGAGGTTTTTACCTTAACTAAATGTTAGTAAGTGCTAAAACTGGTGAATTTCACTTGAAATTTAAAATAAACTGTTTGTGATAAAGACCAAATGCTAACTGCTGACAGTAAACCCAGTGTTGGGAAGTAACACCATTACGTATTCAGAATACTCTTTTTGAGTAACTGTATTCCGTTACAGTTACTAGTAAGTAAGTTTTACTTATACAGCGCCTTTCACAGACCAAGGCCACAGAGCGCTTCACAGTTTAAATAGGTAAAAACAGACAAAATACAATTTAAAATGTGCTACAATTTTTTTTTTAAAAAAGGCCAAGACAACTCAGTGACAGGTTTGAAACAGCCGCAAAAAAATTATGTAAAAGCTTTCCCAAATAAATATGTTTTTAGCTGACCTTTGAATGAATCAACAGACTCCATCAACCGCAGAAAGAGCGGAAGATACTCTAACGTCTGGTATTTAGAATACAGTTACTTTCTGAAAATCATGGCAATACATACTTTCTCATATTACGTCTTCAAAGTAAAAAAAACGCCAATAAAGAAAACGTTGCGTCCATGAATTATGCATCTAACAAGTACGTAGTTCGTGAACACCACGAGGATACTGCGGTTTCAAAACATGGAGTCAGACTTGGAATCAGAGACCGCATCATCAGCAAACGGAACACGGAAACAACGCAAGTCGCCAATGCATTCGTATTGTGGAAGTCAAAAAAAGGCAATGATCCAATAAAAGTATTCATATTTGGAAAACAGTTACCATTTTTTTTCCAAAGTAACAAAATACTATAAAAAATACATTTTTTGGGCACGTATTCAGTATTCTGTAATGCAAAACATTTTCAAAGTATTCTACCCAACACTTGGTTGCTATGGTCACCCGCACTTGCTTAAATGTAGAACTACTCAACATTCAAAAAAATGATGAGAAAGAAAAGAACTAGGTATAGAAGCAGAAAAAGTCACACATTTATATGAAGACCACAAAAGGTACGTAGACTTAAAAGGCCAAAAATGATCACAACTAATGTATCCTCTTTCTTCCATACACGCATACGTTTAACCTCACAGTGGTTCCGGGGGTGGGCTGTGGGCAGGACTCACCGTGGGCTTGCTCTGGCTCTTGGCGGGCTTGCTGTAGGGGCTGTATTTGGGCTTGGCTGGTTTACCTGCCGCTCGGTCTTTGTGGCGCCGGCTGCTGATGTGCTGAAACCAAACACAGAAGTAAATATAGATTCTTGTGTCCGATGTAAGAACACACAGGTTAAATGTACAGCCGCAAGTATCAGCGCAGCCTGTCCTCGTGCCACCTCCACAGGAGCTGAAGGGGTTTCATCAAAGTGGATTACTGTTGGTTTCATGTTTGACAGATTACATACTTACAGCTGAGGTACAAAGCCACAAACAATTGAACAATGTAATACAATCACACACATGTATTCACATCTTTGGACTCTCTCTGGTCTCTCTCTGGTCTCTCTCTGGTCTATCTCTGGTCTTTTTCTGGTCTCTCTTTGGTCTCTCTCTCTGGTTTCTCTCTGGTTTCTCCCTGGTCTTTTTCTGGTCTCTCTCTGGTCTCTCTCTGGTCTCTCATTGATCTCTCATTGATCTCTCCTTGGTCTTTTTCTGGTATCTCTTTGGTCTCTCTCTGGTCTCTCTTTGGTCTGTCTTTGGTATCTCTCTGGTTTCTCTCTGATCTTTTTCTGGTCTCTCTCTGGTCTCTCTCTGGTCTCTCTCTGGTCTCTCTCTGGTCTCTCTCTGGTCTCTCTCTGGTCTCTCTCTGGTCTCTCACTGATCTCTCCTTGGTCTTTTTCTGGTATCTCTTTGGTCTCTCTCTGATCCCTCTTTGGTCTCTTTATAGTCTCTCACATTCATTTTTTTTTTTTTTGGACAGAAAAGCGGAAAAGAGAAGACAACAAATTCACAGGGGTCTTTTATATAAGTAAGTAAACAATAACATGTTTTCTATTTAAAAAAGTTTGAGATACTCTGAATCGCTGTACATGGCCTTGTCGTCCAGTTCCTGCTAACATACAACCTGGGGTACGACAAAAGAGTGTCTTGCTGAGGTTTTAGATTAGACTAGATAAGATTGCTGAGGTTTTGGGTGAAGCCTCTCTGTGCTTGTGTAGATTCCTGCTTTGATAAGTTGTGAGGTTGTAAGTTGTGAAGTGCTTTGTTTTGCTGACAGCGGCGCGACGTCCGCTGCCTCAGGAGAGGGCGAGCAAGGTGTTGATTCTTGGGAGGTACGAGAAAAACAAAGCAGAGGACAGGACTATAAATACACCTGTCCTCCAGCTGACAGACGACAGGGCGAGAGGGCAGACAGGGAGAGGGAGGGAGGAGTCCACAGCACAGGGAGAGACCAGAGAGAGAGAGAGATTAAAAAGAGGGATCGTAGAGAGAGACCAGAGAGATACCAAAGAAAGAGACCAGAGAGAGAGAGAGAGAGAGCGGAGGAAGAGGCTAGAAAGAGACCAAAGAGAGGTATCAGACAGTGTTAGCCTTAATGCGAACATAGCTGGAGCCAATCTGGGCATTTGTTCCAATGGCGCTAGCTTTGCGTCGTAACAGGGGCAGATGTGTTGCTAAGGCATGCTGGAGTTTTGCCTGTGAATAAAGGCATCTGATTGGTCAATCCTTATGTGTCTCATATCTGGATTTACAAAGACAATATAAACACTAGGATCACCGGGAGGAGTAAACCAGGGATTTAAACCCAAATAGGCGAGTGTGACGTCAACAGTTTCTGAGCTGGAGGAGTTCACTTTTACATGTAAGTCAATAGAAGTAAGATTGAATTGGAGAACTTTTATTATCAACTTGGGATATTAATTAACAAAATATGAAATGACAAAGTAACAGTTTTGTAATCATTTTGAATAGGCTAAAAATACCAGATAATATCTCCTCTTTAAGTTTCTCTGATTTTTCTCCTTTTTAAGCTTCAACAAGGTCTGTTTGTGTTTTTACTCCAGCCGTCGCCCGTAACTCCACCACTGGAATTAAGTCGACACCGCTCGCCGATCGCAAAACCCTGGGATCATGCACTTTGCGAGAGAGAAATCTTCCTTTTGTCATAGTTAAGCTGATAAGACAACATCCATGCCTGAGCAACGACCTCTGAGAACAGTATTTACTCGTCCACCGCAACCCTTGCCTTTGCGCTGACACAGGGGCAACTTTGACAATGTCTTTCCCCGTTTGGTGAGCTCCGGAGCCTGGAGTGCGTTTGGTCACGGAGGATAGAAATGGCCCGTGTTCAAAGTGCTCAGAGATTGACCCCAAAAGCGACTCAGCAGATTATTTTTAGACAGAAATCCCCCAGCGGTCTAAGGCGGCTGAACCACCACAAAAACACATCAGAAGAGCTCCTGCTACTGCTGACTGAGGAGCAAAAGTTTTTGAAATGGTTTTTAAGGCAGTGGGAAAAGAAACAAGCCGTGCATATTTGGGATTATGGTGGGGTATAATGCGTGTAGTGGATTGGAGCCTGGACAATTCTCCTAACCTCCTTCAGTGGATGTTGGCAAAGCAATTTGTATAGCACAATTCATACACAAGGCAACTCATAAATTATCAAAGTGTATTAAAAAGAGTGAAAAAAAAAGGGCCTTGAAACTCAGATATAACTTGTTTGTGCAGGTTGTTTTTCTATAGAATGGCCTCTAACCCGATTTTTGAGGAGGGAGACCAGAGGGAGACCAGAGGGGGACCAGAGTGAGAGACCAGATTGCAGAGAAAACAGAGAGAGAGCAAAGATAGATAGAAGGGAGATACCAGAAAGAGCCCAGAGAGACAGACCTGAGAGAGAACAGACAGAGAGACCAGCGAGAGACCAGAGCGAGAGAGACCAGAGAGAGACCAGAGAGAGACCAGAGAGATAGCAGAGGGAGACCAGAGAGAGACCAGAGAGATAGCAGAGGGAGACCAGAGAGAGACCAGAGAGATAGCAGAGGGAGACCAGAGAGAGACCAGAGAGATAGCAGAAGGAGACCAGAGAGAGACCAGAGAGAGACTAGAGAGAGACAAGAGCGTTGTTCCAACATTGTTCCCTTGTTAAAGACCTAGAATTGCATTTAGATCCATCCACGCTAATATCGCGAACTTTTGGCACAAACGAGTAGATCCGCACTTTCTGTCTAAAGTCTCCGGTCTCAGTCCAGTAACAGTCTCAGAGTTCTCGTGCATGTGGTACCTGCTTCAGCTGCGTCTCGGAGTTTACGTGCACGTCACAGATCTCGCAGAAGAAGGTCTTGTTCTGGAGCCCCGTGGAGGCTCCGGGAGGGGGGGTCACTTTGCTCTTGACTCCGGCTCGGGGGAAGGAGCGGATGACGCCGTGTCCGCTGCGAGCCTCCATCATGGTCTTGTGCTTCGTGCCTGTGGAGAGAAGCACCGGGGTCAGGAGCAGGGGTGATGTGTTCTCGAGAGGTTATACTGGAGGATCAGGGCTGAGAGAGACCAGAGAGAGACGCGAGAGAGACCAGAGAGAGACCAGAGAGAGACCAGAGAGAGACTAGAGAGAGACCAGAGAGAGAGAGACCAGAGAGAGACAACGAGAGAGACCAGAGAGAGACCGGAGAGAGACCAGAGAGAGACTAGAGAGAGAGACCAGAGAGAGAGAGACCAGAGAGAGACAGCGAGAGAGACCAGAGAGAGACCGGAGAGAGACCAGAGAGAGACCAGAATCAGACTAAAGAGAGACTAGAGAGAGAGACCAGAGAGAGACCGGAGAGAGACCAGAGAGAGACCGGAGAGAGACCAGAGAGAGACCAGAGAGAGACTAGAGAGAGACTAGAGAGAGAGACCAGAGAGAGACTAGAGAGAGACTAGAGAGAGAGACCAGAGAGAGAGAGACCAGAGAGAGACAGCGAGAGAGACCAGAGAGAGACCGGAGAGAGACCAGAGAGAGACTAGAGAGAGACCGGAGAGAGACCAGAGAGAGACTAGAGAGAGACTAGAGAGACGTGACAGAGACTAGCGAGAGATAGACCTGAAATAGACTAGAGAGAGACCAGAATCAGACAAAAGAGAGACTAGAGAGAGAGACCGGAAACTAGAGAGAGACCAAAACACCAGTGATAGAAGAAAACTGTTTTAGAGCCAGGATCATCGTGTCCCTGGTCCATCTGCAGGCCAATGCTCTCCTCCAGTACTCCGCTGCTGAACTTTTAAAACTTCGGCACCACGTCCCCGCTCCTCTTCAGCCACCGGAGCGCGGACATGACATCCCCCCGGGCATCGCCTTCCAGCCCCGGCGGCGGTACGTTCACCGTGGATCACGCCGTAAGCTCCAATACAAGGACTCCCATTCAATAAAGTCCCTCTGGTCCACCACTCGCCGCTGCTCCCGCACCGCTGGTCGGGACGCTGACAGTGTCCTGGTCAGCGTGGCCCGATCGGCTCAGCCCGCGGCAGCCAAGAACAGCTCCACCACCGTCAGCTTCGGTCTCCTCAACGTGCGCTCCCTCAACACCAAGGGCCATCTGGTCCGGGATGTCCTCGTCGACCGTAAGCTGGACTTCTTGTGTTTGACCGAAACCTGGCAGCAGCCAAATGACTTTGCCGCGTTGAACGACTCCACTCCACCGGGGTTTGTTTACATCTGCCAGCCCCGCAGCTGTGGCCGCCGGGGCGGAGGTCTCGCGATGCTTCACCGCGAGACTTGGAAAGTCACACCTGTGCCTGCTGCCCCTGTCTTCTCCTCCTTCGAGTACTCTGCCTCACTGCTGCCTGGACCTTCTCCTACTGTTGTTGCCACCATCTACCGCCCGCCAAAACTTAATCAGGACTTTTTAAATGACTTTTCTCACCTTCTAACACACTTCTCATCTATCTCTCATAACGCAGTCATACTTGGGGACTTCAACATTCACATGGACAATAATAGCAACCCTCTCACCAAAGACTTCTCCTCCTGTTTAGATAGTTTTGGTTTACAACAACACATTAATTTCCCCACCCACACTAAAGGTCACATTTTGGATTTAATCTGCTGCTCTGGTCTCACTCCCACTGACTGTAAACCTCACACACTCACATACACAGACCATAAGCTCATCACCTTCAATATCAACCTCACCCTCTCCAAGACCATCCTTCCCCGAACCATTTCTTTCCGTAAAATTCAGGACATAAACACTGCCACCTTCGCCTCAGATATCAATAACCTCCCCACTACTGATCCCAATGACTCCCCCGATGACCTGGTCTCCCACTACAACACTTCTCTCCATAACCTCCTGAACAATCATGCTCCTCTCAAAACCCGACCCGTCTCTTTCACGCTCTCAGCACCCTGGTTCACCCCTGCCCTCCGTCAGCTCAAATCCCAAGGACGTCAACTTGAACGGCTCTTCAATAAAACTGGACTCACCATTCACAAACAAATGTACAATAACCACATCATGCTATACAAGGACCATCTCTCTGCTGCCAAATCCACCTACTACTCCGGTTTAATCCACTCCAATCATCAAAACTCCAAAACTCTCTTCTCTCTTCTCACCAATATAACCAAACCCCCTGACTCCCTCCCTCACCATATGCAATCCACTGACTTCTGTAACTCACTCATGTCCTTCTTTACCTCCAAGATCTCTGACATTCACCAACACCTGACCCCGCATGGAGCTGCAGTCTCTGGAGTGGACCCCCCAGCCCCCTACTCATCCCTCATAGCCACATTCTCCAGCTTCATCTTGCCCTCCGTCCAAGCCATCTCCGACTTTATCATTAAATCCAAACCTTCTACCTCTCAGCTCGACCCTCTCCCTACCGTTCTGGTCAAATCCTGCCTCCCCTCAGCTGCCCCCCTTATCACTAATATCATTCATTCATCTCTCACCTCTGGTACTGTCCCTCTCTCATTCAAAACCGCCTCAGTCTCACCCATTCTCAAAAAACCTGGCCTGGATCCAACCAACTTCAACAACCTCCGTCCCATCTCAAACCTTCCCTTCATCTCCAAAATACTTGAAAAATCTGTCGCTGCTCAACTCCACAACCACCTCACCACCAACAACTCTACGAACAATTTCAGTCTGGTTTCCGTCCCCTCCACAGCACCGAAACAGCTCTTCTAAAAATCACTAACGATCTCCTCATAGCCTCTGACTCCGGTTTACTCTCCATCCTCATCCTTCTGGACCTCACTGCAGCTTTTGACACCATTTCTCACTCCACCCTCCTGAACAGACTCTCCTCCATCGGCATCACCCACACCCCCCTCGCCTGGTTCACCTCCTATCTTTCTGGTCGCTCACAGTTCATTCATCTCAAATCCCACAAATCCCGCACTTTTCCTGTCTCTGCTGGTGTGCCCCAGGGCTCTGTCCTGGGGCCCCTCCTCTTCATCATCTATATTCTCCCACTCGGTCACATCCTCCGCCGTCACAACATTCACTTCCACTGCTACGCGGATGACACCCAGCTCTACCTCTCCACTAAACCATGTTCCTCTCTCCCTCCATCCTCCCTCACCCTCTGTCTACAAGAAATTCATTCCTGGTTCTCTTCCAACTTTCTCAAACTCAATAGCTCAAAAACTGAAGTCCTTCTCATAGGCACCCCCTCCACTCTCTCCAAATCTACCAGCTTCTCAATCTCCATCCATAACACATCTGTCCTCCCCTCCCCTCAAGTCAAGAGCCTGGGTGTCATCCTCGACAGTTCACTCTCCTTCCAATCCCACATCAATAACATCACTCGGTCTGCCTACTTCCACCTGCGCAATATCTCTCGTCTCCGCCCCTCTCTCACCCCCCACACCACCGCCATCCTCGTCCACAGCCTCGTCACCTCAAGGATTGACTACTGCAACTCACTTCTCTTCGGCCTCCCCAACAAATCCCTCCAGAAACTGCAGCTCCTCCAAAACTCTGCAGCTCGTATCATCACCCGGACCCCCACAGCTCACCACATCACCCCCGTACTACAACAACTCCACTGGCTTCCTGTCAAACAGCGCATCAATTTCAAAATACTCCTCACCACCTTCAAAGCACTTCACAACCTGGCCCCTCCGTACTTATCTGACCTCCTCCACCCTCACATTCCTGCCCGCACACTCCGCTCCTCCTCCACCCTCACACTCTCCGTCCCCCCAGCCAGACTCATCACTGTGGGACACAGAGCCTTCAGCCACTCTGCCCCCCAGCTCTGGAACTCTCTCCCCCCTGACCTCCGTACCATTGACTCTCTTCCACTCTTCAAATCCCGACTCAAAACCCATCTGTTCAGACTGTCCTACCCCACCTAACACACACGCGCGCACACACACACACACACACACACACACCCTCCTAACTCACACACACACACACACCATCCCATATTGCACCTGACTACTGTTTTATTCTGTTTATCCTGTTTTTAAATGTTTTTATTATGCCTGTACAGTGTCCTTGGGTGTTTTGAAAGGCGCTTTTAAATAAAATGTATTATTATTTTTATTATCTATATAGTTCCATGGATTAAACCCTTTAACATAATATTGGTCAAAGTATTTGTTGATACAAGCTTCACTGTCCTTTTGCAGATTTACCAATGAACAAGAACACAATGTCTTGTTCCCTGTTTGTTTTTTGTGACATTTCTCACTGAAATAAGAAATAAACATTAGGCTGAAGCTGCTTTTTTAATATCAAATCTTGTTTTCATTTCATAATTTTTCTGTGAAAATATTGCAGCGCTACAAAAATATATATTTTAACTAGGGCTGTCAAACAATAACAATTTTTAACCCAGTTAATAACATATTAAATATAATTGTTTGCATTTCGAACTATCAGCAAAATGATGCCATATTTTTTCTTTAAATGGTTGTTTGAATGGAAAGATAAATGACAACATAGAGTACAAATGTACTGTTTTAGTTTATTATAACAACAGTAAAGCTACATAAAATGGCATTAACATTATTAACATTCTGTCTTAGACACAGAACAAATCTATTTGTTACAGGGATGAGGGACATTTCAAAACAGTCTGTCCCAATGTCGTTAAATCTGTTTGAATTGTTCACAACATTTATTTTTGGGCACAACCAACATGAGCTGTTAATGCAAGGCAATATGTACGTAACCCAGCTTTAATTTAGCGAGTTTGTTGTGTTTCGGGAGGAGACACAGGGGAGACACGGACACTTCCTGAGACTCCGTAGTTCAGCTTCAACAGCAAGTGCCCCGCGGTCACATGCATATTCCTTTAAAACTTGACAGAGCAGGTAGGTCCTCTGGGAATTCAACATCTTTCACACACATGTGTCCGCGGCATTCTGAGTGTTATTATGGGATGCAGGGGCGAGTTAATTTTTTTAACACGATTAATGAAAGAAAGAAATTAACGTTCGTTGACGCGATAATTTGGACAGCTTTAATTTGAGCGCATGGATCATGTAAGTATAGACACAGAGGACAGAGGTATTTTGAATAACTTAAAAAATGACTGGTGGTTATTTAAAAGTGAGATCGCCTCTCTCTCTGTGAGGGGTGGACTGACAGAATGTGACATCACCATAATGTATCCTTAATGTGGAAGAAACCAATTTAAGGTTTAACATAAACTAGCTGGAGCCCATGTCCTTTATGGGGAATTTGTTCCGACAGCGTTAGCTCCACGCCATACCAGGGGCTAAGAGAATCTGGAGTTTCCACTGTGAATGAAGTCAACTGGTCAATCCTGAAATGGCTCATGTCTAGTTTTACAAAGACAATATCTGTGACAAAGTGTGACACAAACGGTTACAGAGCTAGATGAGTTTACTTTTACATGTAAGTTAATAGGAGCTAAAGCAAGTTGGGGCCAAACTTCGTCCATGAGCATTTCCTTATAGGGCTACATTGAGCTAGCAGGTTAGCCTTGTCCATTCAGTCAATGAGCGCATCATACCCTTTCTCTGCAGCTTTAGGCAACACTACTGTATAATTGCCGCAATATTTGCACAATGATAGAATTTGCATCGGGTGTCTTGCTAATTAAGGGTATTACACTTTCACATACTGTGATGACATATTTCCACCCAGCTCTTGGACAGTGCAATGTGTGGTTCTCCCATTAAACCTGGATATGAGTAAAACGGGATTGTCAGGCCTGGAGCAGCAGTCGCACCTGGACACAGCTCTGCAGAGGAACCAGAGGAGCGAGCCAAGTCTGGTAAACATCCTCGTAAAGACGTGAGCTGCAGCGCCCAGAGCCCACTCTCACTCACCATCAACTCTCTCCAATATCACCTCCTATAAATCCACTTTTATGTCTGTTTCATGAATACATTGTGTTTGTCCAACAGAAAGTGTTGTTTGAGTAACGAGTTGTGAATCAATCCGACCACGATTTGCTTTCTTTATCCCACTGGAAAACATGTGATTTTTTACATAGTGAGCTGATTGGACAAGAGAGAGGGAAAGACCAGAGAGAGACCAGTGAGAGACCAGAGAGAGAGAGAGCCAAAGAGACCAGTGACAGACCAGAGAGAGAGAGAGCCAAAGAGAGACCAGTGAGAGACCAGAGAGAGAGAGAGCCAAAGAGACCAGTGACAGACCAGAGAGAGAGAGAGCCAAAGAGAGACCAGTGAGAGACCAGAGAGAGAGAGAGCCAAAGAGACCAGTGACAGACCAGAGAGAGAGAGAGACAAAGAGAGACCAGTGAGAGACCAGAGAGAGAGAGAGCCAAATAGAGACCAGAGAGAGACCAGAGAGAGAGAGAGCCAAATAGAGACCAGTGAGAGACCAGAGAGAGAGAGAGCCAAATAGAGACCAGAGAGAGACCAGTGAGAGAGAGAGCCAAAGAGAGACCAGTGAGAGACCAGAGAGAGAGAGAGCCAAAGAGACCAGTGAGAGACCAGAGAGAGCCAAGAGAATGGGACAAGAGAGGGAGAAAGAGAGACAGAGAGAGAATCAGAGAGAGACAGAAGAGAAAGGCACCAGAGAGAGAGATCAGAGAGAGAGGGAGAGACCAAAGAGACACCAGTGAGAGAGATCCAAAAGGAGACCAGTGAAAGACAAGAGAGATACAAGAAAAAAGGGACCAGAAAGAGACTACAGAGAGACCAGTGAGAGACCAGTGAGAGACCAGAGAGAGACCAGAGAGAGACCAGAGAGAGACCAGTGACAGACCAGTGAGAGACAGAGCCAAAGAAAGACCAGAGAAAGACAAGAGAAAAGGACCAGAGAGAGACTAGAGAGAGAGGGAGAGACCAAAGAGATACCAGTGAGAGAGAGATCCAAAGCGAGACCAGTGAGAAAACCAGAGAAAGAGAAGAGAAAGAAACCAGAGAGAGAGAAGAGAGAGAGAGGCCAGATGGAGGCCAGAGTGGAAGAGAGAGATAGAGAGACCATCTGCGAATTCCCATTCCACACATTATACTTGTATGGAATGGGAATGTAAGCTGGAGACCCCTCTTCAGGGTCAGCTCAGTCCTCTGACTAGAACAAGCATCTCACGGCTCTTTAACAAGAAAAGGAAAGGGAGGGGTGAGAGAAGAAGACTCAAGAGAAGGGGAGCCTCAGTCCTGGTTGCCTCTCCGTGGAGTGGATGCCTCTCTCAATAGATAGATGGATGGATACTTTATTGATCCAATGTAGGAGAAATTCAGAAAAGCACTCAATACTGAACAAGAGATGAAAACTGGAGTCGTGTCCATAGGCGCATAAATGTTTCCCTCTATACTTATATACGGCAGGATGTAATCGCACAGTTTCCATAGAGACACAGGTGGCTCGCAGATAAACAGTTATTTTAGACCTCGCAACCATCTTCTATATGTTCTAGTTTCTTTCAGCTGTTCTGAGCTCAGGCAGAAGCACAGCACGAACCCTTAACGAGGCTATCGCTGGGGTTTTATTCAATGGAGCCTGAAGAAATGCAAAGAATTCACCTCAAACTCTAAGATCCAGCTTCACTTTTATCGCTGCATGATTGAAATTCTGCTCGTCGGTTCTGTGACTGTGCGGTTTGGTGACATCACAGCTAAAGAAAGAGCTCTAAACAAGGTGCTCCGTTCTAGTAGAGGATTGTGAGCTGTGAACTGCCTGTTCTGGACGTTCTTTATAAATCCAGAATCATAAACTGAGCTCTTAGAATTATCAATGACTCTTCTGCCCACCCTGGAAAAGCCATGTTCCAGCTTCTTCTTTCTGGCAGAATATATCGTTCGCTATTGTATGCTAACTGCTTCTTTCCACAAGCAGTTATCGGTTTGAGCAAAGCACTTTAAGAATCTTGCACTTGTTTTGAAATGTTTTGTTGTTGATTGGTTTCACAGTTACAATTGTTTTATGTATTGCAACTTGGTTTGACTGAAAATGCAAATAATCTGAATCGAATGACTGAAATACTAGAGAGCCATGTTCATGTTCAACTCATCCACACATTCTGAGAACATATTTAGCCTTTATCGGAATACTGAGATTGTAGAGAGGGATACTGAAAATAATACTGAAATTCTCAAATGAAAAGACATTGTTTCTGATCAAATTAAAGCTGGGGAACCTAACCTTTTCCATGTTGTTTGTCCCAACAGAAAGAGTCCAAATCAGTCCAATACGAGCTGTTTAGAAAACATGTTATCTTCTGCATAGTGTAGGGAAAAGCCCTTTGAGTCACTATTTGAAGATTTGAGTAAGGTCCACTCTTTCACTTTTCTAGGCAAAACATTCATGCATGTGAGAGACCAGAGAGAGACCAGAGAGAGAGAGAGACCAGAGAACGAGACCAGAGAGAGAGAGAGACCAGAGAGGGTCTAAAAAGAGACCAAAGAGAGACCAGAGGCAGACCAGAGAGAGCAGAGACCAGAGAGAGACCAAAGAGAGACCAAAGAGAGACCAGAGACAGACCAGAGAGAGCAGAGACCAGAGAGGGACTAAAAAGAGACCAAAGAGAGACCAAAGAGAGACCAGAGAGAGACCAGAGAGAGACCAGAGAGAGACCAGAGAGAGACCAGAGAGAGACCAGAGAGGACCAGAGAGAGACCAGAGAGAGACCAGAGAGAGACCAGAGAGAGACCAGAGAGACCAGAGAGAGACCAGAGAGAGACCAGAGAGAGACCAGAGAGAGACCAGAGAGAGACCAGAGAGAGACCAGAGAGAGACCAGAGAGGACCAGAGAGAGACCAGAGAGGACCAGAGAGCAGAGAAAGACCAAAGGTAAGATTAGATGTACTTTATTCATCTCACACGGGAGAAATTTACAAAGTGAGACAAGAGAGAGACCAGAGAGAGAAGAAGCAGCTGTGACAGAGGCACATACTGTACATGCATGTGAAAAACAGTGATAGAACTGTTTGAGAGCCAAAAACAACAGTCACTACAGTTTTATTACATTGTTAAATATGTTGTGGTTTAATTTCTGACTTTTTTGGCTGAGCGACAATTGGATCTGAGTACAGCACTTTTCAGTCTGAAAAGCGGATCCAAAGATGTGAGGCCAAAAACAAACATATGTAAAAACTAGTGCTGGAACTGTCTTGAGTTTGATGGTTTGTTGTGGTTTGAAAGTCAGGTACCGCAGCTTTAACGAATCAGACAACTCCACATTGTCCGAGTACTCACCGCTGTTGTGAGCGTCGAGCTGGGAGGCGGAGTTAACGGCCACTTTGCAGAGCGAGCAGTACAGCAGCCTGCGCGCCTTCTCCTCCTCAGACTCCTTGTCCTCCGGTCCAAGCTCCGCCTCCTGCTCCAGCTCTGAGGGGGGGTCTGTGAGGGGGGGCTCTGGGGTCACAGCCACCGGGGACACGTCTGTGGAGAGAGGTTAGAGTGAGTTCTGCCTTCAAATCAAGCTTATTACACAAACAGTAGTAAAGTGCTTTGGATGGCCGTGGTCTGTGAAATGTGTTATATATTAAAAAAAATAAACTACTTTCAGCATGCGTACACATTTTAGAAGGATATAATCAATACGTTTTATCGAGCAATTTTTTGTACTCTCAAAGACGCTTCACAGCACTATTAATTCACTCCAAACACAGTCGTGATACACTACTAAAGCCACAGCTGCCCCGAGTCTCACTGACAGAAGCAAGGCAAAAAGTCTGTGCCGTCGTCCCCTCCCGCCACCAACCAATCATACACACCAGACTCATACTAATTACAACCAGAATGATGAGTAACAGAAAGTCACAAAGTAGCAATTTTCTTTGATGTATGGTGCAGACAAATAATAAAAAAGGGTCAAATAGCTATAAAAGAATAAAAAAATACATTCTATTTATTTTTAAATACACATAATATTCCTTAAACAGTACAGAATATCAAAACATGTCCAGAGGTATGGGATTTATGACACAAAGTGACTGAAGAATAAAAGCATGATTATAGAATTTTTTGTCATTTGTGATTTATTTTTCACATTTCAGGAGGCACGTGTGGAGGCATAGAGTAGATTTGCACAGAGAGGGTCAAAGGCATCTGTGGAGAATTGATGAAGAGGGATTGACAAAGTTAGTGAAGAAGAGTTGCAATAGTCGTACTAGACCCAGAGGTAGACCAAGGTATGGATGGTGTTAGTATTAGATAGCAATATGGCCTACGTGCAGGACTCTACAAGGACTCTGATTATTTTGACTCTGATGTGACTGTCTCTTTGTGACACGTACGTCTTTCCATGTGTGACGTGACAATGACTATATAAACTGTGTACTGCCTTTGTTCTGTCTGAGAGAAAGAAACAATGGAAACCACTGGAACTTGAGAGAAACTTAAATAAACTTCCAGAGTTTGGCGCACCACGATCCGTCTCTGTCTGCTTCATCCCTGACAGATTTGGTGGAGAATGCGCGGCTCAGTGTGCGCCATTCTCTGGATTGTTTTGAGGAAGTTTATTTAAGTTTCTCTCAAGTTCCAGTTGTTTCAATTGTTTCTTTCTCTCAGACAGAACAAAGGCAGTACACAGTTTATATAGTCATTGTCACGTCACACATCGAAAGACGTACGTGTCACAAAGAGACAGTCACATCATAGTCAAAATAATCAGAGTCCTTGTAGAGTCCTGCACGTACAGTAGGCCATATTGCTATCTAATACTAACAATGGAATTATGGAATGAAGAGAGCGTTGAATGAGAGGGATGACCCAACGGGTAACCCAGGGCCATGAACCTGCCGTGTGCCGTGGTGGCTCCGGGAGGGAGTACTGCTGAGGGGTCTATGGTGTGAATGTGAATGTGATCAAAACTTCTTTCTGTAGTCAACCACACTCCAAGGAAGGAAGTTGGAAGTTGTTTTATGGCTATAGATAAATGGATAGAACGCACATTTGAGGATTAGAATGCATTGTTGTTACGTTGGAAGTCAATTTTCAATGCAATCTAAATCTTGACCGCACGCCTCATATTAGCTCCATCCACCTGCAGCCGGTTCCATCTCTTGCTGGTATTTTTGGCAGGATCGATGTCTGGGCCTAAAACAGCAGCAGGTTGATGCTGAGGCCACTTTTACAGATTAAATCCCCTCGCGGTCGATGCTGCGCCGCCGTGTGTTGTGCGGCTGATCAATTCTGAATGATGTCACAGTTTTTCTGAGATTAGATTAGATTCTGAGTGTTGGCCCTGGATCTGGCATCGTGCTCCTGTGTAACAGTGGGATATGACAGGGAGGATACAGCCCTGTTTCCACCAACTGTACTCTACTCTGCTCCACCCAAATCTACCCTTCTCTAGGTGATGTGCGGTGGAGGAGTTTGCCTTTCCATTGAAGTGATTGGAGGCAGCAGGTTAGCATGGTCTCTATACATACCCAGTAACGATAACGGTGTTGTAACGATTACTAAGTATGTTATTATGAAAATAAAGCACAACATTTTTGGGGCGATTAGACAACATAACATACATAATAAACGCGCGTGCACCCGCAAATGCGTAATTTTCGGCCACAAAGGCGGTGTTTGATTACTTTGACATTTTCAGTATAGAAACTGTGCTCGGTTCAGGTGGGAGTTAAGAGGTGTTGGTGGCGTTTAGCATGAACCGCGCCGACATTTGATCGAGTTGAAATTTCTTTACTATCTGTCATAAAGTGAAAGGAGCCTGTGCTTCCTTTATTTAGGACAAGACATTTTTAATAGCCTATCACTCAGGCGAGCAAAAACCGAGCACGTTTTCTCCAGTGTTAAATAAAAAATACTTAGTAATTAGGCCAACACATTTAAAATAGTTACTAGACTGTAGTAAACTGTTTGTCAAACGGTCGCTATTGTAAAACACACAACTCACACTGAGAGAGGGATTCAGACTGCAGACATCACTTAAGTCCAAACTTTAGCAGGACTTCTCTTGTACTGCTTTTGTAATGAGCTTGATAAACATGTAAAACTTTAAATACAATTGGAATTCAACTCCACAATCAGCACCAACCAAACTGCAGGAATAAAAATGCCAATTTTACAACATGACATTTCCTTTTGACAAGGAAAGAAGATAACAAGCTGATAATGTTACGTAATTGCACACAAGCAACCAAAGGGTGTGCAACCAAAACTGCCTCAGACAAGAATCGAACCCGGATCCACCGGGTCCTAACCTGCAACGCTAACCATTCGGCCAACATAGTGTATCTAGGCAAAACAAGTTTGTACGCAGTCTTATACCTGAGCGTTTAAGTCGCTGGCAGAGCTAAAGCGGACTTAACCTGCCACCTAGTGGCGATAGGATGTAATATGTTTCACGCAGCTGCGTGAAGACGACAAAACGAAATGGGACCTACTGTACAGTGCAGTCTACAGGCAAAATACATGTGCAGAGAGTTAGCAATGTTCATCGTACAGTCTGACAAAACACACCTTGTATATTTGCATCTAAGGCATGCAGGTAAGCAGCTCGGCATTGACCTCACCCCCCACTTCCCTCCTTTACCCTCCGCTCGACCGGACAAATATGGACTCCCTCCTCTCTCATTAACAGAACTAATGACTGTGATAAATCTGCGGAGGTGAGACACGCCGAGGACAAAGCTGCAGCAAAGAGACAGACTCGGACACTAGTGAAAGAGATTCAGACACAGAGGAAAGACTCGGACACAGAGGAGAGAGACTCGGACCCAAGGGGAAGTGAATAGATGTGTGGACATGGCTTTAAAAGAGAGACACAGTTACAGGCTGGTGACAACAAAGTCACCAGCCTGTAAGTGTGGAGAGCCTCTTTGACTTGCATCTGTGAAAAAGTCTTTGCTCTACAGCCTCAGTCCGGGATCTAAAGCCTTTTTCGTCTGTGGGAGCAAATCTCCCCCTAATGCCCATTGGGGTCTAAGGACATTGATGATCATGGACATTTCTGCACACTTATAAACATTTCTGGACAGAGGTCATCCTGCTCCCTACTGACCAATGGCTCCTATGTGTTTGGCGGCACGGTGGCACAGCAGTTGGAGCTTGTGTTTCTCAGCAAGAAGGTCCTGGGTTCCATTCCACCTCCAGGCCTTTCTTTATGGAGTTTGCATGTTCTCCCTGTGTCTGCATAGATTTCCTCCAGGTGTTCCAGTTTCCCCTACCACCAGAAACATACATACAATAGGTTTGTATGTAAAGATTGAGTGAAAGGACGGTGTTGATTGTTCGGCGTCTAATTCTAAGCTTCTATAATTTCTAATTGCCAAAACAATAAAATTGCAAAATCATATTTCCCCCCGTCTCATCTTTGTCTTCAGACTTATATTATTATCTTTTTATTTTTCAACTTTTGAAACAATGATCAAACCAAGATGGGGCAAAAACCAGAACCAAGACCAGAATTGGACTAAAACCGAACCCAAGACCAGATTGAAGACCAGACCAGGACCACATCACCTAAAAAATAGTGTCTGTAGTATATATATTTTTGTTTATTTTTATACATGTTTGGAGTGCCACAAGTAGAAGTAAAACTACACCAAGAAATATTTTTTATTGTTTCTATTCTTATTGACAATATATCTTCTTTTTACCCCTATTGTCTTATGTGTGTTTGATGTGTGCATAACCCGAGTGCTCCTACGTTCTCTTTTTGATGTAATGTGCACAACTACAACATCAGAATTATCTCTGTTCTGAACTTTGACCTTTCTTTCAAATATTACATTCCTCTCCAAACTGCAACCTCTCTGTGACTCCTCTCACGCACGTGTGATCGAACATGGACCCGGTCTGAAGGGCACTGTCTGGGCGCGAGTGTGTGTTTGTGTGTGTCTGTCTGTGTGTGAGTATGTGTGTGTCTCTCAGCTCCCACAATCTGCTCTTTAATGGCTAATATCAGGCTACATTTCCTCTGGCGTTGGAGTGGAACCGGGAGATGGCAGCCAGCGCCAGGGGTACAGACACACGCGCATACTCACACACACACACACGCACGCACACGAACACACACACACACACACACACACACACACTCGCACACACACTCACACACTTTACCCCTCATCACTGCTGAGTCATGGCTCTAATCTGATTTCATATCCACACACGTTGCTCTAAGCACTCGGACTGAGGATATTACTACAGATTAGAAAATGTTTTTAGTATTCTGAACAAGTAAAAGATATTAACAAGATTTGCTAATGCGCACTCATGTTGCTATTATTAAAGCTAAGGTACTTTTACTTTACTTTCAATCGGAACTATGCAATAGATTTCAATTAACTCGCTCATCACTAGAGCTGAAACAACTAATCGATTTAATCGATTAAAATCGATTATTAAAATAGTTGTCAACTAATTTAGTCGTCGATTAGTTGCTAGATAACTTTTATTTTGCCGTAAGCGGCTCATTTCGTGCATATTTTAACTCTGCGGTGACCACATGGTGGCAGTAATGAGCCACCGGAGGTTTTACAGCAGGAGAAGTAGCGAATAGCCAATAGCTGGCCTCCTTTTATGTCACGTGCTTCGCGCACAGCTCCTCTTCAGCATACAGCAAGATGGCGGAGGCAAGCGGCAGTGGAGTAAGCTCGAGAAAGAAAAGGAAAAAAGCAGAAGACAAACCTAATCGAACAAAGTCATCCAAAGTGTGGGAGCACTTTACTTTGAACCTTCAAAAAAGAAGAGTAACCTGTAAACTCTGTGCTACTGACTTGGCCTGGCACGGGAGTACTACGTCTCTGCGTGAGCACCTTAAACCATCTCTCTGCAGTACTGACTGTTTGCAAAAGATGGCGCCAAACTCACTGTTTTAGGCATAAAGTTGATCTTTCAACTAATTTGCACAAAGATGTAAAAAAAAAAAAACATTTATCCAGTTTATCAACTTAAATAAGCCTTGTTCGGGATTTTAAACTACTTCAGAAGCCCTAAGGATTTTCATGGTGAAAACATTATTGGAAATCTCCTTGTGAAATTTGCTACAGTATGTAACGGTCAGTGTTTTGTTTTGATGGTCGACATTGAGTTCAACAAAGGATTACAAAGACATAACAAACAGCTCCAGATATGTTTTTGATGTGGATATGAATATGTAAAATGGTTAAAATCTCTAAAAAGTCTATGTTGAATGATGAAGGCCCTTTGTTAACAATTTACTTGGAAAAAAATTGGCTAAACTAAAATATAAGTACATAAACCGATTAATCGATTAGTCGTAAAAATAATCGCCTGATTAATCGATTATCAAAATAATCGTTAGTTGCAGCCCTACTCATCACTCTCAAAACAGTTCACTTCTATCACTAGTTTTAACATCTTTAGATCAGCTTTTTCAGGCAGAAAAGTGATCGAGAGAGGACAACCCTCATTCAGCCAATCAGCTCTCAGCCCAAAGAGTCAAACAGTGACAAACAGGGCTCAAAGCAAGATAAAAGCGTCAAAATGGATGGACGCTTTATATACTGTGCAGGAGCAGTGGAAATCTTCAGTATTTCCAGGGTCAGAAGAACATTTGTTTGTTATAATAGTCTCTCTCCCTAAGACCCAGAAATCTCAATGTAAGTAATGTTTTTTATACAGCACATTTTAGTCTCTAAAGAAGACTTGGCGATTCCTCTCCTGCATTTGTCTCCAGAAGGTTAGACTACTCTCACAGCCTGCTCACTGGTCTCTCCAAATGAGCTGTAAAACAGTCAATTCAAAATGCTGCAGAGTCGAGTAGAACCAGAAAGTACCATCACATTAGTCCTGGGCTCAGGTCTCTGCACTGGCTCCTGTGGCTCAGAGAACAGAATTTAACGCAGCTTTGCTTGTGTTCAAGTCTCTCCATGGCCTCGCACCAAAGTACATCTGTGACATGTTGTGTCAAATGAACCAACTCGGGCTCTGAAGAGCAGAGAGACCGACCTCCTGCTGGGACCAGAGTCAGAACTAAACATGGGGAGTTCGAGTTTCATTTTCTTTCCTTGTTTTGTGTAAGAGCAGTGTAATACAAATACATTTTCCTTGCCTGTAGAGGATAAAGTTGCCATAGTGGACTTGTTTAATGCAAACTTGTTTACAGTAGATGTAGTTTGAGCTGAAGAGCTGATCCAGCGCAGTGACCGGTTCCCCCACAGGAGGAGTTAATGGAGCAGAGAACAGAGCGCCGCACTCCCTCTGGCCTCAGGGTAATTAGTGAGTCACACACTCATGAGGAAACAGGAAACATAACAAACGTCTGTGGAGACATGCATTGAGGAAATATGAATAAACTGTTGGAGAATCTGTGACCCCCTCGGCAAGAAACAGGCTCTTTGCAATCAGTTCTATCTTTGTGGAGGTGTGGGGGACACATTTCCTGCAGCTCATTCCCCTGATCTCCTTCCAGTGGGACATGCCCAAAACACCTCCCCAGGGAAGCGTCCATGAAACAGACAGATGCCCGAGCCACATCAACTGGCTACTCTCCACTTGAAGAAGCAGCGGCTCTACTGTAAGCTCCTTCCGTGTGACTGAGCTCCTCACCCTATTCAATTCCTGGTTATACAGCCTCAGTCCTGGTTCTACAACCTCAGTCCTGGTTTGTGGCCAAACCTAAGCAAGGAACACCGGGTTCTAGAGTGGGTTCAACTGTGGCTGTAAAGTGCCAAACTGTTGTTGTGTCCTTAAGCAAGACACTTCACCCACAATGCCTAGAATGAGTCTGGTTTGCGTGTGAATGGTTGGTGGTGGTTGGTGAGAGACATACCGGCATACTGTGCATGCCTGGCTTCTGTCAGTGTGCCCCAGGGCAGCTGTGGCTATAGAAGTTAGCGTTTTTGAGTGTCCAAAAAAGTGCTATATAAAACCAATGCATTGTTATTATTATATTATTATCTACAGCCTGTCTGTCCATGGATTGGTTCCCTCTCTCAATATGGGCCTCCCTGACAACTTTGTAAAATCCTCCAAGATGACTGCTGTCGTGATTTAGGCCTAAACTAAAATACATTGAATTGAATTATTGCCCAGCCCGAAACACCTATCGACCCGTGTGGACTCGGGAGAGAGGGGATGGATGAACTTTGAAACGCTCTTTTGCAACCAGTGTCTTTCTTTCACATTTAGGTGTCCTTACACTAAATACATGAGAAAACCCTTTTTGATAAGGGTCTTAAACTTCCCTCTCTTCCCTCCCAAACTCCTGCTCTATTGAGCTTTGTGTCTGTGGATGAAAAAAACAACCTTCTCAAATCTAAATCTCATTTGGTCGCACCGCTCCACTCTGATGACAAACTAATCTAGCGCTACAAGCTGCCGCCGTCACAATCGCACACTGATTTAACCGTCCATTACCGCCGCCTCAACATTCACCCGACAAAACCTTCACAAACTCCCTCGAAAACAGAATGATCTGTAGCAGTGTAAACTAGACAGACGTCTCTCGGGAACATTTCAATTCATTCAATCTATTTGTGTAGCTCTGCAGTCGTCTCGGAAGATTTTACAAATTTGTTGATTCGCCAACAGCAGAGCAGAGGATGACACAGTTTAAACACCATCCATCCATCCATCCATTTTCTACCCTTTAATCCATTTCTGGGTCAGGGGGGTGGCAGTCAGAGATGCCACCCAAGTCTCATAGCACCAGCCCCTCACTGACCCTCTGCAGGTGGTGAGTCCACAGGAGCTGAGATCTTCCAGCGGGGGCTTTGGGCAAAGTGGGGTTAAGTGTCTTGCCCAAGGACACAACGGCAGCAGTCATCAGTGGGAGTCGGTGGAGAAGGTGTAGAGGTGGGAATTGAACCCACGACCTTCTGGCCTTAAGGCCAATGCTCTACCAACTGAGCTACTGTTGCTACCGTCAGTTTAAACACAGGAAATGAAAAGATGAGAAAACACATTGAGCCATTAGTTCAAAAGGGGCAGACGACCAATGTCCATATTTGTCCTGGATCATGACAACAGCCCTAGACCCTCCTGCATCAGCAAAGGAACAGCTCAAAAACCCAGTGGAAAACAAAACCTCAGGGAGGCCCACATTGAGGGAGGGATCCGCTCCCATGTACGGACAAGCTGTAGATTCAGGACCCGGGTGTAGATCCTGGACTCAGACTGTAGAACGAGGCTCCCAATGCTTGATGTTGGTAAAAAGATGAATAATACATTCACCTCCTCCATCTGGTTATAGAAGTGGGGATTACTCGTACTCATGACTATGTTTTAAGGCCCTGAAATAAAGCCTAATATTTAACAATAAACTTTCTCTAGTGGCTTTGAACATGCTCTTGTTTTCATAATATTTGCGTACGTGTCGTATCGCAGCAATATTTAAGATAATTTCTGCTGACACCTGCACTTTTCCTCTTTCCTCTTTGGGCTCAAATCAAATCGCAAACTCCCTGTGTTGATCAATCGTGAAAACACAGCCTTCAAACCGCATTAAAGCTGCCAATATTAAATATAAAGCTATAGTTACATCCAGCTGATTGCATTTTGGGCTCCAGTCAAAATGAATGTATTCAATAAGTGGCGACGAAAGCCTTCACTGAGCACTTTTAGTTTAAAGTGAGTATTTGAAAGCCTGTGTGTTCCGTCATGCTACTTTTTTATTTTGTATTCTCTGTTTTCCTGCCCTGTGTGTAGCTATTTGACACTTTGGGCTGAAGACTGATTGGCCGAGTGTGGGTGGTCCTCTCTTTGTCTCTTTTCTGTCTGAAAAAGCTGATCCAATTATGTGACAGAGGACAACAATATTTGTGAAAACTAGAGATAGCGAGCGAGAAAGTTTAAAAGATCTTTTTACATAGTTGCATTTTTAGTGGGTTGAAAGTTGCGTTCCCCAGCTTTAAAGACTGTTTAGCTGAGCACACAACTGAAGGATTGCATTTGTTTTAAAGCCTTGTGTGATTTTGTCTTGTTTTGTTGAGCACTTTGAGAGTTGTGTATGAACTGTGCTATACAAATAAACCTGCCTTGCCTTTAAGGACTTCTGAGACTCAGGAAGTTTGGGTTCGAATCCCGGTTGGACCAGGGCCTTTCTGAGTGGAGTTTGCATGTTCTCCCCGTGTCTGCGTAGGTTTCCTCCGGGTGCTCCGGTTTCCCCTACCACTAAAAATATGTACAATAGGTCTGGCATGTGCCTCCTGTACTGGCACCCCCACCCAACAATTGTAAACCGCTTTGAGACTCCGATGTGCAGTGAAAAGGCGGTATATAAATAAAAGCTTACTTACTTACTTACTTACTTACTTTTGGGTTTTGTCTTTGAGCTGAGAAGCACATTAAAACTTCAAAACACATATTTTTCAGTTAAATTAACTTGGGCAATCCCTTCTGCGTTTCTCCATGTGTTTGTGTCTAATTTGTCAACCAAACGAGCGAACTAACAGCTCTGTTCATTTTTCACTTGTATAATCCTCAAATATATTCCGATGACAAAGTGTGAAGAGATATACAACAGAAGTCTCCCATCCATCCACGTCTCTCCCCTCTGTACGTGCTGCTCCTCACCTTGACGTTTTCATAATTGCATTTGCGGGCTCTGCCAACTGTTAAACTCCTTATCGTTCCCCTAAAATCACTTAAAGTTATGACTCTACCAACGGCTGCAGCCTGAACCTAATCCCGTTTACCGTCTGCCCGGTGCCGCGGTCCGGGATTCTGTGTGAAACTAGCTTTCAAATCTGAGCAAAAGAAAAATCCAATTTCTGTGGGACGATGTCTTCATCAGAGACATGTGCAGAGATGGACGATACGAGAGCACGGGGGGATTTTTTCTAACTGCTGCTGCTGTCTCAAAATGCTAAAATGTGGCTAAATGTATCTTAATGGAAAGACATTTTGACTGCCTTAAAGTGATTGTCTGGAGTTTGTCAGAAAGAAAGACAGAGAGGTTGATTTGAAAAAAACGACGCAAGCTCCTCCCCCTTCCTTTCTGATTGGTCTACACCTACGTTTCCGTAACACTTTCAAATGTTAATCAGAGAAAACATTATACATATACATTATTAATACACATGCACGGAGGTTTTCAGAATTATTTGTTAACGTTTTAATGAAAAAATTAATGTTTTTATGCACGAAAAAAGCGATCGCGGCAAACCAGGAACAAGCTATTATCATGAACTGCATATTATAGGACACATCTGCAGAGGATCTGATTATGGATATAGGTTCAGTATATAAATGATTATGGATATAGGTTCAGTATATAAATGATTATGGATATAGGTTCAGTATATAAATGATTATGGATAAAGGTTCAGTATATACATAAGTACCTCAGCGCAGATGTTCAGAATTCTTTGTTCAGTTTTCATGTAATTCAGAGCCTAATAGAGGCTTGATTCGGAGGCTCTATGAAAACAAACAACTGAACGTGAGCAGCTGCAGCATCAGCGCCGATGATTGACAGCCCTTGGCAAGACTCGATTGGTTAACCTCGACGGCATCGTGGATTCTGAGCTATACCTAAGAGAAGGGAAGGCGGGACTTACCCGTAATATTAGAATTAATACAATGACTTATTTCATATCAACATTTAAGGCCAGGAGGTCAGGTAAACACAATTCCTAAAATGTGTAATTCATTTAGAGTTACAGACTATCACTTTAAAGGTACTCTGTGTAACTTTTATAGTTTCTCCAAATGTAAAAAATGTTAACCAATAAAAAATGTAACCTTTCTTAGATTATTTACCTCCACCATGTTTTTGAATTCTTGTCATAGGCTTATCAAAGGCACTACTCTGACGACCCACCCATCAGCCCTGCCCCCAGCCTAACAATAGCCTCTAAAGAGACTAAACAACTCTTCTTGAAGCTGCACCCCCGCAAAGCTCCTGGCCCGGACCACGTGTCTCCGGCCACTCTGAGACACTGCCCCAGTGAGCTTACTCCTGTGTTCACTGACATTTTCAACACCTCTCTGCAGTCCTGCCATGTCCCGGCCTGCTTCAAATCCTCCATCATTGTCCCCGTCCCGAAGAAGCCCAGGATCACAGGACTCAATGACTACAGACCTGTAGCACTTACGTCTGTCGTCATGAAGTCATTTGAACGCCTGGTTCTCTCCCATCTCAAGTCCTTCACCTCCCCCTCCTGGACCCCCTGCAGTTCGCCTACAGAGCCAACAGATCTGTAGACGACGCCATTAACCTGGCCCTCCACCACATCCTACAGCACCTGGACTCCCCGGGGACGTATGCCAGGGTCCTGTTCGTGGACTTCAGCTCTGCCTTCAACACAATCCTGCCATCCCTGCTCCAGGACAAGCTCTCCCAGCTCAACGTGCCCGATTCCACCTGCAGGTGGATCACTGACTTCCTGACGGACAGGAAGCAGCGAGTGCGTCTGGGGAAGAATGTCTCGGACTCTCGGATTATAAATACAGGAGCCCCACAGGGCTGTGTTCTTTCTCCCCTGCTCTTCTCCCTGTACACCAACCACTGCACCTCCAGCCACGACTCCGTGAAGCTGATCAAGTTCGCGGACGACACCACCCTCATTGGACTCATCTCCAACAACGATGAGTCCGCCTACAGGAGGGAGGTGGACCGGCTGGTGTCCTGGTGCAGTGGTAACAACCTGGAGCTGAACGCCCAGAAGACAGTGGAGATGATTGTGGACTTCAGAAAGAGCACTGTCCCCCCGCCCCCACCCTCCGTCATGGACTCCCCCATCACCTCTGTGGAGTCCTTCCGTTTCCTGGGCACCACCATCACCCAGGACCTCAAGTGGGAGCCGACCATCAGCTCCCTCATCAAGAAGGCCCAGCAGAGGATGTACTTCCTGCGGCAGCTCAGGAAAGCCAAGCTGCAGTTCTACACGGCCATCATCGAGTCCATCCTCACCACCTCCATCACCTCCTCCATCACCTCCTCCATCACCTCCTCCATCACCTCCTCCATCACCGTGTGGTTCGCTGGAGCCACAGTCAGGGACAAACAGAGACTACAGCGCATTGTGCGCTCTGCAGAGAAAGTGATCGGCCGCAGCCTTCCATCGCTGCAGGACCTGTACGTCGCCCGAGTTCGAGGCCGGGCTGGTCGTATCACAGCCGACCCCTCTCACCTGCACATGGACTATTCCAACCACTCCCCTCTCACCTGCACATGGACTATTCCAACCACTCCCCTCTCACCTGCACATGGACTATTCCAACCACTCCCCTCTCACCTGCACATGGACTACTCCAACCACTCCCCTCTCACCTGCACATGGACTATTCCAACCACTCCCCTCTCACCCTGCACATGGACTATTCCAACCACTCCCCTCTCACCTGCACATGGACTATTCCAACCACTCCCCTCTCACCTGCACATGGACTACTCCAACCACTCCCCTCTCACCTGCACATGGACTATTCCAACCACTCCCCTCTCACCCTGCACATGGACTATTCCAACCACTCCCCTCTCACCTGCACATGGACTATTCCAACCACTCCCCTCTCACCTGCACATGGACTATTCCAACCACTCCCCTCAGGCAGGAGGCTGCGGTCCATCAGGACTAGAAACTCCCGCCACAAGAACAGTTTCTTCCCCTCTGCTGTTGGACTCTTGAACACTTCTTAACCTGTCCCCCCGCCCTTTATAAAGTCACTTTACTGCCCATCATACGTCACTTTACTTCACTGTACTGCTGTCACCTTACATGGTGTGCACCATGTGCACTTGTATATTGTAAAAAGTAACTGTAACTCTATTTTAAATTTAAATTTATTCTTTAGAAGTGTTTTTTATTCTTATTTTTATTATCTCTTTCTGACTGTTGCACTGAGCCAAAGCAATTTCCAAGTCTGTGACCTCCTGTTACTTACGTGGCAATAAAAATGATTCTGATTCTGATTCTGAAATTGACTTATAAATGACCATGAGAGCTGGAGGACTCCGGGTCAATACACCATCTTGAAATACAGAGCTTGATAAGGGACAAAACGGAGTTCAAACAGGAGTTGGGGACCACTGTCAAAGACGGCATATTGTCCTGTGAAGCTGCCATAGAACCGTAAATTACAATGTATGATCTCAATGCTAGATGGGAGTAAAAATGACACAGTGTACCTTTAAAACAAGATTTGCCAATGGGAAGAAAGATTCTCTTGTTTAGGTCAGTCCAAATGTATTTAAATTCAGATAAAAACTACTGGATTCAAGCATTATTACCTCATATTTTATCATTTTTTTGCAGTACATTTACATTCATATCAGGGGTCTCTATCCCAGTGTTGCCAACTTAGCGACTTTGTCGCTAGATTTAGCAACTTTTCAGACCCCTATAGCAACTTTTTTTCAAAAAAGCGACTAGCGACAAATCTAGCGACTTTTTCTGGTGTTATTGGAGACTTATCTGGTGTTTTGGAGACTCTGGCGTGAAGCACGTATTGTTCTGCAGTTACTGTCCTCAACGTGAGCCCCTCCCCCGTCCCAAAGCACTTACAGGCGGCCAGTCTCACAGTAGCCTTGCGCAGCAGTCCCAGTTACAGTCTATGGGCGGAGCAGAGAGAGAGAGAGGAGACCCTCACTACTCGGCGTCCGAGTTTTTCTGTTGTCTCTTTTTGGTCAATTTAGATTGTTAATGTTGTCAAGTTATACAAAAAAATGTTAAACATGTTATTGTTGTTGCAAATTATGTTCATGGTTTACTGTGACTTGTTTTGTCACCAATAAACGGCTTCAACCAGCCTTTAAAGTATTAAGTTATTAACGAAAACTAAACAAACCACCCCTCAAAAAAAAAAAAACTTTAAAAAACTATGAAAAAAAAAAATATATATTTTTTAAAAACCTAAGTAACTCTGCCAGAGTGTGTCTTTTGGGTCACTTTGCCGGTCCCAAGCCCGGATAAAGGAGGAGGGTTGGTTGTAGAGCTAGCAATTTCACCCTACATAACAATCTTTTGATTAAATTTGCTGTTATAACATTTAACAATACAGGACAAAACTGATGTGTGTAATGTGGATCTAGACAAAGCATTAAAATCATTAAATGTTGTTAATGTTGAAATTATTTTTGTACATTTGTAGTTCTAAACATATTTAGGGTGTTTTTTACTCACTTTTGTCTCTCCCACAACGTTATTCCTCTCTCCTACAGCGTCCGTTACAGTTATTTGCAAATTTCCAATTATGCAAATTAGGCGATGACGTCATTTAGCGACTTCTAGCGACTTTTGGGACAGCCAATAGCTACTTTCCTTACTGAGGAGTTGGCAACACTGCTCTATCCTGTTGCTCAGGAGCTCCCCAAAGGATTTAGAAAGTCGCAATATTGCGACAAGCAACATTGCTCACTTAAACAGGCTGTATGTAAAAATGTGGTGCAGAATCTTGTTAATACTTTTCACCAGGGGTTAGTGGACATGTGTGCCTGTAATATGAGCAGCATTTGTGGGTGTGGTTATATTGAAAGTTTTTGAGTAAATTTAGTTCTTAAAACAGCTGAGAGGAGCGAGAGCAGAGCAGAGGGAGAGAGTGTTTTTTTATTTTACTCACGAGGTCTTCAGTACCAGAGAAGTACTTGGTCTGGTACTGGCTCACTCAGATTCAGAGGAGGAAGACACACAGGTGTCCAGTGAAGCAGACACAGACATTATTGGTGACGGGGAGACAGCGCTCCATAGTCCACAATCAGACCCTGTACAGCGGCTGCTTGTCCTCCGTGTGGCCGCGGTAGAAGCATTCTGTGAACGCCAAGCAGGGGCCGTGGTGGAGGGGACAGGGGGATCATAACACCGGGCATGTGGGAGAAAGTAGCGGGGTTGACATTCACGGGGAACACGGGAGACGCGCGAGAAGTTGCGGGAGAGCCGCGGGAAAAAAACACATCGATAATCGCGTTCACTGCCTTTACCAACAGCGATGATGAGGATGAAGGCAGTTCTTGAGAGAAAATAATCAACAAAAGTGTATCAGAAGTGTTGAAGAGCCTATTGTTTCTTGTTGAGACGATCTGACATGTTCTGAGCCCATTCATTTCATATCTCTGTTTCTAAACAACAAATCCTGGAGCCTCATTTCCACTGAGAAAAATAGTGGGCCCACCACTTCTTTGAGAGGGAAATATTGAAACCAGTCTCCAGATTTTATGACTGTAAACTATAAAGAGTGCTGTCTTGATCACTGAAGGTCTTTGAAAATAATACAATTCCATAGGCCGCGAACTGGTGCTAAAACATTATCTATAATCTGGATCAGGGAATTTATTTCGATCCCAAATTCATTTCATACTAAAGATATTTCACATTGACTGTTTATAGTATTCCCTGATCTCAAATGACTCCCAAGCTACAGCTTTTTGAAATCTTTATACAATAATCAACATTTTCCAAAATGGCCGACACACTGATGACGTCACAATATGCAAATTAGATGACGAATCAACTTCCATCCCAAAGTTTGGTTCAAACTGAAGATATTTCTAATTTACAGTATGCCTTTATCTCTAACCATTTTAAAGTTATAGCCTTTTGAAATCTTGAAATCAAAATTGTATATTTTCTTGAAGAAACTCTGGCGCCTAAAGGGTTAATTGCCCAAGTTGTCTATAATGTCTATAACGGGCTGTGTTTTCAATTCATCTATATTCTTACCAAAATATTGTTATTAATGACCGCCCGCATGACCAACCACAGACATCAGACTCAGTAAGCAACACTACAGTAGGATTCTTCAATGAGTAAAACAACATCAAACAGAAGGAGAGTCGGTGAGTGGTCCTCAGCTCAAAGACATGGAGCAGAGGACTTGAGGCCCTTTTCACCAGTGGGGGAACCTGAGACACAGGATTTGATATGTACAGGTGTATACCACAGGTTCACCCTACAAATACAGACAATAAATCACAACAAAGGAGAGTCTCAATAACCCAGGAGTTCCCGGCCTCGCTTAGTTTTCAAATCCAATTTACAGTGGTCAGCCCAGCGACAGCCAGAGCCCAGCGGCAGCCAGAGCCCACAGCCGCTCGATGCTTATTCAGAATATGAGAGAGAGAGAGAGAGAGCTATTTTATTTGGAAAATCAATAACATAAAGACTTGCAAGTCCCAAATCCACAAGTCTGAGTATTAGACGTGTTGCTAAGTCGGCTGCTCCTGTGAATGCATCTGTTTGGTCAACCCTTACAAGGCTCATATCTGGATTCACAGTTTCCTGGATACTGGTTTGTTGAGGTATGGTGCCAGATTCTTAAGCGTAATAGTAACACAACCAAGGAGAGGAGAGTCAAATAGAATAGAAAAGGAAGAAATATCAAATATTAAAAGTTTCTATGGGAGCTCTTCTGAACATCACAACATATATGCAGTGCTTTATGTGGCACAAAGGTGTGCCAGGGGAATTTTCTCATGTAGGAGAAGTATTTACAACAGTCAACAGACTCCCTTATGGAAAATGATATATCCATTATATACATTTGTTTATGGATATGCTTGAGCTAGAAAGAGCTACTGAAATGAATGAAAGATGCAATTTTAGTGAAATAATGTAATCTTTGGAGAAATACTGGACTTGTGCCAGTTAGCAACATGCTGGGCACTCATGCTCGCTAACACGGCTGTTGTCATTGGTAGAAGTGTCACTCTCGTCCTGGTTGCTTTTACTTCTCTGACGCCAGGAGAGCATAGTAGGCTAACTGTTCATTGGATTTTAACCGAGGATCTATGATTGCACGTATCACACATCTCCGGAATCCCCTTGTTTGTGTGGACAGGCATCATGTTGAGCTGTTTACATGCACTGTTCTCTTGTAAAACTTCTGGGGAATGTAGTCTCTGCTCTCAGAGAGACAAAGTAGGAAGTGTGCAGTGTGAAAGGTTCTTTGAAAAAGGGAGGAGCAGCCAAAGAATTAAAATGGATGTGCAAATGAACATACCAAAGCACGTTTTTGGCGCACGGAGAAGTGGCAGTACGCTCAAGAGCTATTTTTGGAAGTACTGGTACTGCGTACCGGCGCATACTGGCCCACTTAAAGAACTACATGCGTGTATATGTACAGTATATGTCAACAAAGTCCAGCCTTTCACCTCTGTGCTTCACTGTGGTCCCGTTGGTGATGGGGGACGCCGGCTCCTGGCTTCCTGAGTCCTGGGTGACAGCCGCCGCTTTGGTCTTTGTCTTGGGGGAGTCCAGGGCCTTGAGCTTCTTGGCGTGTTTGGTCCCCTTGTAGTGGGCCAAGGCCTGGCTCTGGAACACAGACAGAGAGACAGAGACAGGGAGAGAAGGGGGATAAAGGGGGAGACGTCAGCATTAGGAGCCCATGATCACAGCACACCACTGCACAGGTTTGAGCCATGTGGAAGCACACAACATCACACATGAGTTTTGGGTTCCTGTATTTTATGATCTGCCTCCCCCCTGCCTCTCTGTTTTTGAGGGCTTTAAACACTGGTCACTCGTCACCCCGTCCTTAAAACACTGGTTCAGACCCAAATTATTCCATGTCACTTTCCTATATATTTTTTCCAGCAGTTTTGTGTCCTGTATTGAGGTGTGAACATCCTGCCTGCCACCCTACTTCCTGTCTCAACTACTCGCTAGTTTATGTGAATGAAATCACTTTTTGATGGTGAATCCAACCACTGTGTCTGCTTTGGCCCTCAACACACAACTGTAAAACAACCGTAACACAACACACACAATAGCACACAACAGTCCAGATGTGGACTTCTGACTGCTTCGACAGAGCCCTTTGATTTCACTTCTTGTGCAGTGCTCTGCTTTTCCTCCACAAAGGATCTTTTTATGGTACATATAAATCATGGCACAAACAATACCCAGAATCAACGTACAGTGTTTCTGTCCACGTGTCTCTGTAGATCTCTTCTTTGTGGCCAAAAAACAGTTGCGTTGTTGTTTATGTACAGTACAGACAGTACAAAAGTTTGGACACACTTTCTCATTTAATGAGTTTTCTTTTCTTTTCATGATTATTGACTGTAGATTCACACCTAGGCTGTGTAAGGGCTTTTTGACCAATAAGGAGAGTGGTGGTGCTTGGCCAGATGCATGGCCTCCACAGACACCGGACCTGAACCCAATCCAGATGGTTTTGGGGCTGGACCACAGAGTTAAGGCGAAAGGGCAAGTGCAACAAGTGCTAAGCATGTCTGGGAACTCCTTCAAGACTGTTGGAAGACAAATTCAGGTCAGGTACATAATTCCACATGAGTAAATTCATAGTTTTGATGCCTTCAGTGTGATTCTACAATTTTCATAATCATGAAAATAAAAAAACACTTTGAATGAGAAGGTGTGTCCAAACCATTGGTCTGTACTGTATGTTTATGTAAAGCAAGAGGCATGTAACGGCTCGATCCATCACAGAAGGATAGGGGTCATTGGGGGGGGTCACAGATCACCAGCCCCACGTGGTGGGTTCACCCAGAACCTTCATGCCAATGCTCTACAAACTGAGCCACTGTTGCCCCAATTCTATTATTTTATCTTGATTTATTTCCGTGTATATTTGTGCTCGTGTTGTGAGTTCTACTTCCTGTCCGTCCTGTTGCTGTGTTCCTGTCCGTCCTGTGTGTGTTTAGACCCTGTGCTCCTGTCTTCTTGCTGTCGGTCCATTGCTGTGATTTATCTTGTCCCTGGTGCGTGTCAATTGCTGGGGTACCTAACTTTTTCTCAAAATCCTGGTCTTCCCTCAAAGTTTAATATGAACATCTGGTGATAAAACTGTGGCTGAAGGATGATGCTGATTTTGAAGTTTGACAAAGTTCGACAAATGGCAGATTGTGATTCATTTAGATATTATCAAGAAGACACGTGTATTATTATAAGTGTGTTAATTTATGTATGGTTTGGTTAAGCTCTTTGAATTGCATTGTGTATGAACTGTGCTACACAAATACACTTGCCTTGCCTATTACAAAGTGGTTTTACGTCAAATGGCAAATAATCTGAATCTTTGTAATGCTTGAGCCTGTTTAGGGACACAGGAGCTAGGGACTGGACCTACACACCGCAGTGACCCCAATGGACCCGCAGCTGGTAAGGTTTAAGTGGGACAGTCTTTGAGAAGTCCTCTGCTGTCCCGGCAGCTGTGAACAAGACATGAGTAAGCATCTCTATTTGTGAGAGCGCCGCGGGACTGTCCACACAAGAGTAATGGGACAGAGAACACCACAGCAGGAAACCAACAGCCACAGACTTGTACATGTGGTTTGAATGTTTGGGTCCATTATCCAACTTAGACAGAGAGATGATATAGAGACCAGAGAGACTAGAGAGACCAGAAAGTTACAGTGAAAGTAAAATAACGAAAGTGAAAGTGTCCACAATTACTGCTGAAAATCCATTGCTACATTGGTAATAGGACATCTCCACTGGTTAAATCGAATTAAATTAAATTCAATATTTTCATGTATCTCCCTAAATAACACCAGCGGTCTTCTTGGAAGACTTTGCTTTACTTGTGGGTTCGCCAGCAACAGATCAGAGAGTCAAACAGTTCAAGACACCAGAGAGAATCCAGAGAGAATCCAGAGAGAATCCAGAGAGAATCCAGAGAGAATCCAGAGAGAATCCAGAGAGAATCCAGAGAGAATCCAGAGAGAATCCAGAGAGAATCCAGAGGGTGGCCAGAGACAGAGAACAGAGAGGAAGACCAGTCCAGACCAGAGGTCAGGATCTTAGCTGAGAGAGCCAAAAAAGTATCCTATTTTAAAAATGTATTTCTGTGGATGTCATATACTTTGTTTTACTGTGAATTTGTATTTTTTTAACATTAGTGTAATATTAGTCTCAGAATGTAATATTAACGGCTTATTAACCACAGACCGTGCCGTGGCGAGGTCTGTGCAAAAAGACCAAGATCGTATGTTTTTCTGTACAGACCGAGCAAGCGAGGTTAATAAATGTTTTATTATATGACTCTCTGTGTCTTTACCAATGCTTTTGAGATATTTGTGAAGTATGTTCATGTCCGACTTGGTTTTCCTTATCGTGTTTTTAGTGTGATACGCGCTGCGGACCGATTGTCATGGTAACGGTCCGAGATGGTAAAGTATCAAACCGCAAATCAGCCAATCAGAGCGTGCGTACGGTCCAAGTCATATAATAATTTGTTTTATAACACTTTTATACTGATGAAATCCAACACATAAAAGGTTGTTACTATTAGGCCTACAAACATTTGTCAAGGCCAGGCAATCATCAAAAGAGGCAGATCTGGCTCCAGAGCCATAGGTTCCTGACCCCTCTGATCTTTTTCTCTCCAGTCTATTTGAAATGTTGTGATGTCACGTAGATTGAGTCACCACTTTCGACTCATCATAATCGTGGGGTCGACGCCGCTGTGACAGAAGCAGCAGAGCGACCGTGAGCGCGGCAGAGCGGCCGTTTGGAGTTTGCTCCTGGAACACCGAGTTTCAGATTCAGACGAGTCCAGAGCCATTTATAGCCTCTCATAAATCTTGTTGCTCCACTTAAGAACTTTTATATTTATTATAGGCGGCAGGTAGCAGCTCACACAAATGATAGAGGATTAAAGGCATCAGCCGCAGCATCCTCGGTGACTGTGTGGGCTTCTGAGGATTTCTAAAGAATTTAAATGACTTGGGGACTTTGTTGTTGAAGATAGTTTTATTTACTGAACATAGATTATCGTATGTGTGTCTGCAGAGAGAGTTGATGCATGAGTCGTGGTGTGGATTTAGTTGTACCTGGTTATGTTTTGCTATATTAGTCAGTTAATTAATGTAATCAGGGATAACGCACAAAAAAAGCCTAAAATGCTAGTGTCCACCTGCAGTCCCTGGACAGGTGATAGTATAGAAAACAGAGAGACCAGAGAGAGACTAGAAAGAGAGACCAGGGAGAGGGAACAGTGAGGCCAGAGAGAGAGGCCAGAGAGAGAGACCAGAGAGAGAGACCAGAGAGAGAGACCAGAGAGAGAGACCAGAGAGAGAGACCAGAGAGAGAGACCAGAGAGAGAGACCAGAGAGAGAGACCAGAGAGAGAAACCAGAGAGAGAGACCAGAGAGAGAGGCCAGAGAGAGAGACCAGAGAGAGAGACCAGAGAGAGACCAGAGAGAGAGGCCAGAGAGAGAGGCCAGAGAGAGAGACCAGAGAGAGAGACCAGAGAGAGAGACCAGAGAGAGAGACCATAGAGAGAGGCCAGAGAGAGAGGCCAGAGAGAAAAAACCAGAGAGAGGCCAGAGAGAGAGGCCAGAGAGAGAGACCAGAGAGAGACCAGAGAGAGAGGCCAGAGAGAGAGACCAGAGAGAGAGACCAGAGAGAGCGACCAGAGAGAGAGACCAGAGAGAGAGACCAGAGAGAGAGACCAGAGAGAGAGACCAGAGAGAGAGGCCAGAGAGAGAGACCAGAGAGAAAAAACCAGAGAGAGGCCAGAGAGAGAGACCAGAGAGAGACCAGAGAGAGAGACCAGAGAGAGAGACCAGAGAGAGAGACCAGAGAGAGAGACCAGAGAGAGAGACCAGAGAGAGAGGCCAGAGAGAGAGACCAGAGAGAGAGACCAGAGAGAGAGACCAGAGAGAGAGACCAGAGAGAGAGACCAGAGAGAGAGACCAGAGCGAGAGACCAGAGAGAGAGGCCAGAGAGAGAGACCAGAGAGAGAGACCAGAGAGAGAGACCAGAGAGAGAGACCAGAGAGAGAGACCAGAGAGAGAGGCCAGAGAGAGAGACCAGAGAGAGAGACCAGAGAGAGACCAGAGAGAGAGGCCAGAGAGAGAGGCCAGAGAGAGAGACCAGAGAGAGAGACCAGAGAGAGAGACCAGAGAGAGAGACCAGAGAGAGAGGCCAGAGAGAGAGGCCAGAGAGAAAAAACCAGAGAGAGGCCAGAGAGAGAGGCCAGAGAGAGAGACCAGAGAGAGAGACCAGAGAGAGAGACCAGAGAGAGAGGCCAGAGAGAGAGGCCAGAGAGAGAGGCCAGAGAGAGAGACCAGAGAGAGAGACCAGAGAGAGAGACCAGAGAGAGAGACCAGAGAGAGAGGCCAGAGAGAGAGACCCAGAGAGAAAAAACCAGAGAGAGAGGCCAGAGAGAGAGGCCAGAGAGAGAGACCAGAGAGAGAGACCAGAGAGAGAGACCAGAGAGAGAGACCAGAGAGAGAGAGGCCAGAGAGAGAGACCAGAGAGAAAAAACCAGAGAGAGAGACCAGAGAGAGAGACCAGAGAGAGAGACCAGAGAGAGAGACCAGAGAGAGAGGCCAGAGAGAGAGACCAGAGAGAGAGACCAGAGAGAGAGACCAGAGAGAGAGACCAGAGAGAGAGGCCAGAGAGAGAGACCAGAGAGAGAGACCAGAGAGAGACCAGAGAGAGAGGCCAGAGAGAGAGGCCAGAGAGAGAGACCAGAGAGAGAGACCAGAGAGAGAGACCAGAGAGAGAGACCATAGAGAGAGGCCAGAGAGAGAGGCCAGAGAGAAAAAACCAGAGAGAGGCCAGAGAGAGAGGCCAGAGAGAGAGACCAGAGAGAGACCAGAGAGAGAGACCAGAGAGAGAGACCAGAGAGAGAGACCAGAGAGAGAGACCAGAGAGAGAGGCCAGAGAGAGAGAGGCCAGAGAGAGAGGCCAGAGAGAGAGACCAGAGAGAGAGACCAGAGAGAGAGACCAGAGAGAGAGACCAGAGAGAGAGGCCAGAGAGAGAGGCCAGAGAGAGAGACCAGAGAGAGAGACCAGAGAGAGAGACCAGAGAGAGAGGCCAGAGAGAGAGGCCAGAGAGAGAGGCCAGAGAGAGAGACCAGAGAGAGAGGCCAGAGAGAGAGACCAGAGAGAGAGACCAGAGAGAGAGACCAGAGAGAGAGACCAGAGAGAGAGGCCAGAGAGAGAGACCAGAGAGAGAGACCAGAGAGAGAGACCAGAGAGAGAGACCAGAGAGAAAAAACCAGAGAGAGGCCAGAGAGAGAGGCCAGAGAGAGAGACCAGAGAGAGAGACCAGAGAGAGAGGCCAGAGAGAGAGACCAGAGAGAGAGACCAGAGAGAGAGACCAGAGAGAGAGGCCAGAGAGAGAGACCAGAGAGAAAAAACCAGAGAGAGGCCAGAGAGAGAGGCCAGAGAGAGAGACCAGAGAGAGAGACCAGAGAGAGAGACCAGAGAAAGAGACCAGAGAGAGAGACCAGAGAGAGGCCAGAGAGAGAGGCCAGAGAGAGAGACCAGAGAGAGAGACCAGAGAGAGAGACCAGAGAGAGAGACCAGCGAGAGAGACCAGAGAGAAACCAGAGAGAGACCAGAGAGAGGCCAGAGAGAGAGACCAAAGAGAAAAAACCAGAGAGAGGCTCTATGGAATGTTGGTCTACTTTCCATATCTCTTCTGTTTGCTATATATTGTTAATCTAATACTTTACATTTCAGATCTCAGTGTAGGTCTAAGGCAATGTTATATAAAAAAAGAAAAGTTGACGCACTTCTGCATGCTGTCGTGCTGCATCGTTCTGCACTCTGCCCCTTACCAGGAACGTATGTCACATTTTCATTTTCAGCTACGTCCCCCAGATAATAGGTCAATGTGCGAATCCTGTTGGACCTGTTCTGAGCAAAAGTTTATACTGTAGTGGAGTTACTATCAGATAATTGAACACCAAGCTGTTTTAAGCAGTCTGCAATCTAGACAATATCACACTATAAACACCTGGATCACAGAGAGCACAAAACCACTGAATTTCTTTGAGCTAGCGTGTTAGCATTGTCCATTTCTTTACAGTCTATGGTGAGGAGGCAGAGTTTCTATGAGCTGATCACTCTTCAGAAAAACATGTGTTTATCGGGCCAAAGCACCTGTGTAAGATAAATAATATAGTTTACTTTATTGCCTTGCTTCCTGGAGGATTAATACGTTTCTTTCTTCTGTCAGCTTAGATACAGATGTCTGTAGATTAGCTGACGTGTGTAAGCTCAGACCGGACCTTCTTCCACGTTACAAACTTCTGTCGTCCATTGACGTCCCTCTAACAAACGCCACATGGACCTAATCGCAGACAGAGCATCTCATCTGACAGGATTGTAAACAGTTTGGAACACCAAGAAATTTGTGGGGGCAAATGACTGAGGGGCCAATAACAAGATCGACGCTGTCTCAAGTCTGTTGTAAACAAGAACAGAGTCCAAACGGCAGAAATCTTCTCACACATGTCAAAGTAATAAACGTATTCCCATAAAACAAGACAACAATTGAACATAGTGTTTATGATTTGCAGAAAGACAAGGTTGAGAATTTCTGATTTTTATGTCAGTCCTTGTGGTTTGTCTGGTGTTTTGGAGGTTTGAAGTCGTAATCACTGCATCATCCAGACGTGTGTTTATATCAAATATGGTGAAGATAATGCCATATCATCTTCTACAGCACATGGGTCAAACACAAGGCTCATGCAAAACTCTTTTCCCGGAATTATGAAAAACTTAAAAGCATTGATGTTAAGAGGAACCCTGGCATGGTTGATTTCTTTTTATTCAATGTGTTTACAGCTCACTAGCAGGCGACTCGGAGGACTTAACGAAGTTGTTTAGTCGCCATCCACACAGGAAATGCCATCATAACAAACACGTAGGAGCCATTGGTCCCTAGACATCAGTATGATTACCCCTCCTGCACATGTCATAAATATATTTCATGTACAGATCAGATTCAGTTTATTTGCCATTTGCAGTAAAAACTGCAAATGGCAAATTATTAGTGTGTAATAAATGCCATTCTTGCAAAAAATCTCTTGGAGTCTTCATTGTGCTGATGACTATGCAAAGCGATAAACAACCATTTAAAAACCTCTTAAGTCTTTCGTTTGAAACTATATCCTAACCTCATCTTTGAAACCGCTGATATGCATTCCAGCTATTTTAATGCGTACATAGATTTGTGTCTCCGGAGCAGAGTCGACGCCCAGAGGGTAGGCGCTCTGATCTGCCTGCTGACTGACAGCTTCCTGCCGCTGGTTATGAGTCTAATAAAGTCCTCATATTATCACAGTGTAAAAGAATCACACCAGCAACCTGACAGACAGCTGAGGCTTTTAATAACCTCTACATACTGTATGTGGTTATGATCACTACGGTTACTACAGAGCAGAACTAAAGTACTACATGTCTTATTAACAATGATTTAAAACTAAAACATGGGCAGACCTCCACTTTTTTCCAATTATTTTGGTATGTTTTTTAATATATTCTGTAATTCTGGGGTTATTTGGCACTACTTTTTGGCTACTTTGGCGACTGTCTGGTCTCAGGTGTCTCTGTTTGGTCTCTCTCTGGTCTCTCTCTCTCTCTCTGGTCTCTCTCTCTCTCTGGTCTCTCTCTCTCTCTCTGGTCTGTCTCTCTCTGGTCTCTCTCTCTCTCTGGTCTCTCTCTCTCTGGTCTGTCTCTCTCTGGTCTCTCTCTCTCTCTGGTCTCTCTCTCTCTGGTCTCTCTCTCTCTGGTCTCTCTCTCTCTCTGGTCTCTTTCTCTCTGGTCTCTCTCTCTCTGGTCTCTGTCTCTCTCTGGTCTCTCTCTCTCTCTGGTCTCTCTCTCTCTCTGGTCTGTCTCTCTCTGGTCTCTCTCTCTCTGGTCTCTCTCTCTCTGGTCTCTCTCTATCTGGTCTGTCTCTCTCTGGTCTCTCTCTCTCTCTGGTCTCTCTCTCTCTGGTCTGTCTCTCTCTGGTCTCTCTCTCTCTCTGGTCTCTCTCTCTCTGGTCTCTCTCTCTCTCTCTGGTCTCTCTCTCTCTCTGGTCTCTCTCTCTCTCTGGTCTCTCTCTCTCTCTGGTCTCTCTCTCTCTGGTCTCTCTCTCTCTGGTCTCTCTCTCTCTGGTCTCTCTCTCTCTCTGGTCTCTCTCTCTCTCTGGTCTCTCTCTCTCTCTGGTCTCTCTCTCTCTGGTCTCTCTCTCTCTGGTCTGTCTCTCTCTGGTCTCTCTCTCTCTCTGGTCTCTCTCTCTCTGGTCTCTCTCTCTCTCTCTCTGGTCTCTCTCTCTCTGGTCTCTCTCTCTCTGGTCTCTCTCTCTCTCTGGTCTCTCTCTCTCTGGTCTCTCTCTCTCTGGTCTCTCTCTCTCTGGTCTGTCTGTCTCTCTCTCTCTGGTCTCTCTCTCTCTGGTCTCTCTCTCTCTCTGGTCTCTCTCTCGCTGGTCTCTCTCTCTCTCTCTGGTCTCTCTCTCTCTGGTCTCTCTCTCTCTCTGGTCTCTCTCTCGCTGGTCTGTCTGTCTCTCTCTGGTCTCTCTCTCTGGTCTCTCTCTCTCTCTGGTCTCTCTCTCTCTGGTCTCTCTCTCTCTCTGGTCTCTCTCTTTCTGGTCTCTCTCTCTCTGGTCTCTCTCTCTGTGTCTCTCTCTCTCTGGTCTCTCTCTCTGTCTCTCTCTCTCTGGTCTCTCTCTCTCTCTGTTCTCTCTCTCTCTGGCTCCTCTCTCTCTGTCTCTCTCTCTGGTCTCTCTCTCTCTGGCCTCTCTCTGGTCTCTCTCTGGTCTCTCTCTCTCTCTGGTCTCCTCTCTCTCTGGTCTCTCTCTCTCTCTGGTCTCTCTCTCTCTGGTCTCTCTCTCTCTGGTCTCTCTCTCTCTGGTCTCTCTCTCTCTGGTCTCTCTCTCTCTGGTCTCTCTCTCTCTGGTCTCTCTCTCTCTCTGGTCTCTCTCTCTCTGGTCTCTCTCTCTCTCTGGTCTCTCTCTCTCTGGTCTCTCTCTCTCTCTGGTCTCTCTCTCTCTCTGGTCTCTCTCTCTCTCTGGTCTCTCTCTCTCTCTGGTCTCTCTCTCTCTGGTCTCTCTCTCTCTGGTCTCTCTCTCTCTGGTCTCTCTCTCTCTGTCTGTCTCTCTCTGGCTCTCTCTCTCTGGTCTCTCTCTCTCTGGTCTCTCTCTCTCTCTGGTTCTCTCTTCTCTCTCTCTCTCTCTCTCTGGTCTCTCTCTCTCTCTGGTCTCTCTCTCTCTCTGGTCTCTCTCTCTCTGGTCTCTCCTCTCTGTCTCTCTCTCTCTGGTCTCTCTCTCTCGTCTCTCCTTCTGGTCTCTCTCTCTCTGGTCTCTCTCTCTCTGGTTCTCTCTCTCTCTCTGGTCTCTCTCTCTCTCTGGTCTCTCTCTCTCTCTGGTCTCTCTCTCTCTCTGGTCTCTCTCTCTCTGGTCTCTCTCTCTCTCTGGTCTCTCTCTCTGGTCTTCTCTCTCTGGTCTCTCTCTCTCTGGTCTCTCTCTCTCTGGTCTCTCTCTCTCTCTGGTCTCTCTCTCTCTGGTCTCTCTCTCTCTCTGGTCTCTCTCTCTCTCTGGTCTCTCTCTCTCTCTGGTCTCTCTCTCTCTGGTCTCTCTCTCTCTTCTCTCTGGTCTCTCTCTCTCTGGTCTCTCTCTCTCTGGTCTCTCTCTCTCTGGTCTGTCTCTCTCTGGTCTCTCTCTCTCTCTGGTCTCTCTCTCTCTGGTCTCTCTCTCTCTCTCTGGTCTCTCTCTCTCTGGTCTCTCTCTCTCTGGTCTCTCTCTCTCTCTGGTCTCTCTCTCTCTGGTCTCTCTCTCTCTGGTCTCTCTCTCTCTGGTCTCTCTCTCTCTGCCTCTCTGTCCAAGACATAGTAGCAAAGGAAAGTTGAAGTTTCCCCTGTATATGAAGGCATCTGATTGGTCAATTCTTAAATGGCTCATATCTGGATTTAGAAAGACAATATCACAACATGAACATCAGGATCACAGAGCGCTCTAAACCATAGATTAAAGCCTAAACTGGTGAGAGTGACACAAACGGTTACTGAGCGAGAGGAGTTTACTTTTTAAATGTGAGTCAATAAGAGTCAGAGCCAGTTGTAGCAAAACTACACCGTCTATGAGCACTTCCCTCTGGGGCTTCAGTGAGCTAGAGAGTTAAGCCTAGTTTATAGTCGCGCGGCGCGGAGCTTACGGAGGCGACGTGACGTCACTTGCGCAACGCGTTGGTCACCGCAAGGCCCTTACGTCGCCTGCCGCGCAGCATCGACATTTTCTAACTACGTAAGGGTCGCCGCAAGGAAGCTCCGCTGTGATTGGTCCGTGTGTGTGTATTGGAAGGAAGCACGGAGCGGCTGCAGCAGGAGCATGGACGAGGCACTATGGAGCAGAGAGCTTTGTGCTTCGAAGGAAAAGCAGTTTGGGCTCATGGCAGAGCCTGATAAACGCGGAGACTGTGGACTAGAGTTCTGTTGCATATATAACATATGTATAACTTATAAACTGTGCAGTCGTTTGTTTTGCCCTGTTCCTGTCTTTGTTTGAATCGTAGCTTATCACGTCTGTTCCATTCCTCCTGCACTTTTAAATTGTTCATGTTTGCCTCAGATATTTACCACTTTTTGTATGCTGTTTGTGATGAATACAATTTAATAATAACTGTTTCCAACAAGAACTGTGTCTTTATTCACAACATCACAGTTAAATGAGTTCAGAAATAATGAGTCCATAGAACTATCACATAAACCTACAGTAGAAACACATGTAATGATCTCAAACAGCTCGGTTTGTTCATGTTTTTGTTCTGAAGAGGAGAAAGTAGCAGCGTAAATGAGACCGCTTTGGTTTCTCAAGCAACTCCTGTGAGATCGCCATCATGTGGTTGGTTGTGGGATTACAACATTCTCCTCAAAACTCCGCAAGGAGTATAAATTAAATTGTGCTTGCGTACGTCCACCGCAACCGCTAACGTAAGCAGCGCCGCGCAAGTATACACTAGGCTTTAGCATTGTCCGTCTGTATACAGTCTATGGATGTCATTTTACCAATGTGACATCACACTCAGAGCAGTTTTCTGCATTTTAAAATGAAAGTATTGCCCATAAATAAGTTGTGGTAATGAAATGACATTCATTTCTTGTCTGTGTTTGCAACTCCCTCTGGGGGCAGGACAAGGACCTACAGGCAGAAAGCATTATTTACCTTTCCTACTTGGTTCACCATATATTTAGCATTGAACATATAATTTCACATTCTAAAACATGATATGACAGAGTATACAGTCTCATTATTGTGTTCAATAGCTGAAAATGATACATAACATTTCTTCTTTTGGGGCCAACATGAACAGAGCTAGTGATAGTTGTGTGAGACCTGGGAGTTGAAGCGCAGCTGGCAGACGCTGCAGGACACGTGTCTCCTCTTGGGACTCGAACTCAGGCCCAGAGTGTGGTTCAGCACCGCCTTCTGCACTGGGTCCATCTGCTCAGAGAGACAGGGACAAGAGACATCACAACTACGTCCACGTGAAGTACACATCTGCACACAGTCCAGTATAGATGGACGATGCTAACCTGCTAGCTCAATGAAGTTCTATAAGGAAGTTTGGCTCCTCGAGCTCAGAAACCTTTATACTGATCATTTTGGGATCAAAAAACCTGTGATCCTGGTGTGATATTGTGATATTGTCTTTTCAAATCCAGATATGAGCCATATAAGGATTGAACGATCAATTCCTTCATTCACGGGGGAAACGTCCCTGTTACGGTCCGATGCTAATAATATTGGTAAAAAATGCCAATACAAGCTAGCTCCAGCTAGCTTATGTTCATATCTATCTCTTCCACATTAAGTCCAACATTTTGGTGACTAAACTAAACTCTCGGTAGTCAAAAAATACAGAATTTCAGAAATTCTACACATTTCGAAATTCCATATTTTAGCATTTACGCAGACAGTATTGAAGTGGATTCTAGGTCAAATATCTTGAACATCTTGAATAAATATGGCATCATTTGCAGGCGAAAGCCAGATCCTGTCATACCTCTGAAGCACAGCAGGGCAGGTCCTGGTCAGTACTGTGATGGGAGAACCCAAGGAACACCAGAGAACGAGTCTGGTGTGTGTGTGTGAGTGGTTGGAGGTGCCTCGCTCCAGTCAGAGGGCCCCATTAGTTGATGGCTTCAGTAGTAGTTTATCGCCCCTTTGTACGGAGTGAATGAATAATGACATGTGAAGTGTAATTGAGCGTCCAGAAAAGTGCTGTATAAAACTGCACAATTATGATTTTGATGATGATGATTAATATTATTAATATTAATAATAATATTAATATTAAGTCATTAGAAACATGGATCCCCTTATGTTCCACAAGCTACACTTACAAAAGTAATGCCATAGCTTTAATGTATTGCTTTGCCAGAGAAATATTGTAGTGCAACACTTTGAAATAACAGTAACATGTAATACATCATTCATTACAATTTTTAAGTAACTTGCCCTTTGCTGCACTTAACCCTCTCTAAACAGGCATTTCTGTGTTCCTATGATAACAATCCGGTGTTTCTATCCTTGTGTTGTTTTCATGCATTATTCAGGTCATAAATCTTGAATAAACGGCTTCTGCTGCTTCATGAATGTGGCTCGTTGTGCGTGGCCTCCTTTTGCTGCTGCTTTTGGGGAAATAGGGCACATCAGAAAAGGACAAATTAGAGAAAATTTGCTGATATGTGCTGAAGATTTAAAAACTCCCACAGAGAGCCAAAGGGATCCAAGAGGAGGGAGAGGTACTCAGAACACATACCGAGACATCTGGGTCAAACAGAGAGAAGTGTAATGTTCTACTGTCTAGTGAGAGGCGCCAAAGGTTATATCAGGAGCAGATAAAAGTACAGGCAGTCAAAAAATACATTAATTCAGACATAGACCAGAGAGAGACTAAAGAGAGACACCAGAGAGAGACCATAATAATTGGTTTTATATAGCGCTTTTCAGGACACTCAAAGACGCTTCATATCTCATTTTTCTCCCCACTCCCTACACAGTGTTGATAAACTACTGTAGCCACAGCTGCCCTCGGGCACACTGACAGAAGCGGGGCAACCAGTATGTCCCAGTCGGCCCCTCCAATCACCACCAAACATTCACACATACATTTACACACACACACACACACACACACCAGACTCATTCTAGACAATGTGGCCGAAGTGTCTTGCCTAAGGACACAACAACAGTGTGGCACTTTACAGCCGTAGCTGCCCCACTGTGGTACCTGGTGTTCTCAGAGGTCTCCCATCATAGTACTAACCAGGCCCTGCCCTGCCTTGCACAGCTTCAGAGGTCTGATGGAATCTGGTTTTCGCATTCAAGTATGGCCACCTGACCAGAGAGAGACTAGAGAGAGACTAGAGAGAGCGACCAGAGAGCGACCATAGAGAGAGAGACTAGAGAGAGAGACTAGAGAGAGCAACCAGAGAGCGACCATAGAGAGAGAGACTAGAGAGAGAGACTAGAGAGAGCAACCATAGAGAGAGACCAGAGAGCGACCAGAGGGAGCGACCAGAGAGAGCGACCAGAGAGAGACTAGAGAGAGCGACCAGAGAGAGCGACCAGAGAGAGACTAGAGAGAGACTAGAGAGAGCGACCAGAGAGAGCGACCAGAGAGAGACTAGAGAGAGCGACCAGAGAGAGAGAGACTAGAGAGAGAGACTAGAGAGAGCAACCATAGAGAGAGACCAGAGAGCGACCAGAGGGAGCGACCAGAGAGAGCGACCAGAGAGAGACTAGAGAGAGCGACCAGAGAGAGCGACCAGAGAGAGAGACCAGAGGGAGCGACCAGAGAGAGCGACCAGAGAGAGAGACCAGAGAGCGACCAGAGGGAGCGACCAGAGAGAGCGACCAGAGAGAGCGACCAGAGAGAGCGACCAGAGAGAGAGACCAGAGGGAGCGACCAGAGAGAGCGACCAGAGAGAGAGACCAGAGAGCGACCAGAGGGAGCGACCAGAGAGAGCGACCAGAGAGAGCGACCAGAGAGAGCGACCAGAGAGAGCGACCAGAGGGAGAGACCAGAGGGAGCGACCAGAAGAGCGACCAGAGGGAGAGACCAGAGAGAGCGACCAGAGAGAGCGACCAGAGGGAGCGACCAGAGAGAGCGACCAGAGAGAGCGACCAGAGAGAGCGACCAGAGGGAGCGACCAGAGGGAGCGACCAGAGAGAGCGACCAGAGAGAGAGACCAGAGGGAGCGACCAGAGGGAGCGACCAGAGGGAGCGACCAGAGGGAGCGACCAGAGGGAGCGACCAGAGGGAGCGACCAGAGGGAGCGACCAGAGGGAGCGACCAGAGGGAGCGACCAGAGGGAGCGACCAGAGGGAGCGACCAGAGGGAGAGACCAGAGAGAGCGACCAGAGAGAGCGACCAGAGAGAGCGACCAGAGGAGCGACCAGAGGGAGCGACCAGAGGGGAGCGACCAGAGGGAGCGACCAGAGGGAGCGACCAGAGGGAGCGACCAGAGGGAGCGACCAGAGGGAGCGACCAGAGAGAGCGACCAGAGGGAGCGACCAGAGAGAGCGACCAGAGAGAGCGACCAGAGAGGGAGCGACCAAGACGCCAGAGGGAGCGACCAGAGGGAGCGACCAGAGAGAGCGACCAGAGAGAGCGACCAGAGGGAGCGACCAGAGGGAGCGACCAGAGAGAGCGACCAGAGGGAGCGACCAGAGGGAGCGACCAGAGGGAGCGACCAGAGGGAGCGACCAGAGGGAGCGACCAGAGGGAGCGACCAGAGGGAGCGACCAGAGGGAGAGACCAGAGGGAGCGACCAGAGAGAGAGACTAGAGAGAGAGACTAGCAGTGGGCACTCCAGTACAGCCTATCAGGAGCAGTGGTCACTCCAGTACAGCCTATCAGGAGCAGTGGTCACTCCAGTGCAGCCTATCAGGAGCAGGGGTCACTCCAGTGCAGCCTATCAGGAGCAGTGGTCACTCCAGTACAGCCTATCAGGAGCAGTGGTCACTCCAGTACAGCCTATCAGGAGCAGTGGTCACTCCAGTGCAGCCTATCAGGAGCAGTGGTCACTCCAGTGCAGCTTATCAGGAGCAGTGGTCACTCCAGTGCAGCCTATCAGGAGCAGGGGTCACTCCAGTGCAGCCTATCAGGATCAGGGGTCACTCCAGTACAGCCTATCAGGAGCAGTGGTCACTCCAGTACAGCCTATCAGGAGCAGTGGTCACTCCAGTGCAGCCTATCAGGAGCAGTGGTCACTCCAGTGCAGCCTATCAGGAGCAGTGGTCACTCCAGTACAGCCTATCAGGAGCAGTGGTCACTCCAGTGCAGCCTATCAGGAGCAGGGGTCACTCCAGTGCAGCCTATCAGGAGCAGGGGTCACTCCAGTGCAGCCTATCAGGAGCAGGGGTCACTCCAGTACAGCCTATCAGGAGCAGGGTCACTCCAGTGCAGCCTATCAGGAGCAGGGTCACTCCAGTACAGCCTATCAGGAGCAGTGGTCACTCCAGTACAGCCTATCAGGAGCAGTGGTCACTCCAGTGCAGCCTATCAGGAGCAGTGGTCACTCCAGTGCAGCCTATCAGGAGCAGTGGTCACTCCAGTACAGCCTATCAGGAGCAGTGGTCACTCCAGTGCAGCCTATCAGGAGCAGTGGTCACTCCAGTGCAGCCTATCAGGAGCAGTGGTCACTCCAGTGCAGCCTATCAGGAGCAGTGGTCACTCCAGTACAGCCTATCAGGAGCAGGGGTCACTCCAGTGCAGCCTATCAGGAGCAGTGGTCACTCCAGTACAGCCTATCAGGAGCAGTGGTCACTCCAGTGCAGCCTATCAGGAGCAGGGGTCACTCCAGTGCAGCCTATCAGGAGCAGGGGTCACTCCAGTACAGCCTATCAGGAGCAGTGGTCACTCCAGTACAGCCTATCAGGAGCAGTGGTCACTCCAGTACAGCCTATCAGGAGCAGTGGTCACTCCAGTGCAGCCTATCAGGAGCAGTGGTCACTCCAGTGCAGCCTATCAGGAGCAGTGGTCACTCCAGTACAGCCTATCAGGAGCAGTGGTCACTCCAGTGCAGCCTATCAGGAGCAGTGGTCACTCCAGTACAGCCTATCAGGAGCAGTGGTCACTCCAGTGCAGCCTATCAGGAGCAGTGGTCACTCCAGTACAGCCTATCAGGAGCAGGGGTCACTCCAGTGCAGCCTATCAGGAGCAGTGGTCACTCCAGTACAGCCTATCAGGAGCAGTGGTCACTCCAGTGCAGCCTATCAGGAGCAGGGGTCACTCCAGTGCAGCCTATCAGGAGCAGGGGTCACTCCAGTACAGCCTATCAGGAGCAGTGGTCACTCCAGTACAGCCTATCAGGAGCAGTGGTCACTCCAGTACAGCCTATCAGGAGCAGTGGTCACTCCAGTACAGCCTATCAGGAGCAGTGGTCACTCCAGTGCAACCTATCAGGAGCAGTGGTCACTCCAGTGCAGCCTATCAGGAGCAGTGGTCACTCCAGTACAGCCTATCAGGAGCAGTGGTCACTCCAGTACAGCCTATCAGGAGCAGTGGTCACTCCAGTGCAGCCTATCAGGAGCAGTGGTCACTCCAGTGCAGCCTATCAGGAGCAGTGGTCACTCCAGTGCAGCCTATCAGGAGCAGTGGTCACTCCAGTGCAGCCTATCAGGAGCAGTGGTCACTCCAGTGCAGCCTATCAGGAGCAGTGGTCACTCCAGTACAGCCTATCAGGAGCAGGGGTCACTCCAGTACAGCCTATCAGGAGCAGTGGTCACTCCAGTGCAGCCTATCAGGAGCAGTGGTCACTCCAGTACAGCCTATCAGGAGCAGTGGTCACTCCAGTGCAGCCTATCAGGAGCAGTGGTCACTCCAGTACAGTCTATCAGGAGCAGTGGTCACTCCAGTACAGCCTATCAGGAGCAGGGGTCACTCCAGTGCAGCCTATCAGGAGCAGGGGTCACTCCAGTACAGCCTATCAGGAGCAGTGGTCACTCCAGTACAGCCTATCAGGAGCAGTGGTCACTCCAGTACAGCCTATCAGGAGCAGTGGTCACTCCAGTGCAGCCTATCAGGAGCAGTGGTCACTCAGGAGCATGGTCACTCCAGTGCAGCCTATCAGGAGCAGTGGTCACTCCAGTGCAGCCTATCAGGAGCAGTGGTCACTCCAGTACAGCCTATCAGGAGCAGTGGTCACTCCAGTGCAGCCTATCAGGAGCAGTGGTCACTCCAGTACAGTCTATCAGGAGCAGTGGTCACTCCAGTACAGCGCCTGGGGGCCCATCTCCAGATTAAACAGGACCTGAGCTGTAACATTCTATAAAACTATTTCAACATTCCTCACTTGCAAATGAATCCAAAAAAGATCAAAATTCTTTCCCCCAGAATGTGACTGCGGTGACAGACTCTTTCATACACGTACAGACTGTTGTAAAACGTTATTTCTGTGGCCATTTCTCCATATCGCTCTCATTAGCTCCGCCACTTGTTTGCATCTTGCGTTTCCGTTCCATGACTCCAATCCCTGTGTCTTCGTTTTGCTTCTCATAAAACTGGTGAATTGGCTCTTGCGTAATCCCGCCTCCTTCCCCGTGTTTAGTCGCCTGGTTTGGATCTGTCTCCGTCGCTGCTCTTGTCTTGTGTTTGGGGCCTGCCGCTTCGATTGGGAGTGACGGTTGCCGACGGCGATGGGGCCCTCACACCGAGTGGACTTTATCAGATGTGACATTGGATCCAAAGCGCTCCTGTCTGCAGAGTTTTATGCCCAGAGAGGCGTAGGGAGGATAGAAGTGACATTATATCTTTGGATTATTAAAAATGTGTATATGCAATTATCAAAGTAATGGAAGTGATTTGTCAGTTGTAGAATATTATACCCTGGATGCATCATTTTATGGGGATGGTGTTGCTGCATAAACCCGTCTCCACATTGACTAGAGGCCATCCACGGTACTGCAGCCTGAATCTGTAAAGGCTGTTCAGGGATTTACCTCAGTGTTCACTAAAAAGGATCGTCCTCAGCTGACGTCTTGGAGGATTTTACAAAGGATTCAAACAGTTTGAACACAGGAAATACAATGATTCAAAACAAGGGGAGACCCAGGACTCATTGGTTTGTGTGTGCTTAAACTGCTGCCCCCACACCCTGCCACGGATGAAGGAAATGGATGGATGGAAATGCAATAATAACAAACTCATAGGAGCCATTTGCCCGTAGGAAGCGGGACGACCACTGTCCAGATAGTTTTCAGATCAGCACTGTCCTTAGACCTTCCTGCATTGGCAAGGAACTACTCAAAAATAACAATTGGGGAAAGTTAGAAACCATGGCCGATATTGTCCGTCTGTGGGATCCGCTCATACACATGGACAGACAGAAGGCTTAGAAGGTTCTTTTAATGAGGCTAAACAAATAAAGAAGCTTGTACTGTTTGAATACCTGACATGTTTTTGGGGGTCTACTGCCATGTCACTTCATCAGATGTGTTGGTGTGACGCGTCTTGTATCAGCTGTTGTTGCCGGATGCAGCCAGTCTGACAGATCTCAACAACAACAGCTGGTAAGAGACGTGTCACCTCTGACGAAGGCGGAAGTCTACCGCCAAAACATGTCAGGTATGTACAGTAAGCAGTCTAGCTTCTTTAATGTTTTTGTATTGTCAAAAGAACCTTCTGAGCCTTAACCATAAGAAGACAAAATTAACGTTTTACATTTGGACAGACTGGATCTAGGACTGATTCTCTAAATCCAGGACTGAGGCTGTGTTTTATAAATGTAAATAAAAAATGGTAAATATGATCATGATATGTTTTCAACACACAGACGTCTACAAAGCCAAATTAACCCCGGATACTCCACCACTCATTAAGGCTGTGTTCGTTTATTCAGAGGTCCCAGATTGTTAGCATTAGCGCCCGCTGTCACAGAGCGTATATGCTACAGTTTCATGTCCATTTGCCCGAGCGCAACCCGCTGCCCGCTCGCCATTAACAAAAGTGGGATGAATGACCTGTCAACACCAATCCAGCGGCTCGTGTGTCTCCCGCCGCTGCCGGACCGGTCCCCGTTAGCAACTTGGGTTAGGGGGGGGGGGATTAACCATGCTGCTAATCTGCGTTTACATAGAGCAACAGTTTTACACCCAGACGGAGATCTTAAAGTATTCCCCGCACAAGTAGTGGTTGTGTGGGGCCATCAGAAACACAAATGAAACAACTCTAACTGCAGACGCTACTCCATCTTCACCACGGTCTATTACAGCAATTGCAAAAATACAACACCATTGACGCTTTTATAATGGACCAATGGCTTTTATGTGTTTGTTATTATCGTATCACATGTGTTTAAACTGTTTGATTCACTGAGCTGTTGTTGGGGAATCCAAAACTTTGTAATGACCTCCGAGTCGATGAATTGAAAAAACATTCAACATTCTGATACAAGCATGTATATTCTTCAAACCATAAATATTCTCTCTTTCTCGTTTCTAATCCACTGCTCGGACCAGAAAAAGACTCATTATAGAGTTATCCAAAAACACAGCGGTGCCTGTGTGGTCATCCTCTTTATGTGGAAATAATAACATGCTTTTTGGGTTATAAACTTGGGCCTGATGCTGGTGATGACTGCAGCAGACCAGCCTGGGAAATCACCAACTCCCCACACGGCTGTCAAAGGCAAGCCCTGAAAGTGCTGGGGCCTTACAGCCGCCGCATGACAGCGGTTACCAAAGGCTCTCACTCAAACAAACACTGTTTATTACACTTTCTCTTACGCAAAGTGACATTTTATGATCAGAGTCCTAATTAGGGGTTTAATGTCAGCGGCTGCAGAAACTGGGGTGGGTTTCAGTCTTAGTTTAGAGCTAATCTCTCGGTAATCCCTGTAACAATCCACATGAACCAAAAGGAAGTTCCACACTCACTGCTCTCTATTTTTGGTCTACCAATCTCTAATCTCTATCTGGTCTCTCTGGTCACTCTGGTCTCTCTCTTTCTAGTCTCTCTCTGGTCTCTCTCGGGTCTCTCTTTAATCTTTCTGGACTCTCTCTGGTCTCTCTCGGGTCTCTCTTTAATCTTTCTGGACTCTCTCTGGTCTCTCTCGGGTCTCTCTTTAATCTTTCTGGACTCTCTGGTCTCTCTCGGGTCTCTCTTTAATCTTTCTGGACTCTCTCTGGTCTCTCTCGGGTCTCTCTTTAATCTTTCTGGACTCTCTCTGGTCTCTCTCGGGTCTCTCTTTAATCTTTATGGACTCTCTGGTCTCTCTCGGGTCTCTCTTTAATCTTTCTGGACTCTCTCTGGTCTCTCTCGGGTCTCTCTTTAATCTTTCTGGACTCTCTCTGGTCTCTCTCGGGTCTCTCTTTAATCTTTCTGGACTCTCTGGTCTCTCTCGGGTCTCTCTTTAATCTTTCTGGACTCTCTGGTCTCTCTCGGGTCTCTCTTTAATCTTTCTGGACTCTCTCTGGTCTCTCTCGAGTCTCTCTTTAATCTTTCTGGACTCTCTCTGGTCTCTCTCGGGTCTCTCTTTAATCTTTCTGGACTCTCTCTGGTCTCTCTCGGGTCTCTCTTTAATCTTTCTGGACTCTCTCTGGTCTCTCTCGGGTCTCTCTTTAATCTTTCTGGACTCTCTGGTCTCTCTCGGGTCTCTCTTTAATCTTTCTGGACTCTCTCTGGTCTCTCTCGGGTCTCTCTTTAATCTTTCTGGACTCTCTGGTCTCTCTCGGGTCTCTCTTTAATCTTTCTGGACTCTCTGGTCTCTCTCGGGTCTCTCTTTAATCTTTCTGGACTCTCTGGTCTCTCTCGGGTCTCTCTTTAATCTTTCTGGACTCTCTCTGGTCTCTCTCGGGTCTCTCTTTAATCTTTCTGGACTCTCTCTGGTCTCTCTCGGGTCTCTCTTTAATCTTTCTGGACTCTCTCTGGTCTCTCTCGGGTCTCTCTTTAATCTTTCTGGACTCTCTCTGGTCTCTCTCGGGTCTCTCTTTAATATTTTGGATCTCTCTGGTCTCTCTCGGGTCTCTCTTTAATCTTTCTGGACTCTCTGGTCTCTCTCGGGTCTCTCTTTAATCTTTCTGGACTCTCTGGTCTCTCTCGGGTCTCTCTTTAATCTTTCTGGACTCTCTGGTCTCTCTCGGGTCTCTCTTTAATCTTTCTGGACTCTCTCTGGTCTCTCTCGGGTCTCTCTTTAATCTATCTGGACTCTCTCTGGTCTCTCTCGGGTCTCTCTTTAATCTTTCTGGACTCTCTCTGGTCTCTCTCGGGTCTCTCTTTAATCTTTCTGGACTCTCTGGTCTCTCTCGGGTCTCTCTTTAATCTTTCTGGACTCTCTCTGGTCTCTCTCGGGTCTCTCTTTAATCTTTCTGGACTCTCTCTGGTCTCTCTCGGGTCTCCTTTAATCTTTCTGGACTCTCTCTGGTCTCTCTCGGGTCTCTCTTTAATCTTTCTGGACTCTCTGGTCTCTCTCGGGTCTCTCTTTAATCTTTCTGGACTCTCTCTGGTCTCTCTCGGGTCTCTCTTTAATCTTTCTGGACTCTCTGGTCTCTCTCGGGTCTCTCTTTAATCTTTCTGGACTCTCTGGTCTCTCTCGGGTCTCTCTTTAATCTTTCTGGACTCTCTGGTCTCTCTCGGGTCTCTCTTTAATCTTTCTGGACTCTCTCTGGTCTCTCTCGGGTCTCTCTTTAATCTTTCTGGACTCTCTCTGGTCTCTCTCGGGTCTCTCTTTAATCTTTCTGGACTCTCTCTGGTCTCTCTCGGGTGTCTCTTTAATCTTTCTGGACTCTCTCTGGTCTCTCTCGGGTCTCTCTTTAATCTTTCTGGACTCTCTGGTCTCTCTCGGGTCTCTCTTTAATCTTTCTGGACTCTCTCTGGTCTCTCTCGGGTCTCTCTTTAATCTTTCTGGACTCTCTCTGGTCTCTCTCGGGTCTCTCTTTAATCTTTCTGGACTCTCTGGTCTCTCTCGGGTCTCTCTTTAATCTTTCTGGACTCTCTCTGGTCTCTCTCGGGTCTCTCTTTAATCTTTCTGGACTCTCTGGTCTCTCTCGGGTCTCTCTTTAATCTTTCTGGACTCTCTGGTCTCTCTCGGGTCTCTCTTTAATCTTTCTGGACTCTCTGGTCTCTCTCGGGTCTCTCTTTAATCTTTCTGGACTCTCTCTGGTCTCTCTCGGGTCTCTCTTTAATCTTTCTGGACTCTCTCTGGTCTCTCTCGGGTCTCTCTTTAATCTTTCTGGACTCTCTCTGGTCTCTCTCGGGTCTCTCTTTAATCTTTCTGGACTCTCTCTGGTCTCTCTCGGGTCTCTCTTTAATCTTTCTAGACTCTCTCTGGTCTCTCTCGGGTCTCTCTTTAATCTTTCTGGACTCTCTCTGGTTCCTTTCTGATCTCTCTCGGGTCCCATTCTGATCCCTCACTGGTCTCTCTCAGATCTCTTTCTGGCCCCTTTCTGATTTCTCTCTGGTCTCTTTCTTGTTTCTCTGGTCTCTCTCTGTTCTCTCCTCCTGCCTCTGATTATGAGTTCTATGTGAAACCCGCTTTAAGAACAAATAAAACCGAGAGATTTCCAGAGTAACCTGTGGAAGTGCCTGATCAGCAGGTCTCCACATGGCCTCATCTCTCTTCTTTTCTCTCACACTCCTCCTGGACGATCACTTTTAATCCATCATTCCATCACAAACCCCTGACAGCGCTCGATACCCACTCTGTGAGATCATTTATCTTGCGTAATATTCCTCTGTGAATATCAAACGTGCGCTTGTAATGCGAGAGGAGAGATCGAAGCCTCTTTGAGCAGGTCTAGAGAAGCTGACTCAGCCCCAGCCTCATCTGCAGCTGATAAATATTTAGGCTTGTTATCTTTGAACTGCTAAAGCCTGAGTGTCGACACAGGCCAGAAGTAAACGCTGTGAAGAAATGTTTGTCATTGAATTTAGATTACTTGTAGTGTTGTGAGTTCATGTATTTTTCAGTGTACAGTAATTCTAATGCAAAGAACACAGAAAAAGTGCAGCATTCGCTCTCGTGTTTTCAGCAAACTCAGCGATTTGCTGCATGTGGTATGTACGTTTTTAATCATTTTGTGGCTCATCTTAAACAGGACCTATTCCAAAATACTGTATATTTCTCTCTAAATCTGGTCTCTTTGGTCTCTGGTTGTTCCGTGGTCCCTCCATGGTCTCTCTTTCATCTTTCTCTTCTCTCTCTATGGTTTCTCTCTCTGGTCTCTCTCTGGTCTCTCTTTAGTCTCTCTCTGGTCTCTCTCTGGTTTCTCTCTGGTTTCTCTCTGGTCTCTCTTCAGTCTCTCTCTGGTCTCCCTCTGGTCTCTCTCTGGTTTCTCTCTGGTCTCTCTTCAGTCTCTCTCTGGTCTCTCTATGGTTTCTCTCTGGTCTCTCTTTAGTCTCTCTCTGCTCTCTCTATGGTTTCTCTCTCTGGTCTCTCTCTGGTTTCTCTCTGGTCTCTCTTCAGTCTCTCTCTGGTCTCCCTCTGGTCTCTCTCTGGTTTCTCTCTGGTCTCTCTTCAGTCTCTCTCTGGTCTCTCTATGGTTTCTCTCTGGTCTCTCTTTAGTCTCTCTCTGCTCTCTCTATGGTTTTTCTCTGGTCTCTCTTCAGTCTCTCTCTGGTCTCTCTCTGGTTTCTCTCTGGTCTCTCTTCAGTCTCTCTCTGGTCTCTCTATGGTTTCTCTCTGGTCTCTCTTTAGTCTCTCTCTGCTCTCTCGGTGGTTTCTCTCTGGTCTCTCTTTAGTCTCTCTCTGCTCTCTCTATGGTTTCTCTCTGGTCTCTCTTCAGTCTCTCTCTGGTCTCTCTATGGTTTCTCTTTGGTCTCTCTTCTGATCTCTGTGTTCTCTTTGGTCAATGGTCTCTCTCTGGTCCCTCCATGGTTTCTCCCTATATCTCCCTCTTGTTTCTCTCTGGTCTCAAGACGGAACTTTGTGATCAAAAACAAATGCCGTACATACAAATAAAGGATGCCAGGGGTCCTAAGCTTTACAAGAGCAATTTTACGAGGCCAACCAACTTCAGGTCTAGCTGAAGTGGGCTGGATGACACTATGAATATATGCTTATAATCTCATAGACGGCTTTAATTTAGCGGCAGAGGGACACATTCTGCTTGTGGGGAGTGTCTCCAGCTGCATCTTGACCTTTTTTGGGATCTGGAGGTTTAGCACCAACAGGATGTAATACTAGACTCCTCCTAGTCCTTCTCTTCTGAGCCTCTGGGAATGTTCTCAAGGAGATCCAACCAGAGATGAGCAGCTGAGCACAGGCACCTGTCCCAGACCACAACAGCACCAAAACCACACACGTACACACACACACACACACACACACACACACACATATATCACACACGAGTGGTTTGTCGGTCCAAGAGCCTTTTTGTTTGTCAGATGAGCAAATACTTTTTAGTCTCAGGAGTGAGATCCACTGACTCGCTGCAGTGAAGGAGAAGGGCGATCTATATGGAACAAAACTCTGGTCTTATTGGATGAGCACGTATCAACAGAATGATTGAAAATTGGGAAGACCAATAGTCTTGATGATCCACCAGGAAGTAGAAAATCCTACTATATACCTTTAACTTTCAAATTCATGTCACTTGCTAATGTCACACTAGTTTTCATGTGGTTTTGGGCCCCTGTCAAATCTTAGGATGAGCTTCTTCGGACAGAAAAGTGAAAAGGAGACAACCACCCTGCCCTCAACCAATCAGCTTTCAGCCCAAAAACATCTAATAGTGACTCACTGGGCTCTTTCCCACAACTATGCAAATAAATATTATGTTTTCTAATACGATGAAGACTTTTTCTGTTGGAACAAACATGTATGATTTATGAAACCAGAAAGTGAGGTACCCTAGTTTTAAAATAACCATTCATTACTTCAAACCAGTGACATAATCTCGGTCTGAATAGCGAAAAAAATAAAATAATATCCAGCCACAAATAATCTCAACTAAAAACATGAAATCACATCATTATGATCCGGATCTGAGAGTCCACTTTCTCAGCGTGAGTCCACTTTAACTAAATTTCCACAGCTCGTTACATAATCCACCGTTATATCATTGTGAATGAAGAAGGAAATGAAAAGCTTTGTTGAATTACCCCTCGGCACTGGGTCGGCTTGCTTTGCTAAACTGCTCTCTCTGGTCTCCCTCTCTTGTCACTCTATCTAGTCTCTTTCTTTGGTCTCTCTCTCTACCATCTCTCACCGGTCACTTTCTGGTTTCTCCCTGGTCTCTTTCTGGTCTCTATCTATGGTCTCTCCAGTCTCTCTCTGTTCTGTCTCTGGTCTATCCCTCTTGTCTCTCTCTTTGGTCTCTCTCTCTCTCTCTCTCTGGTCCCTTTCTTTGGTCCCACTGTCTGGTCTCTGTTAGGTCTCTCTATCTGGTCCTGCTTTTTCGTCTCTTTCTGGTCTCTCTTTGGTCTCTCTCTGGTCTCTGTCTCTGGTCACACTCCAGTCTCTCTCTCTGTCTGGCCTTCTTCTGAAATTTCTCCACTGTGGGACGAGTAAAGGATCTTAATCTGTATCTCCCACTGGTCTTTCTCTGGTCTCTCTCTGGTCTCTCTCTGGTCTCTCTCTGGTCTCTCTCTGGTCTCTCTCTGGTCTCTCTCTGGTCTCTCTCTGGTCTCTCTCTGGTCTCTCTCTGGTCTCTTTCTGGTCTCTTTCTGGTCTCTCTCTGGTCTCTCTCTGGTCTCTCTCTGGTCTCTCTCTGGTCTCTCTCTGGTCTCTCTCTCTGGTCTCTCTCTGGTCTCTCTCTGGTCTCTCTCTGGTCTCTCTCTGGTCTCTCTCTCTGGTCTCTCTCTCTGGTCTCTCTCTGGTCTCTCTCTGGTCTTTCTCTGGTCTCTCTTTGGTCTCTTTCTGTTCTCTCTCTGGTCTCTCTCTGGTCTCTCTCTGGTATCTCTCTGGTCTCTCTCTGGTCTCTCTCTGGTCTCTCTCTGGTCTCTCTCTGGTCTCTCTCTGGTCTCTCTCTGGTCTCTCACTGATCTCTCCTTGGTCTCTCTCTGGTCTCTCTCTGGTCTCTCTCTCTGGTCTCTCTCTGGTCTTTCTCTGGTCTCTCTTTGGTCTCTTTCTGTTCTCTCTCTGGTCTCTGTCTGGTCTCTCTCTGGTCTTTCTCTGGTCTCTCTTTGGTCTCGTTCTGTTCTCTCTCTTGTCTCTCACTGGTCAGTCGTGAGTTCAGGTGGTTAGAAAAGTATGTAAAGTGTGTGTGAGGCGTTTTACAACATCTAGCTGCTACTTCAAGGATACTTGTGGGTTAGAATGTAAACCATGTGATAATCCAGGAACCACTGTGTACATTTTGCATCTTCTAATTCAGTGCAATGTTTCTTTTATAGCACTTGCATATCAAATCTTCTGAAACACATACACATACTGCTATTATCATTCTGCCTAAATGCATGTATGTGCAGTGTGAATGGACTGCAGATCTCTGAGTGTCGTTTCCACTGACTAAGGGGAACTCCTCAGCAGCCGGCTCCGGATTACACCACAGCTGTGTATTTGTCACATGTGATAAAGTGTCATGACATAAAAATACTGTGCAAAAACCTAGGTGAGTTACAATCATTCCCCGATTGATTAAAGCTGGGGTACCTCACTTTCAGGCCACACAAATAGTGTAAATTTAATTAAATCCATGTCACTCGCTCCTCTCTCTCAACACTAGTTTTCACATATTTCTGATGTTTGTCGAATCTTGAGATCAGCTTTTTCAAATTGAAAAGTTAAAAAGAGACGACCACTCTCATTTAGCCAATCAGCTCTCAGCCCAAAGCGTCGTATAGTGACTCAAAAGGCTCTTTCTTAGACAAAAGGTAACATGTTTTTAAGAATATGAAGATAGAATGTCATGGTCTGATTTGTTCACAACATTTTACATTTATTCTTTGTGTTGGGAAGAAATAAGTGTATTATTTCAGAAACAAAAACCTTAGGTTTTAGTTGGCCACTGACAATTAGAACGCTTTTATACCAGCTTGGCCAGGATAGAACCAGGGCTAAGAGGGACAAAAGAAGGACCTGATACCAGTTAAACATGGGCCGGTGGAAACACTCCCAATCGGGGGAGAGTGAAGTAGAGTAGGGTAGAGTTCTCTCTGATCTCTCTCTCTCAGCTCTCTCTCTATGGTCTCTTTCCATGGTCCATCCCTGGTAGAGTAGAATAGAGTAAAGCTACAGTAAGTATTGCTGGTGGAAAGAGGGCTTAATATTATAGCAGGAAAAAGCAGATTGTGTCGACTTTTACCTATTTAAAAAATCCTTCTCATTTCTTTAACTCACTTCAGTCCAGATGCAGTGCACACTCAGGTCAAACTCTCCCAAATCAGATGCCTGAGCAGATACAGACCTCATCACAATCACCAAACCCCAATGCACCTGTGAACCACAGCGAAAATGGAGCTCCGGAGTTCCATAATTCTTTATCGCCCATAAACCGAGCCGTTCTTTTAACTGCAGCCAGAGCAGAACTCATTTCAGCCACAAAAACCTTGGTGAGATCACAGGGGGACCCTCCTGACGAACAGATAAAGACCGCGATCCCCGGAATAGCAGCATAATTTCACATAAAAATGGTGCGTTTCTGTGGTGATTTCTATATGAATTATGAGCGTTCCTTTAAACCACGTTCTGAGAAAAGCCATAAACGTACTTTGGATCTGAGCGCTGGGACAAAATTTATGATTTTGGAAGGATTTAAAGATACAAGTTTGGATTTTTCTGTTTTATGAGATGGCAGCAATAGGAATGAACTATGCAGCGGATTGAGACGCAATGGGACAAGTTTCCAAAGTGCAGGTGATGAAAGGCAGGGGATCGACCAACAAGACAGGGTTCAGTTCATAAAGAGCAAGCTTAGGCCTGCGGACCAATTGAGGTCCTCTGTGTGCTGTTCTGTGGCCCTCTGCTGCTAACACAAAAAGTGTTGTACCTCGTTGTCAAGCTCAGGACCTCTGGAATCCAGTTGTTTACTTTATTAATATATTGACCAAACTTAGGCCATAGAGCAGAGTAGGGCCAAGTAGGGCTGGTGGAATGTATTTCAATATAATATCGAGGCTGTTTACTTTCATGTGTTGGAAAATGAAATACTTTCTTCAATAGAAAACATATGGCTTAACTTGGCGGCAGAGGGCCACGTTTGGACGCCTGTAACTCCCTATGCTGCCACCAGAGGAAGCTGCAAACACCGACATTTGGTTGCAAAAGCCCTATTCGGACGGGATTAGTTTTACATGGGGACCCCTGGTAATTTGTGATAATCACGGAGGAGGTCTGAGATCTGACATCGCATTCGCACGGTAAAAGCAATGTCTGTAATTTTTACTGACATCTCACATAACGGACGCACGTGCGTGAGTCTCTCCGCTTCACTTCTACTTCCGCCTCCGTCGAGCAAAGACGTGTCTCAGACGCTCCTGCTTCTGACTGCTTGCTATCTCCTGTTTTTGTCTTTTTCCTGGAGTTTTGCCACAGACAACTTTAACAAGAATGGAAATGATTAACTGGTCCCTCAACGCAATTGATTCTATCTTTTCAACACGTAAGCGTGGGTCTGGAGAGCCCGTGTGTCCGGACGGGACTTCACCAGCGGGGTATACTCTTGACAGCTGGAACAAGATTCAGCCCCTCTGTCTGTCGACCCTGTCCATTGAAGATTCGGAAGACGTATATATCTTTGGCATTTTGGTGGTGGGAATCCTCCTGTTTGGGCTTGGAGCGATTCTCTTCGACCACAAATTCGGAGGCATGGCAGTTCGCAAGATTCACGACCTGCTGGCCGACAAAATTGATGGGATGTACAAGGAGCTAAGCCGTGTCGTGGTTGAGAGTGCCGTGTCTGGACAAAGGAGAGTGGTTTTGGTGGAACAGTTGATAAAAGATCTCGCAGCTCGTTCACTCGATGGACATAAAACTCTGGAGTTGAGATTGAATGACATCGTGTGTCAGGCTTGAACTCTCTGACCCGGCTTGGATTTGCCCCTGTGTACGGGGTCTGAGGGCGCCGCAATTCGGTTTAATTGGATTTAATAGAATATCTGCCTGCTTTTAACTGCTACAATGCATTTAATATTGTCCCCCTGAGGCGATGTGTTTTTCTCCTGCTGTGTCTTCTCCCCACTCTTATCTCACATTCCTCAGGCCAAGGCCATAATAACAAAGGTCCCATCTACAACAACTCACACTATTTCAGTCTCCAGCTTGGATCCCCTACCCCCGCCTCCCTCGATCCATCTTGCTCCCTCCCTCCCCTCCACTCCTCACTGTGTTTCCGACTCACCCCCTCCCTGACCCCGCCCCCCTCTGACAGCCACATTGGGCCGGCTGTAGGAGGTGCTTCATCTCGAGAAAAAATCCGTGCTTTATACAAAGCACAAATGTGTCTATCCAACTGTCTGTGAAACTGTATGTTATTGCTCTCTGCTGTTTATTCTACTGTTTGTCGCATGGCGCCGTAAAGATGGCGCCGTGGCAAGAGCTCTGGTGTGTGTCGTCTCCTCTGTCTGGTGCACACCGGGGTAGTCTTGCATAGTTTTCCAATGTGGTTTTACTGCAAATGGCAAATAAATGATTCTGATTCTGATTCTGATTCTGATTCTGATTCTTCACGCAACCCATAAAGTCTGGCGTCTGACCACAGCAGTCACAGGTACCATGAGGACAAACACATACATGTGGATTTTACTGCTCTACAGCTCTCTGGCCTGTACTTTCTGTAATGTTTAATCAATACTGTTTGTACGGACTACCCGTGAACGCCCCAAATACTCCGCTAACATACGCGCAAGCCGACAAATAGTAACGGCTGCAGCATCTGTACTGTATAGGGTACTGTGCAGAGTAAACGTACGAACGGAACCCATCGGTCTGATCATTTAGTGTCAGTGAACACATTACTCTGTCCTCTTAACTTCTCCATAGACCTCACAGATACAGCAGCAGCCGCGACTCCTCTGCTTATTGACAAAAACAACGCAGAAAGTAAAGAGAAAGCAGCTATAGCGATCACAATCACTGACATGCAAATTTGCACATAGGATTAGTATTATCAGAGGACGTCTGTGTTTGGACAAATACAGGAATTTGCGGCGGAATTATTACTTTACAAATTACAGACATGGCGCATTCGCACGGGACTAAAATCTCAGACGTCCTCCGCGATTATCACAAATGACCAGGGGTCCCCATAAACTAATCCCGTCCGAATAGGGCTAAAGAATGTAATTTCACCCGAAAAATGGCCAAAACTAATTTATGGGCAATACTTTTGTTTTAAATGCAGACACGTGCTCTGAGTGCGATCCATAGTGGTCTCTCTCTCTCTAGTCTTTCTCTGGCTTCTCTTGAGTCTCTCTCTGGTCTCTCTATTTTTATAAGTCAGTGTGATGTCCTAGTGGTACAATGACATCAGACTGTTACAGGAGTGACCAGAGAGAGACCATAGAGAGACCAGAGAGAGACCAAAGAGAGACCAGAGAGAGACCAAAGAGAGACCAGAGAGAGACCAGAGAGAGACCAAAGAGAGACCAGAGAGAGACCAAAGAGAGACCAAAGAGAGACTAGAGAGAGACCAAAGAGAGACCAGAGAGAGACCAGAGAGAGACCAGAGAGAGATCAAAGAGAGAACAAAGAGAGACCAAAGAGAGAGACCAGAGAGAGACCAAAGAGAGACCAGAGAGAGACCAGAGAGAGACCAAAGAGAGACCAGAGAGAGACCAAAGAGAGACCAAAGAGAGACTAGAGAGAGACCAAAGAGAGACCAGAGAGAGACCAGAGAGAGACCAAAGAGAGACCAGAGAGAGACCAGAGAGAGATCAAAGAGAAACCAGAGAGAGACCAGAGAGAGACCAGAGAGAGACCAGAGAGAGACCATAGAGAGACCAGAGAGAGACCAAAGAGAGACCAGAGAGAGACCAAAGAGAGACCAAAGAGAGACCAGAGAGAGACCATAGAGAGACCAGAGAGAGACCAAAGAGAGACCAGAGAGAGACCAGAGAGAGATCAAAGAGAAACCAGAGAGAGACCAGAGAGAGACCAGAGAGAGACCAGAGAGAGACCATAGAGAGACCAGAGAGAGACCAAAGAGAGACCAGAGAGAGACCAAAGAGAGACCAAAGAGAGACCAGAGAGAGACCAGAGAGAGACCAGAGAGAGACCAGAGAGAGACCATAGAGAGACCAGAGAGAGACCATAGAGAGACCAGAGAGAGACCAGAGAGAGACCAAAGAGAGACCAGAGAGAGACCAAAGAGAGACCAGAGAGAGACCAGAGAGAGACTAAAGAGAGAGACCATAGAGAGACCAGAGAGAGACCAGAGAGAGACCAAAGAGATACCAGAGAGAGACCAGAGAGAGACCAAAGAGAGACCAGAGAGAGACCATAGAGAGACCAGAGAGAGACCAAAGAGAGACCAGAGAGAGACCAGAGAGAGATCAAAGAGAAACCAGAGAGAGACCAGAGAGAGACCAGAGAGAGACCAGAGAGAGACCAGAGAGAGACCAGAGAGAGACCAGAGAGAGACCAAGAGAGAGACCAGAGAGAGACCAAAGAGAGACCAGAGAGAGACCAGAGAGAGACCAGAGAGAGACCAGAGAGAGACCATAGAGAGACCAGAGAGAGACCATAGAGAGACCAGAGAGAGACCAGAGAGAGACCAAAGAGAGACCAGAGAGAGACCAAAGAGAGACCAAAGAGAGACCAGAGAGAGACCAAAGAGAGAACAAAGAGAGACCAGAGAGAGACCATAGAGAGACCAGAGAGAGACCAGAGAGAGACCAAAGAGAGACCAAAGAGAGACCAGAGAGAGACCAAAGAGAGAACAAAGAGAGACCAGAGAGAGACCAAAGAGAGACCAAAGAGAGACCAGAGAGAGACCAAAGAGAGACCAGAGAGAGATCAGAGGGAGACCATTATACTCAGTTTTCTACCTTTACAACAAAAGTATTGTCCGTAAATAAAATTACGTTTTTCACAATCACATCTCTCTGTTTGCAGCTCCCTCTGGTGGTAGCACAGGAATTTACAGGCAGAAAGTACTTTTTACCCTTCATTATTGTTCAACCATATATTTACAACTTACAATATAATTCCATATTCTAAAACAGAAAATGACAATGTAAATATCCATCCATCCATCCATCCATTTTCTTCCGCTTCATCCGTTGCCGGGTTGCGGGGGCAGCAGTCTAAGCAGAGACGCCCAGACGTCCACACACACTTCCTCCAGTTCGTCCGGGGGCAAAATATTTTGTATTTCAACTGCTGCTCTGGTCCTTCTGAGAGGATTGTTAGCGCTGCATGTTTGGGGAAGTGCAGCTGGGCAGTAAAAAGCACATATTTGAGTGATGGCCTCAAAGCTTCTCCACCTGTGGCACCAGGAATAATCAGATCCAGGTCCAGTCCGAATGCTCACGTCCCAGAGGCTGACGTCACTCCGGACTTCAGAGTTTTACGTTATGGAAGGACTTGGACAACTTTTTCAAAAAACATGGAACAATGACGTGGTCTCTCTCTGTGGTTGCTCTCTGATCCCTCTCTCTCTCTCTGTTCTCTATCTGGTCTCTCTGTCTATCATCTCTTGCTCTTGTATCTCTCTTTTTCTGGTCTTTCCCTCTGGTTTCTCACTCTAGTCACTATCTCTCTCTTGGTATCTCTCTCTGGTATCTTTGTCTTGTTCTCTCTCTGTCTCTCTAGTGTCTCCCTCATTTCTCCCTGGTCTTTCTCACCGGTCTCTCTCATTTCTCTTTGGTTTATAGCTCTGGTCTCTCTTTCTGGTTTTTCTCTCTGGTTCCTCACTCTGGTCTCTCTCTGGTCTTTCTCTCTGGTTTCTTGCTCTGGTCACTCTTTCTGGTTTCACTGGTCTCTCTCTCTGGTTTCTCTCTCTGTTCTCTTTCCCTGGTTTTTCTCTCTGGTCTCTTTCCCTAGTTGCTCTCGCTGGTCTCTCTCTGGTCTCTCTCTCATTCTCTGATCTCTCGCTCTGGTCTCTCTCTGGTGTCTTTCTCTGGTCTCTCTCTCTCTGGTCTCTCTCTGATCTCTCTCTGGTCTCTCTCTGGTGTCTTTCTCTGGTCTCTCTCTCTGGTCTCTCTCTCTCTGATCTCTCTCTGATCTCTCGCTCTGGTCTCTCTCTGGTGTCTCTCTCTGGTCTCTCTCTCTCTGGTCTCTCTCTGATCTCTCTCTGGTCTCTCTCTCTGGTCTCTCTCTCTCTGGTCTCTCTCTCTCTCTGGTCTCTCTCTGGTCTCTCTCTGGTGTCTCTCTCTGGTCTCTCTCTCTCTGGTCTCTCTCTCTCTGGTCTCTCTCTCTGATCTCTCTCTGATCTCTCGCTCTGGTCTCTCTCTCTCTGGTCTCTCTCTGATCTCTCTCTCTGATCTCTCTCTGATCTCTCGCTCTGGTCTCTCTCTGGTGTCTCTGGTCTCTCTCTCTCTGGTCTCTCTCTGATCTCTCTCTCTGATCTCTCTCTGATCTCTCTCTCTGATCTCTCGCTCTGGTCTCTCTCTGGTCTATCTCTCTGGTCCCTCTCTAGTGCCTTCCGTATATAAATAAACATTACTTACTTACTTACTTACTTACTTCTGTCTTTCTCCACACATTTGCATAGTGTGTGTAACTTGTGCAGAAATGTGTTTTGAAGCAGAAACGTTTAGCCCATCCTCAGCAGCTCGGTGACATCATCTGCTCTGGATTACTGAGATTATGGACGAGAAGAGAGCGGAACTTTCATGTGGAGCCAGGCGGGCTTCGGAGGATCTGTTTAAGTCACACATGGTCTCAGCTACAGCTACAGCCGACTGGAACTCTGATCTCACACACTTCACCATATTTCTGTAATCCCCAGAGCACAGAGCGGTCAGAAGCTGTTGGCTTCATAAGAAAAGGTTAGAATAATTTTTAACTCCAGTAAACGCCAACTTAAAACTACATTTTTGGGTTGATTAATAACATTAATGTATTTTGTCCCAACAGAAATAGTAAAAGTACAATGCTGTGAACAAATCAGACCACAACCTGCTGTGTTCATTTCATCAGAAAACATCTTCTGTGAAAGAAAGAGCCCTGTGAGGCAGAATGTTCTTTTTATGAGCTGATTGGCTGAGTGAGGGTGGTCCTGTCTTTTTCACTTTTCTGTTTGAAAAAGATGATCTAAAGATGTGACGGACGCCAGAAATGCATGATGTCAAAACTAGTGACAAAACTGTTTTGAGAACAAGGAAATATTTTTCTTAATAGGTGGTGTGGTTTCAAACTTACAGACCATTTAAAGCTTTAAAGGGTTACTATGGTATTATTGAGGAGCACAGGCAAAGGCCCCCAGCTGGTGCCCAGAGTCAAGACTAAACATAGGGAGGCGGCGTTTCAGATTTATATCGCTAAAATCTGGAACAGTCTTCCTGAAAATGTGAGACAGGCTTCTACTCTGACAATGTTCAAAGACATTTCTCTTTTTATGGACTGCATCTTCCGTCTTTTCAATGCACTGTTATTATTTATGATCAGTGTTGGATGGAACTGTTAACAATATAGTAATGTAACGCTGTTTATTATTTGATGCGCCACAACGTTACTTTTTAGTGGTGGGCAAACAGCTTCGAAACCCTGCTCATGTGATAAACACGTCAGTGTCTCGGACTCTGCAGCCACTGCATATCAACTTATTATTTATTTATTTATTTATTGTGTAACTGTGTCGGTGTATCAAAGCGTTTCATTGGCTCAATAGGTTTCCCAGCTTTGCATTGGTTCCAGTACAATGCAAAGTCAATGACAGTCTATGGTTTCACGCATCTCCTTGGTTTAACAGCTTATAGTGGATAGCATAGACTCGTGGATAATAACAGTAACACAAAAGTAACATTTAATTTTCTTTAGAGACTAAGTAAAACTTCCCCAACACTGTTTATGATGCCTTTACTTCAGACAGGTTTGATACCCGGGGTTAGAGGTATAAATTATAAATAGTCAGTGGTCATTGTGTGAGAAAAATAACTTACACAAATGATCACTAACGACATTCAATCATAGGTTCGAGGCCTGTATTTCTGTATTTCACCCTCTCCATCTTCCAGTCTTTTCCTTTATGTAAAGACGTATGATGTGGAGCCGGCCCCCTTCAGAACACGCACATGTGTGACGCACGCCGGACCAAAGCTGCTTTTAATGAAAACATGTGATGCTCCGGCGGCTGAGGCCACTTCACTGGAGACAGAGAGGGTTTAGGGGTGAATCCTGAGTCACATGAAAAACTCACTGCAATGGTGCTTTTCTCAAAGGCCCTGCTCAGAAGGTACATTTGTGGAGGAGGCTAAAGACGTCTGTGAATGTAAAGTTAAAGGCAACGTATAAAAGCGTAGAGCACCGGACTTTTCAATAGTGTTTCATACTGAAGTTAACCGTGGGAAAGCTTGGCAAGTTGTTTTAACCTTTGTTGACTTTCTACACAGTTGAAAGAGGAATGGGGCATAAAAAGTAAATAAATTAAACTAAATAAGACTTCTATATTCACTTCTCCGCATTGCATTCAGGACCAGAGAGCGATCCAAGAGACAGAAACAGAGAAAGTGTTTAAAGCCGTATTTGACACATTTTCCTTTTATTTAGTTGCTATTACAGCTCTGGTGGAAGACGTACGACTTCTCTACATCATGCCATAATCTCTGTGCGTTTCAAAAAACAATTATTAGAATTCTTAACAACTATTTCAATAATTTATCAGCTGCATATGGAGCTTCGCTTTCCCCTAAACGAGGCCCGATCCTCTGGCCCTGACTTCTGATGTGTGAGGGACATCATCCACATCTGTCTGAGAGAAACACAGAAGAATTCCACAGCGTTCATCGTTTGTCATTGGAATCTGACGTGTCTCATAAGTCATACACGCTCGAGGAGTGCTGAGCCTGAAAATTTGTGTCTGAAACCATCCATGAAGTCCTCGTCATGTGTGTGTGTGTGTGTGTGTATGTGTGTGTGTGTGTGTGTGCGTGAGTGTGTGTGTGTGTGTGTATGTGTGTGTGTGTGTGTGTGCGTGAGTGTGTGTGTGTGTGTGTATGTGTGTGTGTGTGTGTGTGTTCCACAAGAGCTCAGAGCTGGCTCCTCTCCAGACTCAGACAACAGAATGTGCGGTGAAGGACACACATTGGGGAAAACATCATCAACACAACCTGCAGTTTTAGTTCAATGAAGCCTGATAGGGAAGTGCTCATGGAAGAAGTTTTTCTCCAACTCTCTCTGACGCCTGTTGACTTACATTGTAAAAGTAAACTCCTCTTGCTCAGTAACCGTTTGGGTCACACGCACTATTTGATTCAAACAGAGCTAGAGGATTTTACTTTTACATGTAAGTCAATAGGAGCCAGAACATTGGAACCAAACTTCACCATGAGCACTTCCCTACTGGGCTTCATTGAGCACTTGTTAATACTGTCCATATATATATAAACAGTTTATGTTTCAAAGTTCCTTGCTCCAGCTTAAAACTGTAGATCCGGTGGACAATTTTCACCACAAGGCTCATACATTATTTCTCCGGAAACCATAGAGCATGTTGAGCACTGGCACGTCTCCAGACTGAGTGAAATACGACCATGAGAATCCCGTGAGGACTTCCGTTCCTCGGCAGGTGCTGGACGGCCCGGTGGTCCCGCTCCGATCCCCCCTCACCACCACAGCCCTCTCTCTCTCCCTTCTCTCAGATACACTTTATAGACTCCATCTGATGTTTATGGGAGGTGCGTAAATCAAACGCACGTCTTTGAAGCCTCTCGGTTCCCTTTGGTCGAGCCGAGTGCATTAAGGAGATAAAAGATGGTAATGGTCTTGTAGTTTTATGTGAACAGCTCAATCTGCGACCTGGAGACCTGGAGTTTTTCACATTTTGATGCTTTGTGTGGAGGTCCCAGTGTGATTTAGCTTCCAACAACAGCATGTCTGTTCTCAGCGTAATGGGAGTCTCATGTTGTGATAGATTAAACCAGAGAGAGACCAAAGAGAGACAAGAGAGACCAGAAGGAGACCAGAGAGAGACCAGAGAGACCAGAGAGAGATCAGAGAGAGACCAGAGAGACCAGAGAAAGATCAGAGAGGAACCAGAGAGAGACCAGAGAGAGATCAGAGAGAGATCAGAGAGGAACCAGAGAGGGACCAGAGAGAGACCAGAGAGAGACCAGAGAGGGACCAGAGAGAGACCAGAGAGGAACCAGAGAGAGATCAGAGAGACCAGAGAGAGATCAGAGAGGAACCAGAGAGAGAGACCAGAGAGAGATCAATACAATTTATTCTTGTATAGCCCTAGGTCACAACAGAAGTCATCTCAGAGACTTAACAAAACCATTGAAATCACCAACACAGGTCAGAGAATCAACAGTTAAAACACATGAAGAATATAAAGCACACACAGAAGAAAATGTCCATACATGTTGTAGAATGCTAAAGTGTCCTGATCATCAGAGAGGAACCAGAGAGGGACCAGAGAGAGACCAGAGAGAGACCAGAGAGGGACCAGAGAGGGACCAGAGAGAGCAGAGAGAAACCAAAGAGAGACAAGAGAGAAAGACCTGAATGAGACAACAGTGGGATACTAGAAAAAGAGACCCGAGAGCGAGACCTGTGAGAGCCCGCTCTGTTCCCAGTGTAATCGGAGTCACATGTTGTCATAGATTAATGACATTAAAGACATTCTGGAGGTAATGGGGAACAAGCTGTGCGTGACATCACAGATGCTGTTAGACATTATCATTTTAACTGTTTTTCCTGAACAGTGTTTTGGTTCAGGAAAAAGTCATTGGTAACTATGTACTTGGAATGGAAAAATATCCCTTTGATTATTCAAATGAACGTTCCCTCCACATGTGACCTGAGAACTTGGCAAACTTTGTCAGACCACAACATGCCGTCTTATCTCATTAGAAAACTAAAAGGGAGCCTCAGTCCTGGATCTACAGCCTCAGTCCTGGATCTACAGCCTCAGTCCTGGGTCTACAGCCTCAGTCCTGGGTCTACAGCCTCAGTCCTGGATCTACAGCCTCAGTCCTGGGTCTACAGCCTCAGTCCTGGATTTACAGCCTCAGTCCTGGATCGACAGCCTCAGTCCTGGATCTACAGCCTCAGTCCCTGGGTCTACAGCCTCAGTCCTGGGTCTACAGCCTCAGTCCTGGATTTACAGCCTCAGTCCTGGGTCTACAGCCTCAGTCCTGGATTTACAGCCTCAGTCCTGGGTCTACAGCCTCAGTCCTGGAGCTACAGCCTCAGTCCTGGAGCTACAGCCTCAGTCCTGGATCTACAGCCTCAGTCATGGGTCTACAGCCTCAGTCATGGGTCTACAGCCTCAGTCCTGGATCTACAGCCTCAGTCCTGGATCTACAGCCTCAGTCCCTGGGTCTACAGCCTCAGTCCTGGGTCTACAGCCTCAGTCCTGGATTTACAGCCTCAGTCCTGGGTCTACAGCCTCAGTCCTGGGTCTACAGCCTCAGTCCTGGATCTACAGCCTCAGTCATGGATTTACAGCCTCAGTCCTGGATCTACAGCCTCAGTCCTGTAGCTACAGCCTCAGTCCTGGATCTACAGCCTCAGTCATGGATTTACAGCCTCAGTCCTGGATCTACAGCCTGAATGTGCAATATGCAACCACTGTCCACTGTCACTTTACTCATCGGTGCAATAATAATTGTAATAATGTCAGAATATGCAAAATAGAACCACATGTGTCCACTGTCACTGTGTCCATACCCTCATGCTGCTAACATGTACAGATGTATACATGCAACTACGTATATATTTCTTGCATTAGAATATACAGTACAGTATACTTGTTCTTTATTTTGCAAAAGTTTGTGGATTTCATTTTTTATTTTATAAATTCCCAGATCTACACTCTAAGAAGTGAAAGAGTGATGTTGTGCACTTTATGTGAAATGGTTAAAGTGAAATTAATGTGTTTCTTATGTTTCTACAGAAAACATAACAATATTGCATTGGTATAACACAAAAGCAACAGATTTCAGAGCTAAACAGTACATATGTTTAAAACCAACCTAACTCTTTCACGTAAACAAACATGCGTAGTTGTCAAGGTTGCCAGATGGGCGGTTCCCCGCATACTTTTGTTCCATGTATCTTGTAGTTAATTAATGGATAAAACGGCCATAAACAGTATCCTGATATTCTAAGTTGATTCCATAACTTTTTATCGCAAAAATATCATTGTGGGTGGTTTTTTGTTGGGATTCTCGCGGGTTTTGGGCAGGAAAATCTTGCCGCATCTGGCAACCCTTGCAACCGAGAGCTTGCCACTGACCGCGAACAGAGTGAGAGCCATTTGAAAAGACACAACTTCGAGTGGTCGAAAATCCTCGTCATTTTGGTAAGTAAGACGCTTCTTTGACTATACAGCATGAAACGGTATGGTGTAATTTTCAATAGTGGTTGTGTCTTTTGTCGTTAATTTTGGAACATAGTCATTGCTAGACTATCGGAGGTTTTCCATGGTAATGTATGATTTACTTAACTAAACACAACATTATAATTTGAGCTCGGGCATTCAAGGTAAACAGTGTTAGTTTCTCTTTTTTCCAGTTGCGTCGATGCAACAGTGACTTGCCGACCATGCTTTCGCCATAATGGCGCTGCAAACACAGCAGCTGATAGCTGCTAACAGCTAACGCTAACAGCTAACGCTAACAGCTAACAGCTAACGCTAACAGCTAACAGCTAACAGCTAACGCTAACAGCTAACGCTAACAGCTAACGCTAACAGCTAACGCTAACAGCTAACGCTAACAGCTAACGCTAACAGCTAACGCTAACAGCTAACAGCTAACAGCTAACGCTAACAGCTAACGCTAGCTTCTGCCACATGCGGAGCTCCCCGCTAGTCCAACCTATCATTATGCCACTAAATAAATCACCAAAATGACCTTAAGGGTCGTATTTCTCGCCTCAACTGTTAGAAGTAACGTTCATGTCATAGTTATGATTATTGATCATATTCGACATGGATTCTCTTAAAGGAATAGTTAACCGTTTTTACATACTGACATATGTTCTTACCTTACCTTAGACTAGTTAATACATACCTGTGTGATCTTAGTCCGTGCGCTCTGTCATGCAAACGGAGCACAACCGCAGCCTCCTCTGTATACTGTATAGGACCCAAAAGGTAGCTCCCGCTAGAAGCTACCAAACTCTTCCAAGTGTTCCCTATTAAATGTATATAGTTACGTGACGTGTTACACTGCAAAGTATAGTAACACAGAAATGTAACTGTCGATTTTCTCAGCGGATAAAACGGGTACTATATTGTGAGGCGTAGTAATCTGAGGAGCGCTACGTCCGCGCACTAACTTCTCTCTCGCTCACTTCCGTCAATAGAAGCAGCGTGACTTGTAGTACGGAGAGAAGTTAGTGCGCGGACGTAGCGCTCCTCAGATTACTACGCCTCACAACTTAAATTCATGAAAAACACGTTCTTTTTATAAAATATAGGATTTTTTTTGCCGGAATCTCTTTCAAATTGACATTGTCATGCAATTTTGATATCCACTATTTTTTTTTTAAAACCCGTCATAAGGTCTTTAAGCTGTTATTTAAATATTGTTGAATATATTGAATTGGCTAGCATTCAATCAGTACAAGGCGTGTGCGCAGTATTGTTACGTTTTCACTCGAAATGATGGCTATGCCAAGGTTATAAACTAAGGTGTGAAGAGCTGTGTGTTACGGATAAGCGGGCCGTTCCGTGTTACATGATTATCAGTGTCAGTGCGCGCACGGTAACCCGGAACGGTCCATTTTTCACCCGGACTATTTAAGTGGACAGACTTTCGCTTCCGATTTCTCTACAAATATAACAAAACATGTATTGGTTGTATATTTTTGTTATCGTAATTGGTTTTGCCTGTGTTTAAAGAATTATTTAAATTGGGTGTGTTTGATGTGGTAACTTCAGTATTCATTTAATTCTACTTGACGACGCGAGCAACATAAAGGTTCCATACTTTTTAGAATTTACAATACAAATTATTAAAAACATTTTAAGTTTAAATATCTTATCAGGATCTGAGGCAAACCATGGTGATTGGGACATGCTCATTTTCCATTAAAGGGTCTTGTTATTTTGGTTTGTCTTCAATTTGCATACCTTTTTGTATTCAAATGAAAGACTTGAATGCAGTTACTACAAAAACATGATTAGTATGGTGTAGGTGATTTGTAGAGGGACTACTACTTTAAATAAAAATGTAGTTAATGAATCTGAAACTATTTCTAATGTCGGTCTCTGTTTTGCAGGTTTTCAATGTGGAGGTGCAAGGAGTGCCCTGAGACTGTTATCTACGAGGTATCTGTTGCTTAAACACTACAAATTGAAGCATTATCATTATGGATAAAGACACTCGTCTCCATGCACATACTGTGGATCAATACTCCAACAAACTAATGAAGGTGTTCAAGAAGAAAGGAGGAGCAGCAGGATGCAAAATAACAGATTATGGTGGCCCTAGAAGAGGTGTGTTTTACATTGAAACCTTACTGGATAGTCAAATAAGTTTTACTTTCTATACAAACATAACAGAACACATTCTCTTGAAAAATCTGAGCATAATTAAAGCTGCACTAACTTACTTTATTTTTGTATTCATTACGAAAATGCTATCCATGTCCATGTAGTGCATTGGGATATACGTCCTTTTGAAGAAAAAGTAGCGCAGATTTGTGCTGGCGTGACATATTTTAGATTGAGTTTTGATGAAGCAAGGAAGAGAATGTGTTTCGGGTCCCCACTTTCGTGAGAAATCTACAGGTCCGTTAGCACAGGCAGCTGAGTTAGCACAACAAGCGGCGGAGCTAATCTGAGACTTCGTCCTCGTCACCGGTTACTGCTTACACAGCGAGACAGCCATCCAGAAGAAAGTCTCGTTCCTCCGCGCTTCCCGGTTCTATTGTTCTATGGTCACGCCGTCCAAGTGCAAATCCATATCCATGTATTATCCATATTGGGAGATGCTAGCTCCGTCGACAACAGTGAATGTGTGTGGGGGCGATAGCTTCGTGAGTGAGGGGAGGGGAGCAGAAAGAGAGAGGCCAGTGAGTCCGCGGCTTCAAAATCCCAAAGTCAGTTAGTGCAGCTTTAACCCAACATTCTGACTTTTCTCAATATATTTTTTGAAAATGTAACACAAATATTACTGTATAACGAGAACACTTAATTGGTCTTTCACAGAAACCCAACATTGAAACAAGACTACTCTGCATCCTAAAGGCTCTGTGCATGTACTTGAATGAAGACCCCGAGGACCTGGTTAAGACCTACATGGTGAGTTATCACTTATTTCAGCACACCTTTGACATTGCTGATATCTATAAATACATTCAAATCATGTTGTCACGCAAATATCTCCAAGTCTAAATAGATGAAGAAAGTTGCATGGCTATTTCAAACCAATTTGTTAAACTAAAACCTGGGCTGTGTAAAATTTAACTTTTAGGTAGAGAGGTTGAATTTTTTTTATTTGCTGTATGCAGAACTAGATGTAATGATAAGAGTACAGTAAAAACAATAATAAACCTCTGCCACAAAGAAAAACATTTCAGTGTGCGCAGTAATGCAGAAATTAGATGGTAAAGACCTGGGGACAGCCCAGAACAACGCACTCAGTTGGACTTGTCTCCTGCTCATTTTCCAGAGGGAGCAATGGGCTATAGCAATAGTTATATAAACAGGCCAGATTTGTCACCACCAACAAAACAAACTGATTTGTAATGTAGACACTGAAGAAAAATGCAACGGCGCAACTCATAGGCCTACCTTGCCCAGCCTCCAATGCCTATACATTGTATAATCGATATAAACAATGGTGACAAATGTTCTAATAAAGACCCCTTATGAGTGAGAATTCACTAAACAGGCTTGTAGGGATGAAGTACTATTGATATTTTAACATTCATACTTATTACTCATACTTAGTGAACATTTTAAAGTATGAATACTATGTGCATAGAGCCAATAATGCTAAGACCAAAATTCACATAAAGATAAATATCTACTTTATTATGGATAATTTACCTTAAATGATAATGAAACACAATTGCTAGTCTAACTTTTAAAGGAAAACTAAACACCAAAACAACTTTTTTTAAACTCATAAACTGCATGAATGTTTCTTTTATAGGGCTGTCAAAATTATCGCGTTAATTACCGTTTTCATTAACGCGTTAAAAAAAATCATTAACGCATTAACTACCATTGACGTGTTAACACGTCAATTGCGTTTCCCGCTATTTTCACGTTCCCAGATGTCTATTGTATCAAATATGTAAGGCTTGAGGCAAGTTTCTATCGAGCCAGCAGATGGCAGCATTGCTCTATGAATGGTTTGAAAACGAATAGATGCACATGTGTAGAAGGTTGTGAGCAAGTCAAACAGACTTAAAGGGGACATATCATGAAAAATCCACTTTTTGTGTCTTAAATGCATTATGTTGTGTAGTTGGAGCCTCTAGAAGTGCAAAAAAGTTGAAATCAGTCTCTTCATGGGTTGCAGAGAACACTTCATATTCTGTTTGGGTAAGATTTTTCAACCCGTTCTGATTTTGCCATTCTCTATTACGTGTTTAGAATTATTACGTCACAGTATTTGCAGCGAGACTGCCATATAAGGGCATGGGCGTCTAACAAAACACTTCGGCCCAGCCCTCCTCTACTGTGCATCACTTCATTTGTAGTCCAAGCTCAAGGATGCCAGCAAACAGGGCTGGACTGGCCATCGGGCGTACCGGGAAATGCCCAAAGGGCCGATGCCCATATTTGGGCCGGTCTGTCTGCCTCATACAAAACACATGTTTATGAGAAGTGTAAATCCGTTGAGAATTGTTGGAGCGGGGCGCGCGTATCCGCGGGGCACCTGCTGTATGTACTCGAACGGGATTCCGCCACCTCAGCGGCCGCAGTGTTCCGGGGCATCTGCGGCTGCTTTGTAATGAGCAGCTTCTGCGTCCAGCGGCTGCAAGAGGCTGTGAGCGTCCAGCCGCTCGCAGCCGCTCCACCGTGTTGTGGCTGAGCGCGCAGCCTCAACGTGGCCATGTACCCAACCCCATAAACGCGCACAGGACCATGCGTGTCTTTGAGTAATCTGTGCACCCAATAAATACACTGCTGCAGGAAACAGTCCGCGTCTCCCCTCTCCTCTCGAAGCGCGATTAAACGCCCTAAATAAAGCTCTGATACCTACATTTTGCATTGCATTAAAAGTTCATGTTTGAGCCCAAAAGTAATATGTTGTGAACAAATTAAACAGATTTAAAGCCAGCAAATGGCTGACAATATGCATTTCAGTCTTTTTTGACCAATTCTCATCCCTGTAACAAACAATAGTGTTGTCTGTGTCCACCTCCTTCACTCTGAGACATGTTTATTACTATCTTGTGATGTAGACTATTGCATTTTATTTTATTGTTGAAACTGCACATATCCTGATCCTCTACAGTATTTGCTTCCACATACTGTATAAACTAGGAGTCGGCAACCTGCGGCTCCGGAGGCGCATGCGTCTCTTTCCTTCTGTAGAAGGAAAAACGTTCTTAACGTTTTTAAATGCTGTAAAATTATGCATAAGTAATATTCAATTTAAACATTTCTGTCAACGTAGTGCGTCTTATCTTGCGACGTAGGCCCGCGCCAGGCGGCCGCTGTTGTAAACAAACCGGGTGAGCATCATAAACTGTGCGCATGGATCCCAAAGCTAAAAAGAGAAGAGTCGATAATAAGACTGGACTAAGAATGAAACATTTGCTTTCAGTCAATGAGGAAGGACTGCTTCATGTTTGCGATGTAATGAGAAGTTTCTATGAGATAATTGTATCTGTCCTTAGAAACTACAAAAATGGCCGCTCGGGGTGGAGTTGAACCTGTGTCACCTGAATGGGGGCGTGGTCAAAAGCGCCTCATTTGCATTTAAAGAGACAGCACCAAAACAGGTTGCTCTCAGACGCACCTCAGAACAGGTGTAGAAGAAAGGCCCGTGGAGCTACAAATAATGAGACTCAGACCCAGGCATTGCAGTTACGCTTTATATAGACCACAAACTAATGATTTAGATGTAAAAATCAATTATTTGAAAACACGATATGTCCACTTTAAGTACATTTGGTCTGAATAACAATGTGTTATTACATTTGAAAATCTCTTAACTTCATTTGGAGTGGATTTGAAATAGAATTTTTAAAATGCGATTAATCGTGAGTTAACTCACCATTACTATGTGATTAATCAACTAAAAAAAATTAATCGTTTGACAGCCCTATTCTTTTATAGTGCTCTTTATGTCCTGGTCCTGGTCTAGCTAAACAATAATCTTTAGTGTGTAAACAAGGATGGAATGAGAATTTCTGGTATGGAACTTTTGCTTTAATCCAGAATTGACAGCTGACAAGCAAGCAGTCAATCACAGCCCAGACCACGCCCAAATCTAAGCCCCCTTCCTGTCCCCTGGTCCTGCGGGCAATGCCCTTTTTACAGAGAATTTTCAAATGTTCATGTGGTCGGAGTCAGGCTGGGCACAGGTGTTTAGTCGCACTTTAACCCACTCACCGTTGCACAAGATTTAGCAGTTGACTGCTGTGCAAAAGAGCGATGCTTTTTGGCATGGTAGTCAGAGCGTATGTACAATGGTTGTAGCATGCAACTACTGTAGCAGTGTGCGTTATTTTTGATTAAAATGTCACCATCTCACACCTTGTGCTTGATTTATAGGGTTTGATTTCAATATGGGAAAATATTAAATTGTAAATTGAAGCTTTCTATCTGCCATTCTTTTCTTTTAAGGATGCCAATGTTGGAGCAGAGAAGGAGTTTGAGAAAGTAGTGCTGGGTGTCTACATCGTGGAACATCAACATGCCGATGCATCAGACTCATTGGAGGACTTTGGAATAATCATCGATGGCATTGCAGTTCTTCAAGACCTAAAACACATTCCAACTGGATGGGCGCTCCTTCTTGGATTAATCTACTGTCTGGACATGAACTCTCGAAAGGGACTCGGATGTACTTTTGAATTTATTCCAAAGTTATTAATGGAAGTGGACAGAAGAAAGTTCTCCAACAAAGTTCAAATTCTGAAAAACAAACTGCACGAACATATCTAATCAAGACTTAACTGTTTCAAAATGTGTTTGGACTATGTTTCATCAGTGGATATCACACCGTACATGCAACAGAGAAGAAATGGACTTTGTAGGCTGAAAAGACTCTTCGATATACATCCTGTACTATGTGTGTTGTGCTGTGCTCTTGAGACTAGCTTAAATGTACTCTTTTGAAAAAAGTATACACAGATGGATGGACCTAGACACACAGACGGACAGGTACACAGAGTGGAGACAGAGGGCCAGGGACACAGACTGATGGAGACAGACTGAAAGAGGGACAGGGACACAGACTGATGGAGACAGACTGAAAGAGGGACAGGGACACAGACTGATGGAGACAGACAGGGACACAGACTGATGGAGACAGACTGAAAGAGGGACAGGGACACAGACTGATGGAGACAGACAGGGACACAGACTGATGGAGACAGACTGAAAGAGGGACAGGGACACAGACTGATGGAGACAGACTGAAAGAGGGACAGGGACACAGACGGACAGACAGGGACGCAGATAGACGGATGGAGACACAGACGAACAGACTCAAACGGACCGACGCTCACTTGCTCACTCACTCACTGCATGTTTTTGCATTGCTTCTTACTCCAGACAAGAATTTGGAAGTAGCTGTTAATTTCAAAGTTTAGTCCCAAATGTAAAAGTTAAAAGCAAATGTTTAGTTGGTCTACATACATTTGGTGGGTAGCTGTTGGGGTTTAGCAATTCTGTTGGCAGTCTTTAGCCAATTTTCAGAGTGAAAACATTACACACAACCACTGTTATTATTTAAGACATTTAATAGGCAGTTCCTAGTGCTCTGCAATGTGTATTTACATTAAAGTGTTTCATGAAAAGTTACTTTGATTTAAATATGGGATCATTTATGCACTTTACATTTTTAATGAATTGTATATTTTTTATTTAAAATGTTTGAGTTGGTACATGTGTTAAATGGGTGGAGAGAAATTACCTGTTTAAATAAAAGCTTGAATATAAATAAGCACTTTATGTTGTATTTATTTAACTTAACAATGTAGCCATTACTACTTTAGTTTTGTTGAATCAACACAAGCCCACTACATAAATATAATTAATTTCTGTTAAGTTGATCAAACTTAACAGTGTTTGGTTGAACCAATGTGAGATTAGTAAATCCAACATAATGTTGTTGGGCTTATACAATCTAACACTGTCATGTTACTGTAAAGTGAGAATGTTGAGTATACTTTATCTAACATCTGGTGTTCAAATTAATTGTGATTTGCATTTCCAATTTAAACAACAGTTTCGTGGAACCGGTTGCCATAAAAAAGTTAAGTAAAGTCAACATTTCATTTCTTACAGTGTACAGCTTGTCCGTCCATGTGAAGAATCCTACTCTAAATATGGGCCTCCCTGAGGTTTCTCACTTTTTCACTGGTTTTCTGAGTGGTTCTTTGTTGACGCAGGAGGGTGTAAGGACAGTGATGATATTTGGACATTCGGCTGTGTTTGTTATGATTACATTTCCTGTGTTCGAACTCTTTGATTCTCTGATCTGTTGTTGATGAAACAACAACTAAAGTACTTAGAGACAACTGCTGTTGTGATTTAGGGCTGAACACAAATACACTAAATTCAATCCTTTTTTGCATGAGAAAGCGCTGATTGGGAAACTCATGGTAGAAGCAGACCGTTGGCTCAGGAGTGTGAGTGCTCTTTCTCACAGCACGATCGACAGTTACCGTGACATGTTTCCGTACCTTTTCCAGTATCAGTCGAGTCGACCTCCAGGCGACTCGCTCTTGGAATGACGCGCTCTCTTGGCTGATGTGCTGTTTATGAATCCGTCACTGATATGAGATCGTAGTCAGCTCCTGTCACTCTGCGTTAAATCTGCTTCAAATCAGCATCCACAGGTGTCCTGAGGTCGTGAAGCCGAGAATAGAGCTATCCAAACACTACACTCTCGCTGTCGTAGTCCCGGGGTATTTTGGCTTCACATCCCAGGTTTTGGATCACGGACGGGACAGGGCGCTTTTCAAAACTCTGTGTAAAAAAGTATTATGCACTATTTTTGGTGTGAAATTAGTTACATTAGCATTGCATGTTGTCTGTAAATCTGTAGTACAATATACAGTGTCTTGATATATTATTCGTACTTCTTATCCTCAATTACAAACCGTAGAGTGTGTATTGGGAGTGGACTGACCGAGTGTGACATCAGTGTAAGCCTTAATGCGGGAAGAGGCCAATTTGAACATAAGCTAGGTAGAACTGTTATTTTCGCGCCGTTAGCTTCGCGGCGTAACAGGGGCAGACATGTTGCTAAAACGGTTGCTAAGGCTAGCTGGTGTTTGCATCTGATTGGTCAAGCCTTATATGGCTTATATCTGAATTTACCAAGACAATAAAACAATATAAACACCACAACCACGGATTGTTTAGACCCAAATTGATGAGTGTGACACAAACGGTTACTGAGCTAGAGGATTTACTTTTACATGTAAGTCAATAGAATATTAACAGTTTTTGTGCAAAACAGAGCATTTTATCCCTAAACAAGCCTTGCAAAAGTATTCAGCTCACATGAGTTTGACCCAATTTTTAGCTCCATCCATGCTAATATTAGTAACCCCGCCTCTTCAGTCCAAAGGAACAATTTTGTATTATACCTAAATTACTATTTTGCAGAATATATCTCCTTTAAAACTCTGTCAAGTTGATTGGCTGCTCTCATTTATTTATCCAAAAGCTGTAATACACTTGTAGCATAGCCACAAATGGTTAAAATGTGTTAATGTGTGTTTAAGTATATTTGTTTATGTTTTGGGCCTAATGGGAAAGGTCTGTTTTGTGAATGAACTGGGGGGGCGTGTCCCGGGAGGGGGCGCTCATCAGAGACCTGCCATCAGGTGCGCGGGAGAGAGACAGGGGTTTTTTGGTTTTGGACACGGCTCGAGGAGACCACGAGAGACTTGAGTCGGAGATCTGTGGGGGGGGATTATTGTAGCGGACTGTACAGACCCTCGGGACGGACCCGGCAGGAGAGCCCGGTTGCCGCTCACGCACGGCCTGTGCGCGTTTTGTTTATGAACTTTATACACTGGAGAGGGAGAGCGCACTCACCCACTGCGCTCTGCCCACACTCTGAACGTTTGGATTACTTTCCCAGTTGGATTACTTTCCCGTTCTGTTTGGATTACCTACATCGTTTTGTCAACTCTTGGATTTGCCTTTTGAACTACACTGACTATCACCGGAGCCACGTACTCGTCACCAGGTTTCAGGGCTGGACTGGCCATCAGGCGTACCGGGCAATGCCAGAAGGGCCGATGCCCATATTTGGGCCGGTCTGTTTGCCTCATACAAAAAACATGTTTGTGAAAAGTGTAAATCCGTTGAGAAATGTTTGAGGGCACCTGCTGCATGTACTCGAACGGGATTTTACCACCTCAGCGGCCGCAGTGTTCCCGCATCCAGCGGCTCTGAGCTGGACGCAGGAACCGCTCACCGGGAACCGCTCACAACACAACACGGTGAGCGCGTAGCCGCAACGTGACCCAAGACCATAAACGCGCACAGGACCATGCGTGTCTTTGCGTAATTTGTGCACCCAATAAATACACCGCTGCAGGAAACAGTCCGCGTCTCCCCTCTCCTCTCGAAGTGCGACTAAATTAAAGCTCGGGTACCTAAATTTTCCATTGCATTAAAAGTTCATGTTTGAGCCCAAAAGTAAAATGTTGTGAACAGATTAAACAGATTTAGAGCCAGCAAATGGCTGACAATATGCATTTCAGAAATGTTTACCAATTCTCATCCCTGTAACAAACAATAGTATTGTCTGTGCCCACCTCCCTCACTCTGAGGCATGTTTATTACTCTGTTTAATGTAGACTATTGTACTTTATTTTATTGTTGAAACTGCAGACATCCTGATCCTCTACAGTATTTGCTTCCACATACTGTATAAACCAGGGGTCGGCAACCTTTAGTGCCCCTAAAGTGGCTCCTGGAGCCTTTTAAAAAATGTCTGAAAATGGAGTGTGAGGGCTATATTTTATTCCTAGTTTGAATGTGGTTTCTGTAGGAGGAAAAACATTCTTAACGTTTTTCAATGCTGCAAAAACTTGTATAAGTAATGTTCAATTTTAGCATTTCTGTCAACGTAGTGCGTCATATCCTGTGACGCGGCCCGTGCCAGGCGGCCGCTGCTGTAAACAAACCGGTGTGTGTGCATTATAGACTGTGTGTGCGCATGGATCCCAAAGATAAAGAGAGAAAGAGTCGATAATAAGACTGGACTGAGAATGAGAATGAACATTTGCTTTCAGTCAATGAGGAAGGACTGCTTCATGTTTGCGATGTAATGAAACGTTTTGTTGCAACAGGAGGAACAATGAAGCTTTAAACACGTTCACTGAAAGATTCATTCATCATAAAGTCAGAGCACCTATTTTCAGACTTCAAATACCTTCGCAAAGACGGTGAAAGAAAAGGCCATTAAGGACATTCAGCTCCAGCAAACTTCAGCCTGTGATGGATATGAACAGACAGTGATGCAGGTGAACTCTGAGACAAAAAGCAGATGTATTTACTGTAATTGCATGAAGGCAAAAAAATGGAAGTTAAACTTAAAGCAGAGTTGTCACGTGGTGCGTCATTCTCTCCAGGACACGCTGCAATGAAAATACACATTTGATAATCATGAATGGTTTTTATGTGTTTGTGGCCTTTATTTTGTCATTTAGATATTAGGCTAATATAGCTAATATAGCTAATTAGCTACATTAGCTAAGGTAGCTAATGTAGCTAATGTAGCTAAGGTAGCTAATGTAGCTAATACAGCTTCAGCCCCTGTTACCTTCATATAAGCCTTATACAACGCTGTTTTTTTTAGTTTTTTTGTCAAATATGGCTAATTGAACCTTTTGGGTAGCCTGGGCCGCTAAAAAGGAAAATATGCCCGGGCCGTTTTTTTGTCCCAGTCCAGCCCTGCCAGGTTTGACAGTGGGGCATATGGTGGGCGCGGGGAGGACTAAGTCTTTTATATTGTTTATGATTATTGCTTGTTTTGGACTGAGTACTGAGTAAATGGAGTACACGTTACACACAGTAGATTAATGAGTGGTTGTTTTCCTTTGATCAGCGTTAGGTCAATCACAGCGGGTATAAAGCGTCACAGGTACCTCGATGTATTTTGTAGTGCGCGCTCCGAGGGGCTGAGTGTTACACACTGTTCTGAATGGATGAAGATGAAGAATACTGCTTTAAAACACAAAAGCTAACCCCCAAAGCTCTCTCCTCTCACAGCTGAGTCCTTATGCTCCTGTGTGTGACTGTCCCATCTCCAACTACATCCTGTCTCTTTCAACGTTTGTGCGAAAACAATTCCGCTCTCATTGCAGCTTTGTGGAATTGGACTTGGTTTCCACATCTCCACACACTCGAACGGTTTAGCTCAGAGGTACAGCTGCCCCCCCCTCTCTTTCTCCACACTCCGCTGCCGTCTCACTTGCTCTTTTCCGCTCCTTTTCTCCTCCATTTCGTTCAATTTCAATAACAGCACTGTCGCAGATTCAATTGGAAGTTGCAAAGCTATCTGGGAGAAAGCACACCTCAATGCTGTGGCTTTTGCAACACTTCTAAATAAGGGGTTAGAGTGGAGGTGTTCTGGGGATAAGGCCCTGGTCGACGGTTTATCGTGGGGGTGATGTGTTCTCATAAGAAACCCACAACAAGTGAAATCCTTGAAGTAGCAGCTGTTTGTTATAAGGCTAAAAAACCCTTCACACACACTTTGTACAATTTTCTGGCCACCTTAACTCAAAAATATCCATCATGTTCGTTGAAAGTCTGAGCGCTGCTGCAGCTGTCAAAAGACATGCATATGCTTTAATATACAGCTGCAGAGGACACCACACTGAGGGGCAGGAGCAGGACTGAGGGCTACTGGGAGACCAGAGAGACCAGAGAGAGACCAGAGAGACAAGAGAGAGACCAGAGAGACAAGAGAAAGACCAGAGAGAGACCAGAAAAAGACAAGAGAGAGACCAGAGTGAGACCAGAAAAAGACAAGAGACCAGAGTGAGACCAGAAAAAGACAAGAGAGAGACCAGAGTGAGACCAGAAAAAGACAAGAGAGAGACCAGAGAGAGACCAGAAAAAGACAAGAGAGAGACCAGCGAGAGACCAGAAAAAGACAAGAGAGAGACCAGAGTGAGACCAGAAAGAGACAAGGAAGAGACCAGAGAGAAAGACCAGAGAGACAAGAGAAAGACCAGAGAGACAAGAGAAAGACCAGAGAGAGACCAGAAAAAGACAAGAGAGAGACCAGAGTGAGACCAGAAAAAGACAAGAGAGAGACCAGAAAAAGACAAGAGAGAGACCAGAGAGAGACCAGAAAAAGACAAGAGAGAGACCAGCGAGAGACCAGAAAAAGACAAGAGAGAGACCAGAAAGAGACAAGGAAGAGACCAGAGAGAAAGACCAGAGAGACTAGAGAGAGACCAGAGAGAGGCAAGAGTGAGACCAGAGAGAAAGACCAGAATGAGAGACCAGAGAGAGAGACCAGGGAGAGACCAGAGAGACACTAGAGAGAGACCAGAGAGAAAGACCAGAAAGAGAAACCAGAGAGAGGGACCAGAAAGACCCTAACCCTACAAAGAACAGGTCTGATATCTATGTTGCAGTCATGAGTTCAGGTGGTCTGTGTATAAAGTGTGTGGTAAGGGGTTTTACAGCCTCGAACATGACCTCGAACCCTATTTGAGGAATGTTTCTTCCTTTACATTATTTAGAAATGTTCCCAATTCAAGTTTCATGTAATCTCATTAGAATCTCTGCCATAGAAGGTTGAAGGCTGTGACGTCTTCTGCAGAACCTCACACCAGCGTGAAAAGAGCAGAGCTGTTCGAGTTCCCCCTGAGGCAAATAAAAGCACTTCCAATTTTTGCACGTGTTATGAGAAAGTACCGCAGAGGCTAAACTCACCATCACAGCAGCACAAGTACTTCTCCCCCATGATTTTACAAGAGAAATCCTCGAGAGATGTACTTCGTTTGTCAAACAAAAGCAACACAAGGGGTAGCACCTGCATCAAAGCCCTGTCTGGAGTTTGCATGTTCTCCCTGTGTTTACTCTACATCCTCTCAAGAAGCATACCAGGCCATCCCTTCAGATTCACCATGGACTCAATAGGAAAGTGCTCATGGACAAAGTTTGACAAATGTCTTAGCAACACGTCTACCCGTTACGACGCATTAGATATGTCCAAATAAGGAAATTGGCTCCAACTAGCTTATATTCAAATTGGCCTCTTCCACATTAACCCATATGGAGAAATTGTGCATATGAAAATGTTACTTCACATTTTATATGATGTATGATGTTTGTATGAATGGCAAAAATAAGCTTATTTTATTTTGTTAATGACGGCACGGTGGCACAGTGTTTAGCGCTTGTGCTTCACAGAAAGTTTGATTCCACCTCCAGACAGGGCCTTTCTGTGTACCGTTTGCATGTTCTCCCCATCCATGTGTAGGTTTCCTCTGAGTGCTCCGGTTTCCCCTACCACTAAAAACATGTACAATAGTTCGGGTTGAATGAGCGTCTTCATTAACATTGTCCCAACCAAATAAACAATTAATAACTAAATATAAGGTCTCTGCATGGATGTACAACGTTTGGACAGAGCGTTATCTCTGAGGTTGGTTGTTTGTTCCATATAAACACCATTTTAAATTACACACGTCACTATTGCAAAAAGTAGGCAAGATATATAATCATTTGGTGTATTTTTGGTTTGGAAATTAATGGACACAAGATCAATAGACCAATTGTTAATTTCAAGTTCCCAAAAACGTTCCAGAGATTCTTGGAAAAAGCACCAATACAAGACTTCTGCTCCACTCTTCAAGAAAACTCCTATCACTTGTCAAAACGTTTCAATAACAGGTCCGCTGTTGTTCACCAGACCTTTCCAGAGGCTGACAACCTGGATTACAAAACGTTGCCCGCTCTGAGCTTTAAAATGAGGTACAGCACGCCTGTAACAATTCAGATATGACGGAGCTGAAGTAGACAAATGTTTACTTTCTCAGTCGCATTAGCTAGTGAAGATCTGACTGGAATTTGGTGCTACAATCACAAACACATGTTGATACAGTCAAACAAAGTCAATGAGTGTATTCTGATTGCAGTAGAGTAGGGCTCAGTAGAGTAGAGTAGAGTAGAGTAGAGTAGAGTAGAGTAGGGCCAAGTAGGTCCGGTGGAAATGGGTCTTATCCTGTACAAAAAGCCTTTAAAATTCAATCTATCGAAAGCCTGTTTGCCGTGTCACAGCTCTGCCTAACTTTGCCCTTTACTTTTGCGAGGGTTATTAACTCACAATCTGCGACCATCCAAGCTGCAAATCACTTCAATCCTATTTAAGACTTGACATTTAAATTACGTAGCAGCTTTTTCACCTGAATTTACTGTTTCTTTTCTCGAGTTAAAAAGTCCAAGTCTGTCGTAAATCACAGCCCGACTGCACTAATGCCTTCTGCCTGTTGTGTTTGTTCCCTGGCGTTAGCAGGGAGGGAGCGAGCGCGTGTCCCCCCCCCCGGGCGGCACTCACATCGGCCCCTTGTTCACGCAGGTGTGGACACGCTGAGACCCCGGGGCTTGGTATAATGGAACCACCGGGACCACGGGCCCTAAGATCACAGAGAGGGTTGAAGACGGTGTTTATGGTGCCCTGAAGGGGGAGAGAACAGAGCAGGTCGAGGAGAGGGGAAAGTGAGAGGAGAGGGGTGAGGATGGGGAAGGGGAGAGGAGATGATGGAGAGGAGAGAATGGAGGGGAGAGGAGAGGGGAGAGGAGATGATGAAGAGGAGAGAGAGAGAAGAGAGAAGAATTGGGCTATAGTGGTTAGCATTGTCCATGTATGCAGGCTGTGTACAGGACTGAGACTGGATCTTTAGACAGAAGAGGCAGCCACATGTTTATATTAATAGTTCCTAATAATAAAAAAGTAAGTTTTCTCCATTATTGTTTCTTACATTGCCCTAGGAAGGAAATTTTGACTCTCTGACTTTGGATTAGAGTTTTGGCAGTTCTCCTTGGGTTTTATGACTGATTTGAACCTTGCGTCAGATTGGAATTTCTCCCCATAACTCTGAGGACGGAGAGCTTTGTTCTGGTGAAGTGGTCAACAATAACTCATGCTTTTGTTTGGCTCTGCAATAGTACCTGCTGATATATCTGACACCAGCGCATGAAGAGGCAGGAGGGGAGTATGAGAGTAGCTGGAAATGCAAGGATATGTTCTGGCAGGGTCAAGACAATATACATTTTCCATAATAGTGCTGTCAAAGGATTCATATATCTAATCACAATCAATCGCATTCATTGTGGTCGTAGTTAACGCACTGTGGTCATAGTTAACTCATGGTTAATGGCAAATTTGTATCTGTTCCAAATGTCCCTTGGTATGGGCTGTGACCTGGAGATTCCAGATGGATGTCCAGTAATCACCAGTGGGGGCGACTGCTTCTGTTTTCTCCAATACCTGCTGTACCTTACGTCTAGAGCTGCAACTAACAATTATTTTGTAATCAATTAATCTATCGATTATTTTTACGATTAATCGAGTAATCGCTTGGCTGTGAATTGTGTAGAAAAAAATATTTTTTTCATCACAAAAAGTTAAAGTGGCAACACTCGAGGACGTATTGATGGCGTAAACTTAAAGTAAATGTTTGTAACAGGCTCTTTGTGCTAATTCTGCTCTGATTGGATGAGACAGACAGATATTCATGAAATTATAAAAACAAAGTCGGTTTTAATCAAAAATACTACATTTTTATGTCATTTTTGCTCTGTTTGAGTCCGTGTGAACCATAAAACGATTAATCGATTACTAAAATAGTTGTCGACTATTTCAATAATCGATTAGTCGTCGATTAATCGATTAGTTGTTTCAGCCCTACTTACGTCCCTAACAAAGTGCACCCTTCTATTGAATTGGAAAAACTCTCGCAGCGACGCGCATTGGAGGTTGTTCTTTTTTCTTTAATAAAGTCTTGCGTCAGACCAAACCAGCCTCAGAGACCATGAGGACACACAAATAAATCTGACCAGAGAGACCATGAGGACACACAAATAAATCTGACCAGAGAGAGACCATGAGGACACACAAATAAATCTGACCAGAGAGACCATGAGGACACACAAATAAATCTGACCAGAGAGAGACCATGAGGACACACAAATACATCTGACCAGAGAGAGACCATGAGGACAAACACATACATGTAATTGTTGCTGGTATACAGTCCTCCGATCTGGACTCTCCTTTACACTTCTCCATGGTTGCTGGTGTGTGTATGCATGCCACAGGCCTGTTTGGTTTACACTCAGCTACATCCAGAGTAATTTGTGTAGTTTAGTGTACCAAAAGTGTGCTTGGCCAAAACAAATGTTAATCCAGGTGGAGCTAGTACTAAAGTGTTCTAAAAGTTATTGGCCGCTGCTGGAAGTCATGGATGCCAGGGAATTTCCCTAGATACTGGTTTGTTGTGGGTAGCTTGCTAATGGAAACACAACAAGGTGGATTAGAGAGTAGACCAGGGAATAGCAGAGGTGGGTTGGTGGAAATGGGGCAAAGGTAATACATTTAGCTTTGCATTGGTACAGCTGTCAATCAATCTTTTTAACACAGTCCTTATTCCTAGACCTAACCATGAAATGCCAACGTGAAACATCTCCAGATCTTGTTTTACAACCGACACGATTATAATAAATACTACCATCTACTATGAACCCTGTACCACTCCATCTCCTGTTTCACTGGCAGGTCGCCTCAGCTAACCCTTGTGACACAACTATGTCTTTAATCCGAGGCCAGAGTTTGGTCAGGATCACATCTCAATCTAATATTAGAGCTGGAGTGAGCATGGGCAGTAGGACTGATGGTGTAGTCCGTGGTCAGATGGCTGGACTTCAGAGGGACCAGAGGGTCATTGGTAATTTGGTCTCTGTCATCAGGCACAAGAACCGGCAGGAGGTCGGGATGCTGGCTGCACTGTTTAGTCTTGTGTACATTTGCAGCATGAAGGGTGCATATAATCCACAACAGGAATTTCTGGCTCTGAAACATCTTCTATCACTAGTTTTCACTGGTGTTTGTCATGGTCTTCCTCCTGGTCTTGGTCTGGTCTTGGTTTTAATCCTAGTCTCGATCTTGGTACTGGTCCTGGTCTTGCTCTGCTCTGCTCTACTCTACTCTACTCTACTCCTAATGGGAGTCTTTTGATTGGCCAGTGCTGCTGGAAGCCAATGGTACCACCGAATTTCCATGGACAATGACATGTTGTGGGTAGGTCACTAGGATACAGTGCCAGATTCTAAAACATAATGGAAACACAACCAGGTAGAGAAGAGTCGAGCTGAGTAGGGAAGAGTAGAGTAGAACCAGGTAGAGCGGGTGGGAAGAGGGCTTATGGGTTCATTTTCCCATTCATTTAAATGGACAAACAGAGTGCACAGTATGAGGTCAACAGCTGTAAACAATCCCAGGTTACCTCAGCTTGTTCTGAACAGTGAGGCTTTAGCTTAAAAACTTCCAAAATTAATTCAAATCCTTAAGGTCCCTCGCCATTGGTTTAACGGTTCTCCTCCAGTACTGGTCATAGTTATGTCGAGGGGCTATTTTAAACACTTTATTGTGGATGAATACTTCCTGTAAATAACAGAATAGCGTCCCATGGTCCGATAGGAACGGCCTTGTTTTTAAAGGGCCCATATTACACTTTTCGACTTCTCTCTGCTTTAAACATGATTACAGTACTATTTGGCCTTCATACACATGCCCAGAGTAGTTTTTACATTGATTCTGTCAATCTTTCGTTAGAGAGCAATCTTTCTCCTTCAGCCTCGAGAGGCAGTGAAACGCCCGGGTCCACTTCAGTGACGATTACCACTCTGATGATGCGCACAAGCCCGTTTGCTTTGTTTCAAAAATGTTTTTTTAATAATACACAATAATTATGCTGTTTGTTTTCAAAAATGATAAAAATAATAGTAAAAGTCAGCAGGTGATTGACAAATCGAAATAGCGAATCAGAGCACACAGCCAGTTCCCAAGTCCGGCTCCCGAGTCTAGCCTATCTGTGGTCTGGTCCCGCGGACACCACATAGAGCTGCTGATTTTCTGTTTTTGTCAGCGACTAAAAGTGTTTGGATCACGTCGACTTGGATGAAGTGTGTTATGGGTGTAAATATGTGACACACTGATTGGCCCAAAGAGGAAGAAAGCGGCTCAAATTTTTTCATCTGTTCATCTCATGGATCTATTATAATACCGGTTCATCTGCGACACTTCACTGAGACTGTTCCAGAACTACAGGGATAATGGAACTGGACTTACTCAAAAGCTGATCTGGAAACACGTTATTCCCACGGTAAAAGACGTAAGACGGACCCCCCCGTTCTGTAAGTAGTGACGCTAACTCACTATATACTTCTGTAAACTAAATAATTAGGGTCTAATTGTGCATCGAGGACCTTGGGCTCAATGTGACGGATTGTCATTGTTGGAAAAAGTTTATTCTCAGGTCTGAAATGACTATGTACCGGTGATAAACAACTCAGAGCGTGATGCTATGTCACCTGGGGCGGGGGTAGGCGGGCTCACAGAGGCAGAGGAGCAGACTCTGGATCAGCCAGTCTGAGTCGAGGTGACTTCACCTCTATACAAGAGATGACTATAATCTCACAAGTTTTGAGTGTTGTATTGTGTATCACTCAAATTATTATCACACATGTGCATAGGACTGACTGTGAAACATGAAGAAAAGCATAATAAGGGACTTTTCTCAGTGTGACCCTTTTAATAACAAGAATATTTTTCAAAAGTCAATTAACTCAAAAACTGTTAGTAAAGGACAAAAGAAAACCACATGATGCAAAGCTGTGAAAATAGTTAGGGTTTCTAGAGTTTATAACTTGTATCAGCGTTTACCCTCCGTAAAAGATATTTGTACATGTCTAGTTTGTAATCAAAATCTAATGTCTCATTGCATCACTGTCCCTGAAGAATGATTCTCCGTCTGAACAAACTCTGGGTAATTGTTTTCAAACATTGACTTTAGATTCTTCAGGTTTCATCACCACAGGGCTTTTGAGGCAATCGGGTCTGATTCCGTGCAGGACAAGACGCAAATGGGGGTCATTGATCACGGGACAGAGGACTGAGGAGGCTGAGGACACGGAGGATGAGGAGAAGGAGGAGGAGACTGAGGAGATGGAGGAGATGGAGGAGATGGAGGAGAAGGCTGAGGAGAAGGAGGAGGAGACTGAGGAGATGGAGGAGGTTTAGGGGACAGAGGGCATGGACTTCCCTTCTGACGGCATGGGCAAATTCAGATTAATTTTATTTGCTCTTTGCAGTAAAACCACATTGGAATACATTTGCAAAAGTCCCCAGTGTGCACAAGACAAGGTTAAAACTACAGAAATCAAACTAACTATAAAAAGTGCAGTTGTCAAAGGATTAATATATTAATATAAAAAGTGCAATTGACACTGTGAAGTTGATCAATTAAAACTATTTCAATCAGTGAGAACTGTTACGACTAAAATCAAATATAAGCTCAAGTGTTTTGGATGCGTTCAGCTGGAAGTTTCCTTTACTCCACTGAACATCACTTGCTCTGTATTAGAGGATTCATCATGATCACTGATGGTGGTGTCATCAGGGTATTTGATGTTCAGGTCAGAGTAGTAGTAGTAGTAGTAAGTAATCTTTATTTATATACCGCCTTTTCACTGCAGATCAGAGTCTCAAAGCGGTTTGCAATGATTATTTTTTTTCTCCTCTCACTCCTTACAGAGGACAGGTTTTTAGTGGTAGGGGAAACCGGAGTACCCGGAGGAAACCTACGCAGACACTGGGAGAACATGCAAACTCCACTCAGAAAGGTCCTGGTTGCTGAGAGGCGAGAGTGCTATCCACTGAGCCACCGTGCCGCCCAATCAGAGTCAGAGACGCGATCATGAGTGTACAAAGTAAAAAGCAAAGTAGTATCACAGTCGGAGACAGAGCGTTTAGAGGCTGAGTCGCAATGTTCAGGGTCAGGCTTAAAACCGTTTAATTCCACATATAGCTCGGGAGGAAATACAACCTTCAGTCTAAAAACGCATTTGGAGACCCCTGCTGCAGAAGTATGGTAACATCTCCCAACTTTGTCTGTCATCATTATGTCTTCAGCTGTAGTCTGTTCATTGCTATTCACCTGCTGTCAGATTACATGTTATCTGCAGCTGTCACAAGTCAAACCTGATTACAAGAGCAATGAACAATGAGATCTTTATAGCATTGCTGTGTCCATACCAGACCGACGTCATCACTCAGAAGTTTCTGGTACGGACAATAGCAGTAGTAGCAGCAGCAGCAGCAGCAGCAGCAGAAGCAGCAGCAGCAGTAGTATAGACTGTGTATTAGCAGTGGACTGAGCGAGTGCTGATATCACCACGTGTTAGCCTTAATGCGGAAGAGATCAATTAGAGCTAACTCAAACATGCTATCTGAACAGGAATAAGGAGCCAAATATATGCGAATGTTGTTGGTTGCAATAGTCTAATTACCAAGAGCCAATCAGAAGCGGCGCTACTCCGTATTTGTCAACAGAACGGACAGATTGGTCAGGTCTTTGGGCTCATATCTGGATTTACATGGACAATAACGCAATACAAACACTAGGATCACAGAGAGCACTAAAACATTGATTTTTAAGCCCAGAATGTTGAGTGTGACAAAAATGGTTACTGACCCATATGAGCTAACATGTAAGTTAAAAGGAGTCAGAGCCAAACCTTTCCCTATCGGACTTCATTGAACTAGCGGGTTAGCATTGTCCATCTGTTTACAGTCTATGAGGAGGAGCAGTAGTAACATCAACAGCATCAGTAGCAGCAGTAGGAGCAGTGTCCAAACTCACCGTGTTGAAGCCGGGGAACAGGCTGAGCGCAGAGCCGGCCTCCAGGGGGAAGGGCAGAAAGTGCTTCAGCGAGGCCAGAGAAGGCTGCTGCAGCGCGCTGGCCATCGGGGGGCGCACTAGAGCAGGCATCAGGCCGGTCTGACAGCTGGTCCCTGCAGGAGACACAGGAGGACGTGTGAGAGGGGACAAAGCACAGACAGAGTCCAAGTGTCCAGTCGGGACGCACAAGCTGTTCACGCAGGGCAGTTATTTTTACACAAGGAACTCGGACCAGTGTGACGCGGGTTTAATAATCTGCCAAATGATGCATGTGTTTGTCTGAATGTAGAACTGTTCAGTGGCATTTATGGACAAAGTTCTACTGTAAATACGAGGACAGAAAATATTAACGGCACCTAATCCTAATAAAGACCGAATGCCAGTAGATAAAAAGCCCTTAATGAACATTGACAGGGTAAGTACATGTCTTGTCGAACCCCCTCTCTGGTCTCTGTCTGGTCTCTCTCTGGTCTCTGTCTGGTCTCTCTCTGGTCTCTGTCTGGTCTCTCTCTGGTCTTTCTCTCTGGTCTCTCTCTGGTCTTTCTCTCTGGTCTCTGTCTGGTCTCTCTCTGGTCTTTCTCTGGTCTCTGTCTGGTCTCTCTCTGGTCTTTCTCTCTGGTCTCTGTCTGGTCTCTCTCTGGTCTTTCTCTGGTCTTTCTCTGGTCTCTGTCTGGTCTCTCTCTGGTCTTTCTCTCTGGTCTCTGTCTGGTCTCTCTCTGGTCTTTCTCTGGTCTCTGTCTGGTCTCTGTCTGGTCTCTCTCTCTGGTCTTTCTCTCTGGTCTCTGTCTGGTCTCTCTCTGGTCTTTCTCTCTGGTCTCTTTCTCCAACCTCTTTCTGGTCTCTCTCTTGTCTGTCTTTAGCCTCTTTAAAGACCAGATGAAGCACTCATTTTTCTTTTTAATGTCTGCAGTAAATAATTATATTCTTATGCCAATATAAAAATAGTTTTCAGCTGCGAAAGTAGTGACATCTCAGTATCACAGAATCAAAGCTCCAGATGTCGCTGAAAATAATAATGTGAAATGTTTTTGTTGTTAATTCTAAAGGTGACAAACAAACCACCACATTTGTAAAATAAAATAAAAAATACAGTTTGACGTTCTGACACAAACAAATGAATACAAAAAATAAAAACAAAAGTAATAATAATGCATGGGTTTTAGACAGTGCTAGTCTAAACACTTTAAGATGCTTCAGATGCTCATTCTATACACGACTGCTTTAGCCACAGCTGCCCTGGGGCATATATGTGCCATTGCAGACCAGGAATAAGAGAGTGACTAGAGAAAGTGACCAGAGAAAGACTAGTGATAGACAAGAGAGGGACCAGAGAGAGACTAGTGATAGACAAGAGAGGGACCAGAGAGAGAAAAAAAAAGATTGAACAGACCAGCGAGAGATGCCAAAAAGAGACCAGAGATGTAATTAAGATTATTATAATTATCATAAAATCCTCTTTATCTCTAGCCATGTTAGTATATATTTTCTCCCATGCTTCCAGGGCATTAAAAGCACAAAGCAGGAGGCCAGAGGCTTCAGGGCGAGCTCTAATAACTCTGCATGTCTTTCACTGGAGCTCAGATGTTGTGACACGAACCTCTCCATAAATCTGCCTGTCGTCCACGGCTCGCCCCGTCATTATCGAGCTGCTGACTGATTTCATTTGCGCATTCCATCCATGTGATGTCACACCTTATGTTTATGCCGAGTGTTTCTGGACACCGTGGATAAACACGGCAGAAAACAACACAAAAGAGGAATCAGCTGAATTTTGAAATGTGTGTTGCTCACAATGGGAAGCTTTGCAACATCTTCTGTCAGTCCAGTCAATAGCCAAGGCAAGTTTATTTGTATGCCATTTTTCCTCCAAACCTTACTTGGCCCAACTCTACTCTACTCTATTCCTAGCTACTCTACTACCCTGATTGGAGCGATTCCTTCTTTTAGTCCTTCTTGGTCCAGGCCAAACTGGCACTAAAGTGTTCCAATTGACAGTAAATGGAGTTCTGCTGGAAGCCATGGTTACCCAGGAATTTTCCCGGATACCGGTTTGTTGTTGGTAAGTTGCTAGAATACGGCACCAGATACTAAAGTATAATGGAAAGGCAAGGTAGAGTAGAGTGTAGAGTAGTCGAGTAAGAAGAGTGAAGATACAATCCTTCAGTTGTTGCAGCAAAATAGATCTATGTCCATGGCCGCTGCTGATTGGAGTCCTCCATCGTACACTATAAAATGACATTCATGCAGAAATTTTTGTAAAATCAATAAAAAGTCTTCTGTGCCGGTACATGACCCCAGACCCTCGCCTTGTTTGTCATTTTTTCCAATTATCATGATAGAAGCTTGTCTGATATTTTAAGGAAGACTGTTCCAGATTTTAGTTGCATATTTATGTACCACTGCACCCCCATGTTAAGTAATAGTTTTTGTGAGGTTTCCTCCAGGTGCTCTGGTTTACTCTACCACTAAAGACATGTACAATAGGTCTGACTGTCGTGAGTGAACGTTCATGGCTCGAGTCTCGATTCTGTCACTTTGCTTCTATGACTATTTTTCATGTATTTCTGGCTTCTGTTACATCTTTATCCATGACTCACAGGGGATAGAATGGAAAGAATTACATGTTTTCTAATAAGAGGAAGACAGCATGTCGGGGTCTGAAATATAACATTTACTTTTAAAACAGGTGTTCCCTAAGTTTTTAGCCTGCAATCCCCATGATAAATGTGCTGCTGCCCCGTATATTTAAGGACTATATATTTGTTCCACTTTTTTTATGGAAATCATCTCGTAACCCCCGCAGTGGCGGAACCACTGTTTTACAACGCTCTGTCTAATGGACAAACAAAAGAAGAGAGAGACCAGAGAGACACGAGAAAGTGACAAGAGAGACCAGTGAGACTAGAGAGAGACACCAGAGAGAGAGAGACCAGAGAGACACCAGAGAGAGAGAGACCAGAGAGACACCATAGAGACACTAGAGAGAGACCAGAGAGACACGAGAAAGTTACAAGAGAGACCAGTGAGACTAGAGAGAGACACCAGAGAGACACCAGAGAGAGAGAGACCAGAGAGACACCATAGAGACACTAGAGAGAGACCAGAGAGACACGAGAAAGTTACAAGAGAGACCAGTGAGACTAGAGAGAGACACCAGAGAGACACCAGAGAGAGAGAGACCAGAAAGACACCAGAGAGACACCATAGAGACACTAGAGAGAGACCAGAGAGACACCATAGAGACACTAGAGAGAGACCAGAGAGAGAGAGACCAGAGAGACACGAGAAAGTGACAAGAGAGACCAGTGAGACTAGAGAGAGAAACACCAGAGAGAGAGAGACCAGAGAGACACCAGAGAGACACCAGAGAGAGAGACCAGAGAGACACCATAGAGACACTAGAGAGAGACCAGAGAGAGAGAGACCAGAAAGATAGAAATTAGTAATGAACATATAAGTTGCATACATGTTTGTCTTGATGGAATGTGTTGGTCATAAAAGCCACAGTGGGATGTGTTTTCCTCTGTCCAGGCTCAGAACATGTTTTATTACAATGTGCCACGCAGGAGCTGGACTCAGATCATTGAAAACAGAGAAGAGTGATTTGAGCAGTTCAGGAGGCATCAGGCCAACCATCCCAGACAAAGCTGCACATGTGAGAATAACAAAAAGCAGAGGATGCACCACAAGCAGTAAATCATCTTTATTGATCCAGCGCATTTCACAGACCGCGGCCACAAAAAGAGCTTCGTAATGAGAGTATACCAGTAATTCCTGTTTACTCACAGAAAACACGGAGGAGTATCCAAGATCCTTCACTCATACATCCAGACTAATGCTCATGTTTTTAGTGGTAACCGCAGCACCACCTGGAGGAAACCTATGCAGACACAGGGAGAGCATGCAAACTCCACTCAGAGAGACCTAGTGGCCACACAAGACCATCAGACCGGTCAACTGCTGAGGGTCACCTGCACTGATGTTTCCAAACAGGGGATGGATTTGTATTATTGGCTGAAAAATAACAGGCAGCAGGATGTGATGTCTAATCTAGTCATCTCCACTCTACCTGGTTTCCATTGCACTTTAGTATCTGGTACTGTATCCTAGCAACCTATCACAACAGAGCCAGGGATTTTTTTTGGTCACTATGGCTTCTTTGCAGCACACTCGCCAAACGCTGTCAGTTAGAACACTTTAGTGCAAGGCCAGCAGGAAAAACTCCCAGTAGAGTAGAGTAGAGTAGAGTAGAGTAGAGTAGAGTAGAGTAGAGTAGAGTAGAGTAGAGTAGAGTAGAGTAGAGTAGAGTAGAGTAGAGTAGAGTAGAGTAGAGTAGAGTAGAGTAGAGTAGAGTAGAGTAGAGTAGAGTAGAAGTAGAGTAGAGTAGAGTAGGGTAGAGGTAAGAGTAGAGTAGAGTAGAGTACTCTACTCTGCCCTACCCTAGAGTAGAGTAGAGTAGAGTAGAGTAGAGTAGTAGTAGGGGTAGGAGTAGAGTAGAGTAGGGTAGAGTAGAGTAGTAGTAGGGGTAGGAGTAGAGTAGAGTAGAGTAGAGTAGGGTAGAGTAGAGTAGAGTAGAGTAGAGTAGGGTAGAGTAGAGTAGGGTAGAGTAGAGTAGAGTAGAGTAGAGTAGGGTAGAGTAGAGTAGTAGTAGGGGTAGGAGTAGAGTAGAGTAGAGTAGAGTAGTAGTAGGGGTAGGAGTAGAGTAGAGTAGAGTAGAGTAGAGTAGAGTAGAGTAGAGTAGAGTAGAGTAGAGTAGAGTAGAGTAGAGTAGGGGGAAACACGACAAACAAGCAGATTGTTTCCATCTCAAACAGAGGAGGAAGTCAATGTTGTACTTTTGTGAAAAACAGTTTTGGATCCACAGCCTGAGAAGAAACTCACTTAACTTTGAGACAGGACTCAGTCGGGAACCAGCACAATCTGATCCACCTCCTGCTCACTCTCTGCACAACACTAGAACTATCTCTGATTGAACTGGAGAAAACCAACAGATACAGTATTTGCAGTCAACAATATTAGCACAAACATTCGACAACATAAAGATCAGCCCTTTAAAGCTGATGCACCCGACTTTCAAAAAAAAAAAAAAGTGAACTATGTAAAGAAATCCATCAAACTCATCACTCTCAAAACAGTTTGTCACAATCTTTATTTTACTTTTTACACATCTGTGGTCTCTGTCACAGCATTAGACTGAAAAGTGAAAAAGAAAGGACGACCCTCACTCAGCTCTCATTCTCAAATAGTTACTTGAAGATCTAAGTCTTATACGTATACAAAAGATCACTAGTAGATAAATGTACTTTATCGAAGGAACATAAATACAAGGTCTTGGTCCTGGTTTGATCCTTGCAGCGATGAGAATGTTCCGCTCTGACCCGCGGAGCATGTGCGCTCGCTTTGTAGTGAATGACAGCGCAGAGAGTGCATTCCCTGCTTGTTGCGAGTGTGTGTCTTTGCCAAAGTGTGCACGCGATATACAATACAATACACAATACAATACGAAGCGATATGCGTCACTACAAGAACGCACAGCTAGATGATGTGAGCCTCAGGAAGTGTCCATTCTTCCCCGTATCTCCTCCTGAAGCACTGAAAATACAACTCACAAAATTAAAGCTATGGTATGGTATGTTGTTTTTATTTATTTTTCAGGGACAGTGTACAATAAACATTAGCCTAAAGGAGAGATGCATTGTACCAGGTTGTAGCAGCAGTGCTAATTTACACCTGTAGACACACAAAGCTGTGGTACTTACATTTACCCAGACTTTAATAGTCAGGATAAATGTAAGTACTGCAATGTAATGTTGCTCCTGTGGACTCAGCACCTGCAGGAGGGTCAGTGAGGGGCCGGTGCTGAGTGTACTGGGTGCAGCTCTGACTGACACCCCCGACCCATTAAGGGGAAGAACATGGATGGATTAATTGTGCATGTTGGTTGCACCCTGTGAGTCATGATTTGACTTTTTAGACTGAGTGGATTTTCTGAGTCGATGTAAAGATGTAAGGAGGGGGGCCGCTAAATAATAATAATAATAATAATGCATCGGTTTTATATAAGTAAGTAAGTAAGTAATCTTTATTTATATACCGCCTTTCACAGACCAGAGTCAAAAAGCGGTTTACATTTGTTATTTTTTGGGCACTTGTCTCTCACTCCACACAGAGATGGGAGGGGCCAGTACAGGAGGCACATGCCAGAACTATTGTACATATTTTTAGTGGTAGGGGAAACCGGAGTACCCGGAGGAAACCTACGCAGACACAAGGAGAACATGCAAACTCCACTCAGAAAGGCCCTGGTCCGACCGGGATTTGAACCCAGGACCTTCTTGCTGAAAGGCGAGAGTGCTAACCACTCAGCCACCGTGCCGCCCTCCAATATAGTGATTTTCAGGACACTCGAAGACACTTTGCAGGTTATTATTCATTCACTCCACACACTGTGGTGATGAACTACTACTGTAGCCACAGCTGCCCTGGGGCACACTGACAGAAGTGAGGCAACCAGTCTGTGCCATCGGCCCCTCCCACCACCACCAACCATTCACACACACACCAGACTCATTCTAGGCAATGAAGGGTGAAGTGTCTTGCCCAAGGACACAACGACTGTTTGGCACTTTTCAGTCGCAGCCGCTGTAACGTTTTCTTCTCTTTTGTCTTAATCTTTTTTTCTTCCTAAGGGGGGCTGGCAAAAAATTATGGAGAAGCACTGAGCTACACGAGGGTTTATTAAGATATTGTTGGATATCTCAAGCGTTCAAAGGTAATGATTTCCCTTTATTTTTCAATTTTAGAAGTCACTGTTTCTTGGTGCACTTATAACATTTTCCATGCTCAAAGGAGGGCACTTTGCATCCTTCTACTCTACTCTAGGTCGCCTTCCAAAGCTAAAAGCAGCATGAACAGAGGACGATATGGAGTAAGTGTCTTGCTCATGTTCCTGGTCTAGCTTTCACATCATGTACTATATTTATTTGTTTGTCACATCTTTAGATCAGCTTTTACTGACAAAGAGAAGAAGAAAACAATACAGATGAACACATGTTTGTATCATTTGAATGTATTGTGTCTTTAGAACATGATCTGGTTTATTCACTATGTGAGAATGTGTTTGTGACAAACATGGGGCGTAGCATGAGTTCTGTAGTGTTTTGTGAACGAGGTGTTTGTGCCACGTCCTCAGAGCGAAGCCATCTGTTGGAGAAGCTACACACTGCGCCTTCAACCGGTCGTGGGGCGGGTCGTGGTCCGGGTCTGCAGAGGTGATGTCACACACACACACGTACACAAACACACCCTGTATTCAGTTACTGTCAATGCATCAAGGAATCCCCTCCACACTGTAACTTCAATCCTATACTTCAGATATCAAAGTTATTTTAAATAGATTTTTCCCAGTAAGTAGATATTACTCATTTATTGTTAGTTTATTTAAAGCTTGCCTATGTCACTCAGTCTTTAATAAGGCAGGTGTGAAAATGGCAGGGTGTCTTGGTGGCTGAGTGGGTAGCACCATTGCCTCTCAACTACAGGGTTCTGAGTACGAACCCCAGTCGGAACATAAGTAGAAATTTAAACTTTATTGCAATCACTCGAGTTTACTTGGTAATATCAAGTAAACGATGCACTCGAGGAATTCAAGTGAAGTTAATACGCAATTTATTTCCATGGTTTTTTCAAGTAAACTTTACTTGTCAGGGTTTACAGTGCATGACAATTGGGATCCTAGCTGGCCAATAACGTCAAGGAACCGTACAGAAAGGAACCTCCAGGCTTCAGTTATTGGCCTTAAGCATAGGAAACTGGAGAAGTTCCCAAGAGCAGGTTGGAGATCCCAGCATGCAGCTGGTCTCTCAGCCCGAACAGCCAATGTCATCATCCTGAATATATTTGAACATAGCAGACTTGAATAGTACATTTATCTCTGCAGCATACACACATGCACCTCCAAGTGATGTCATTACCATGGCTTTAATGCTGTCGCAGACCCTCTGTACTGTCTGTTGTAGATTCTCAAAACACTTCAAACTGATATTTCTGACCAACACGACCATTGTTCTGTGTCAATCTCCTGTATGTTTAAAAAATCCCATTTATTCACAGTAACAATACTTCAACAGTTTTCCATTTACTACCGTTAAAGGGCTTTAAAATGTGTTTAATGTAGTTTATTTTGTACTGTATAAACTCCTCAAAGTGGTTTTAATGCCCTGGAACAGAACGCCTCTAATAAAACCTGGGGAGGGGAGCACAGGCTGATGATGCATGAGGCCAGTGGAGAACGGGTGAGACGTGTCCGGACAGCAGCGCATTCCAGCCTCTGGCACAGCTTACCTCCGCTCCACTCACCCCGAGACAAGAGAGGGGGGAGGGGGGAGGAGAGGGGCGGGGTGAGGGTCCTGACATGAGCCCTCACCTCCGCCTCACCCCGGCTGCACTTAGAGAAGATGTATGTTCTTTTGTCGGACGTATACTTACAATATTTGACTTATGTGACCCAAATGTTTTACTGGTTTGAAGCAGAGACCATATGAGGGGTGGAATGACGGAGTGTGACATCACTATAGTATCTTTAATGCAGAAGAGGCCGATTAGAACATAAGCTAGCTGGAGCCAATATCCTTACATGGGCATATACAGTTGGGATTTATTGAGCTAGCAGGTTAGAATTGTCTGTTTGTATACAGGCTATGGCCCATCCACAGGAGAGCGAGGAGAGGGGGGAGAGGGGAGGGTCCTGACCTGAGCCCTCACCTCCGACTCTCCCCAGCGGCATTCAGTCTAATACATACTTACACAGTATCTGATAGAGGCCCCAGCTGTTTCCCCCATTTACCTACAGTTCAGAGCTAACTGCAAATTGGAGCCGTTTTTTTTTCTCTTTCAATTTGTGGAAGACAATAACCTACCACATTATAGACCGCAAAGGGGTGGACTGACCATAGACATCACCATAGTCTTAGATTTAATGCAGATTTCCGTCTATGGGCATTTATTGCTGGGATCTATTGAGCTGGTGGGTTAGCATTGTCCGTCTGTACAGGTTAGGAATCAATGGCAAACAAAGGTGTTTCTTAGACAGTCGCTAAGGCAAGCTGGAATTTCCCTCTGTGAATGAATCCTAATGTGGCTCATATCTGGATTTAGAAAGACAATATCACAATATACTGCATACACCAGGATCACAGAGAGCACTAAACCACAGAAGCCTCCATCATTCACACCAAAGTCTTGTTTTTTTTAACTTAAAAAACCAAATCTTCCCTAAAACGCTCTAATCCCACTCGTGTTTCACAAACTATTGTCTATTTTATCGCGGGCCGCATTAGCTGTAACCTTCTCCCGTCACACCGCAGGCGATACAGAGGATTCTATCAAAAACAAACAGTGTCTGAGTGTGACATCACCATAGTGTTCGCCTTAACACTTTCCAAGATGGTGGACTTTACTGGAGTGGAGTTTACTTTTACATGTAAGTCGATAGTAGTTCGAGAGAGTCAGAGCAAAATGTTGTCTTTCTTATTATGCTTTATTGAGCTATCTGAGCAGGTTAGCATCGTCCATCTACATCAGGGGTGGCCAACCAGTCAGAGACTAAGAGCCAATTTTTTTTACCGTGTTAAGCAAAGAGCCACATCATACAAATGTGCACTACATAAACATCACCCCAACCCTTACACACGCACACGAACAGACACGCTCTCTCACACAAACACACACACACACACACACGCACGCTCACGCACACGAGCAGACACGCGCACACACACACACACACACACACACACACAAACACATGCTATCTGTCTGAGCAGAGAGAGGTGTGCTCTGCTCACACAGATTTATTGTAAATGTCATCAACATGATAATGACAGAAATTGACTCGTACAGCACTAAAGGGCTGGACTCGACTCTCCCCGGTTTGCGGGCGCTTCTACCGCTCGCTTCAGCCTCTCCCCGGTACTTTTTATTATGGTTTGGCCCTGGTTCTAACCGGGCGAGTCGATACCAGAACAATCTCACGTCAGCGAACATCAATTATGATTCCGAAATGAATGCTTTCAATCTCTAACCAAGAAAAAAAATCAAGTTTCAACCCAGTGTTCAGCAGAAACACAACTGTCTTTATTGAACCATGATTCACTCTGACTGCGTTTAGTAAAAGATATAGATTTGACACATAACACCAACACCACTTTAGCTGATTTAGAACCAGACACATGTTCAGTATAAGACCAGATACTTTTGCATTTGATTGAAGACAGACACTCACCAGGCAGGCTTATCTCCTGGTGTAACGCTAGCTGGTGTTAGCTGGTTTTAGCATGTTAGCCGATGTCCGTAAATGTAATCCATTTGGTCAAACCACCTCCAGACTTTTCGGGTCTGCCTCTACTTCTGCTGCTGTAATCTTTCATTTCACGGTTGTCACTTTTAAGCTTTTTAACTTTTCTCTGCATTGTCATGTTTGTGGGAATCATTCTGCTCCGTCCTTAGTGCTAGCTCCACAAACACCTTCTGGTTTCTGGTGGAACCATCGAGCTCACGCTGGTGTCCTCTCCTCAAACTGAGGAAGGTGTTGCCCTCATCCAGCGACCAAGGAGCTGTTTTCCGTACGGACGTCATGGGTCGAGGCAACGTGTTGTTTGTTATGATATTTAACAGCTGAGGCAGCGGCTGCAGAGTGGTTGACAGCGCATCTGGCCAATCAGAATTGACGTTCGCCGACGTCAGATTGTTTTGGTGGCCTGGCTAGTGGAGTGAAGTCGGCCTTTACTATGGGTCAGAACTACATAGGGAATGAATGGCAGCACCACCACCGAGGCGTTTTTGACGCTTGTCATGTGAAAGCCCGAGAGCCGCACGGAACAAGCCAAAGAGCCGCATGCGGCTCACGAGCCGCGGGTTGGCCACCCCTGATCTACATACTGTCTATGGCTGTATCTAATTTTATACGGCAAACATCTATTGTCTCTCTAAATAATGAATCATCGACAATCATTAATAATTCAACAAAACATGAATCTATTTACATCGTAGACAGAGGAAAGCCTCGGCTGCAGGTTAAACACAAAATAGAGACCCTGAGGTTTTATCAACAAGACTCATGTGTTGCTTTAGGTTTCGTCATCATGAAGAAATATCACTTGTGCCAAATGCATGGGCGTTACCCTCCTCTGTGCAGAAACAGGAGACGGACTGAAGAGGTAAATAATGTTTATTTACATAGCGCATTTTACAGACTAAGGTCACCCTTTACAATGTTCAGAGTTCAGATATTGTTCCAATCCTTCCACACACACTGCAAAAAATGATCAAATATGAGATAATGATTGCTTGAATCGAGTTGTTTTTTATCTTAATGTAAGTTCTTTCTGACTGTCTTAAAACGAGATTTGCCAATGAGACAAGCAATTTTGACTTGACTCAAGAACTATTGCTTTATTTTCTCATTCCAAGAGAGAAATGTCTTGTATCTTTTTAAAACAATATATTTTTTCTTGTTCCACTGGCAAATCTTGTTTTAAGGCAGTCAAAATGTGCTCAAATTTAGAAACATTCAGCAAAATTTGAGTACTTTTTGTCTTTAATTCCATCATTTTTTGCAGTGGCACGGTGATGACGGAACCGAGTCGCCGAACACACTGGACCATCAGCCCCCAATCCATTCACTCTCTCATTTACATTCATTCATCCAACCTACGCAGACACGGGGAGAACATGCAAACTCCACTCAGAAAGGCCCTGTTCTGACCGGGATTCGAACCCAGTACCTTCTTGCTGAGAAGCGAGAGTGCTATCGACTCAGCCACCGTGCCGCCCAAGAGGAGGAGAAGAAGAGGAGACCACACATGGTTCGAACAAGTCGCTCGCCGGAATCTGCTTTTGTCCCGCGGCGTAGAGCATTTATGAGAAGTGGACTTACCGAGTGTGACATCACCTCAGGATTAGCCTCAATGTGGAAGGGGCTGAACATGAGTTAGCCGGAGCCATGTCCCTTAATGCTGGGTTGCAGTCTTCGAACACAGGGAATATTAACCCGAATGTAACACAGGGAATATGAACACTTTTCAAAAACCTTCAATAAAGGTACAGATCATTTCAAGCTTTGGTTTTGTTTTGTTTCAACTTGTTTGCAGATATTATTCTCCATTTTCGATTGTACTGTGGAATTTAATAAAGGAGGAGACGACAGTTCAGCACAAGTCTTAGGCAACGACTGGCAGGCGAAAGAACTGTGATCAAGTCGACCATTAGAGAAAACATATCATGACTTTCTGATGTCATCCCTTCACATCAAGAGCACAATATGTAAGGGAAAATGTATATTACGCAGGTCATTATCAGAAAATATGTACAGACACTTCTGTTCGCTTCGCCCTGTCGGTACTTATTTTCCGATAATGACCTGCGTAATATACGTTATCCCGCCTATTATACGGCTTTGTACCAACAGAACACACAACATAAACTTCAGTCCACTTTTAGGAATGCTGAAGGTTTATTTAAAACAGAAATTTAAATAGTTCCCAAAGGCTTTCCCGTGGCTATGCTAGCAACAGTTAGGCTAGTAACTTCCAAACTAGAACTCTCTGGAACTGCATGAAAACTGAATAAAGAATCCTGAACATCAGCGGTGAGTGACCCAAACATAAACTTAGCCTAAATCCATAATCCATCCTCTGCAAATGTGTCCGAAAATGTGCCGGTATCTACTTCCGTTTTTTTCACGATCGGGTTAGGGTTTTTCTTGCATTAAAACAGTATTTTTGTCATGAAAACCTTAACAGATACTTCTGAAAACCTCTGTGCATGTGTATTAAGAATGTATATGTATAATGTATTCTCTGATTAACATTTAAATGTGTTGATTGATGGGTATTTGTGTTTATTGAGCGTGGCTAGCTCCGGAGTGGCCGGAACTACAGTACTTGCGGAGTAATCTACACATGTGAATTACAAGGACAGAGTGCGTTGCCAAAGGGCAGCGGTCATTATTGTTTTGAGAGGTCCGTTATCAAGAAATCAAATCAATGGAGCGTTCTCCTGCTGCTGTGATGAGCCTGTAATAACACAATATAATCACCAGGGTCACAGATTTGTAATCCCATAAAGGTGAGTCTGACACAAACAGTTACTGAGCTATAAGAAAGGAGCCACACTTTGTCCACTCAGCAGTCATTTCAGATTAATTAAGATAGTAAAAATTCATATATCATTGAATACATTTTAAATTTTTTACCGTGACATGTTTGCAAATTTCTGTCTTTTTGCACAATCTAAGTGATTCTATCTATGCCACTGTGAGATTAATAAAGTTTATCTTACCTTAAATCAGTGTTTTTCAACCTTTTTTGAGCCAAGGCACACTTTTTTCACTGAAAAAATCTTGCGGCACACCTCCAGGAGAAAACGTAAAAATGTATACAGTACTAATGTAAAAATATATACTGTACATACTCTGTGTGATATATAAAGTATATCTTATCTTATCTTATAATGTATACAGTATACTCTGTAGCCTATATTCACAATATACAGTTATTCTCATCAAAATGCTTAAGTCCAGGCCTTGACATTAAGCTTTATTTAATATTTCTCGATACAATTAACAAGAGTTTGGGAATAAAGTGGCACTAACTGTGTGGAAAAAAACTAAGAAAATCCACTCTCTGCCCAAATAGTCAAATAACTCACACAAAGAACATGCATTGTTAGTGCATGGGAAAAATTTAGGTATCCGAGCTTTAAATTCAGGAGTTTTGGATGAGGGACACGGGAGGTCCTGAACGCGAGTCCATGGTTCTGTCCGGTCCGCATGTCTATGGTTCTGTCCGGTCCGCATGTCTGTGGTTCTGTCCACTCGACTATGGTCTGCGCTCGGTACCCAGTTCAGAAGTGCGTTCGCGATTGTACATTTCATAGTTAAACCACTACAACGCGGCCACAGCTGCCCCGGGGCAGAGCGGAGGATGTTAATCCTGTTCAGAAACGGCATAATTCATTTTCAAAAACGTCTCTATCACTTTCACTTCTCACTCGCCACAAAGCTCTTGTCTCGCTCCCTCACACATTTGTTGGTCGCATCCAATTTTACCTTTCTCGCCACAATGCTGACCTGTAGCCAGTGGTCGCATCCAATTTTTCAGTTTCAAAGTACTTAGCTATCTGCTGCCATCTACTGATTTGAAAAAGTATTACATGGTTACTCCACAGTTCAAAACAAGTCACCGCTCGTCAACAGCGAATGCAGTTATTTTTAGACAAAGTAGACGAATTTCTCACGGCACACCAGACAATATCATACGGCACACTAGTGTGCCGCGGCACAGTGGTTGAAAAACACTGCCTTAAATGATACAGAAGGTAGGTTTACATGTTTATTGTGGCAGAGAGACAACTGTTTTAACTGGTGACACCATGATTTAAAGACAGCTTCCATGACTCATTCACCCGTCTGTTTTTACAATGAACGAGTGTCTAAAAGCTAGACAAGCTACTAAAACTTGAGTCAAATAAGCATCCATCCATAAACTCTGCTCTGACAACAGCCCAACTCTACCACAATAAAAATACAGATATTAGCCGCATCGCTATATAAGCCGCAGAGATCAAAGAACAGCTTACAGTTTATTTTATGCTTGTGTTTTGTCTGTTTACTGAACTGAATTTCGTCCTGAGCTTGTGCGTTCATATACTCTAATGTAACTAATGTTTTTGTGTTGGATCCGTCATATATCAGGGCTAAAAAATCCTCAGTAAAATTAAACAAATCCAAAACCTTTTCATGTGAAAGCTTCCATAGAATAGGAACAAACAGAGCGAGTGGAGAACAGAGGAAACATGTGAGAACGTCAGTCCTGTTAGCGCCGTCAACGCCGCTCAGAGGAGTTCATTATGGCATTGTCCGTCTCACGAGTCGAAACAGGAGACAAAAGAGAATGTATGAGAGAGAATGGCACATTCTGATACAAGTTTGGGCTTATGTGACCTGGACGTTTAACTGGGTTTAAGCAGAGAGCGTATATGAGGAATGGACTGAGTGTGACATCACCACAGTGCTGATGCAGAGAATGTCGATTGGAGCTTAAACTAGCTGGAGACACATTCCTTTAGTTTCCCCCGCCATTGAAGGTATCTGATTGGTCAATCCTCATATGGGGCATATGTAGATACAATAAGACGATATCACAATACACACGCCATGATCACAGAGAGTGTGAAAGCACAGATATCAGCCCAAAATGGTGAGTATGTGACACAAACGGTTAATAGGTCAATAGGAGCCAGAGAGTTGAAATACTTTTTGGATATGACTGAAATTTGTCTTTTTTATTAGATTAAGCGCATGTCTTTTGGTGATAAACACAACTTATTACACACCCTTCTACAGTCTCAGTCCTGGATCTACAGCCTCAGTCCTGGATCTACAGCCTCAGTCCTGGATCTACAGCCTCAGTCCTGGATCTACAACCTCAGTCCTGGGTCTACAACCTCAGTCCTGGGTCTACAACCTCAGTCCTGGGTCTACAGCCTCAGTCCTGGATCGACAGCCTCAGTCCTGGATCGACAGCCTCAGTCCTGGATCGACAGCCTCAGTCCTGGATCTACAGCCTCAGTCCTGGATCTACAGCCTCAGTCCTGGATCTACAGCCTCAGTCCTGGATCTACAGCCTCAGTCCTGGATCTACAGCCTCAGTCCTGGTTTTACAGCCTCGGTCCTGGTTCAGCCTCAGTCTTGGAGTGGATCCCTCTCTCAACATGAGGTTTCTCACATTTTACCCCCTGGGTTTCTGGGTGGTTCCTTGCAAGGACAGTGATGATCTGGGACATGTATGCACATTTATTAACATTTCTAGACAGTGGTCAGCCTCCAATGTGTTTTTTCATTGCATTTCCTGTGTTTGAAGTGTTTGATTTGATCATCTGGGGTTGGCAAATTGACAACTTTGTAAAATTCTCTAAGAGCTGTGGATCACAGATATATTTTTGTACCAGGTCTTCTCTCAAGTCCCATGAGACATATATCTGTCCTCGTGGAGGTCTTCAGCTTCAGTCAGTCTTAAATCTCTCATAAAACATTTCTTTCTCTATAAATCTTTTGTGAGGATTCCATGACCTTGTGACTCACTGAGGTTACATAAGACACTCCTTGGACTGGTCCAAGGAGCCGCAGGGACTAGACAAAGACCACAGAGCATTCAATAATGTGCCCTTTCATTTTGTAAGAAAGTGATATTAATGCTGTGGGCTGAGAGCTGATTGGCTGAATGAGGAGGATCCTCTCTGTGTCACTGTTTTGACTTAAAAACATGAAGATGTGACCGAAAATACATGCACGTAAAAACTAGACCAGGACAGACACCAGGACAAAAACCAAGACCCAATCAAATCAGTGTATTTGTGTATCGCTCTAAATCACAACAGCAGTAATTTCAGAGGACTTTACAAAGTTGTGAACACAATATGACCACAGTCTAGAAATGTCCCGGATCATCACTGTCCTTAGACCCTCCTGCATTGGCAAGGAACCACTGAGGCTTATGATCCAGGACTGAGGCTGAAGATTCAGGACTGAGGCTGAAGATTCAGGACTGAGGCTGTGAGTCAGTCTCATGAATGGGGCAGTGTGGCAGCCCTCTGTTTGTCTATGGAAATATGCTATCCACCAAATCGTGTCTTCTGCCAAAGTACAACAGCACATGGTCTCAGCTCTCATCCGAAAATAAACACTGTACACAGACAGAGATGGGGAATGTTGGGAGCGCAGAAGCCAAAAGACTTTTGCGGAAGAAATTCAAAATAAACAAGTTACACTGTTGTTGGATGGAGAAGCTGCTGAGTCCTGGTCAAAAGCAGAACATTGAAATAATCTGGGAAAAACCATTTAGTTAGAAATGGAATAAACGGCCTGATTGTGAATTCACATGCTGCTATTGATCCCAGATGTTTCTAGGTCTCTCTGGTCTCTCCCTTTGATCTCTATCTGCTCTCTTTCTGGTAGCTCTCTGTCCTGATTTGTGCCATGATACACATATGTATCATAGTGCTTGTCAATCAGAAACTCAGAAATGGATCACACTCTGAGAAACTCCATTCCCAACTCTACTCTACTCTACTTTACCATTATGGTTTAGTATCGGGCACCTACCCACAACAAACCAGAATCCATGGAAATTCCTTGGTAACCATGGCTTCCAGTACTTAAGTACCAGCTCGGCCTAGATAGAAACAGGACAAAAGAGGAACTAAAGAAGGACCTGATTCTGGTTAAACAGGGCCAGTGGAAAAGCCCCCATCAGGGTAGGAGAGCAGAGCAAAGAAAGGGTGAAACAAGGTTAAACATACAATATAAGGACGTCTGCATTTATTACTAACTGGGCAAGGACATTTCATTTTATATGAGGCCATTTTACTAATCTAAAATGATTTTCCTGGCGTGCCCCTGCTGGTTCGCTCCATCACTACGGGATATACACCCGGTAACAACACGATTGGTTTCATTTGAATGTCTCGTTTTTCGTGGGTGACATGCCTTCATTACGAGGCGTGTGTCTGCATTAGCATACATCAGCCTCTGGGCTCGTTCCCCGCAGCGACGGAGCTGATGTAACAGGAGACGATCAGTGACATTTAGAGCTGAGTGACTTTGGAGCGCTTGGGTAAAGCTGCACAGGAGTGGTCTCACAGGAGTGGAGCTGCGCAGGAGCTGAAGTCCACGCAGAGTAACAGACCAATGTAATATCTCTCTTTAAAGTTTTCTGTCAGTTTGTGCTTCATAATAATAATGATAATGTTTACAAAGTGCTGCACAGTCAGCATAAAACAACACCAGTAATTAACAACAAAAAGATATATCTAGAAAGAGACTAGGGAGAGATCAGACAGTGAAACTAGAGAGAGATGCCAAAGAGAGACTAAAGAGAGAAACTAGAGAAACCCAGAGAGAGACCAGCGAGAGACCACAGAGAGACTACAGAGAGAGACCAGCGAGAGACCACAGAGAGACCACAGAGAGACTACAGAGAGAGACCAGCGAGAGACCACAGAGAGACTACAGAGAGAGACCAGCGAGAGACCACAGAGAGACCACAGAGAGACTACAGAGAGAGACCAGCGAGAGACCACAGAGAGACTACAGAGAGAGACCAGCAAGAGACCACAGAGAGACTACAGAGAGAGACCAGCGAGAGACCACAGAGAGACTACAGAGAGAGACCAGCGAGAGACCACAGAGAGACTACAGAGAGAGACCAGCGAGAGACCACAGAGAGACTACAGAGAGAGACCAGCGAGAGACCACAGAGAGACTACAGAGAGAGACCAGCGAGAGACCACAGAGAGACTACAGAGAGAGACCAGCGAGAGACTACAGAGAGAGACCAGCGAGAGACCACAGAGAGACTACAGAGAGAGACCAGCGAGAGACCACAGAGAGACTACAGAGAGAGACCAGCGAGAGACCACAGAGAGACTACAGAGAGAGACCAGCGAGAGACCACAGAGAGACTACAGAGAGAGACCAGCGAGAGACCACAGAGAGACTACAGAGAGAGACCAGCGAGAGACTACAGAGAGAGACCAGCGAGAGACCACAGAAAGACTACAGAGAGAGACCAGCGAGAGACCACAGAGAGACTACAGAGAGAGACCAGCGAGAGACCACAGAGAGACTACAGAGAGAGACCAGCGAGAGACCACAGAGAGACTACAGAGAGAGACCAGCGAGAGACCACAGAGAGACTACAGAGAGAGACCAGCGAGAGACCACAGAGAGACTACAGAGAGAGACCAGCGAGAGACCACAGAGAGACTACAGAGAGAGACCAGCGAGAGACCACAGAGAGACTACAGAGAGAGACCAGCGAGAGACCACAGAGAGACTACAGAGAGAGACCAGCGAGAGACTACAGAGAGAGACCAGCGAGAGACCACAGAGAGACTACAGAGAGAGACCAGCGAGAGACCACAGAGAGACTACAGAGAGAGACCAGCGAGAGACCACAGAGAGACTACAGAGAGAGACCAGCGAGAGACCACAGAGAGACTACAGAGAGAGACCAGCGAGAGACCACAGAGAGACTACAGAGAGAGACCAGCGAGAGACTACAGAGAGAGACCAGCGAGAGACCACAGAAAGACTACAGAGAGAGACCAGAGAGAGACCACAGAGAGACTACAGAGAGAGACCAGCGAGAGACCACAGAGAGACTACAGAGAGAGACCAGCGAGAGACCACAGAAAGACTACAGAGAGAGACCAGAGAGAGACCACAGAGAGACTACAGAGAGAGACCAGCGAGAGACCACAGAGAGACTACAGAGAGAGACCAGCGAGAGACCACAGAGAGACTACAGAGAGAGACCAGCGAGAGACCACAGAGAGACTACAGAGAGAGACCCATGAGAGATTTGAGGGGGGACCAGAGAGAGAGACCAGAGATTGTCCGTGTCCTGCTCTCCAGAGTGCTCTTCCGGTCACAGACAGACAAAACCAGCTCTACATGTCCGACATCAATAATTCAGCTTTTACTCAGCGCGCTCTTCTAGAATGATGTCCTAGTTCGGAGCCGATCCGTCCAGCATGAGGCCTCTTCCTTCTCCAACAAATCCAATTACAGATGAATCTGGAGTCTCTGTATTCGGCTGTTGTCTGCGGATTGATGAAAGTCTCTAATGGAGTGCTCTGATTGTGTGCGGAGGTCCTCCACTGGCTCTGACCCCCATTACTCCCTCAAAGTCTGCGTATTGTAATGTCGCTTTTCTAATTAACCTCCGGAGAGACTGAGCTCCAGGGGAAACGAGCGCAGAGAGCCTGTATTGGATTTGTGTTGTTGTTTTTGAGCAGAATGTTTGAAAGGAGTTTTTGCTAAATCAACTTTTTTGATATTTGGCTGCATTCAGGTTTATGCAGTTAAATTCTAGTACAGTCTTCATGAAAATGTGAGACAGTCATCTGCAGACAGGCAGACAGTGTTCAATTCCAGGTTCAATTAAAATGCCTTTTACGATTGCTTCTATCTTGTTTTGTTCAGCACTATATGAGTAGATTTTTGTATGAACTGTGCTATAGAAAGAAACTTGCCACTTCTAAATACAATCCATAGATCAATTTTGGGGCGACGTAGCTCAGTTGGTAGGTATTGGCCTTTGGGCTGGGAGGTCGTGTGTTCGAGCCCACCTTGGGACCTGCTCCAACTGTTCCCTCTAAAGTCTGCTGTCGTTGTGTCCTTGGGCAAGACAATTAACCCCACAATGCCTGAATCTCTTGAAACACCAAGGCTGTGGCACCACTAATGTAGCAGCCATCTTCCTGTGGACTCACCCCCTGCAGAGGGTCCGCAAGGGACTGGTGCTATGAGCATTGGGTGGCATCTCTCCTTGTCACCCCCTGACCCAGAAATGGACGAATAAAGGGGTAGATAATGAATGAATCAATCAATCAATTTTTGTGAGGGAGCCGTCTGAGCAGAGACACAGAAACTTTCCTCTCTACACACACTTTTCCCAGTTCATCCAGCTTGAATCCTGAGGCGTTCCCCGGCCAGCTGAGACACACAATCCCTCCAGTGTGTCCTGGGTCCTCCCCTGGTCTCCTCCTGGTGGGACATGCCCGGTGCACCTCCCTAGGGAGGCGTCCGGGAGGCTTCCCAAACAGATGCTTGAGTCACAACAACTGGCTCCTCTCAACGTGGAGAAGCAGCAGAACTCCAAGCTACTTCTTACCCTATTTCTAAGGGAGCAGTGGCTCTACTCTGAGCTCTTCCCATGTGACCGTGCCCAGCCACTTTCATCTCGAGAGAGGGAACGTAAAGCTCTGACTGCAGACTCTGCTCCATTTTCTCAACAACAGTCCGATACAGCTCTGACTGCAGATGCTGCTCCTTCTTTCTCCATCCTTCCCTCACTGAGAACAAGACCTGAAAGACTTGAACTGCTCCACTTTAGGAAGGACTACAAATACTATTAAACAATATACATCAGAAAATGTTCCCAGCCCATAAATAAGCTTGGTTTGTTGGTATTTCTGTGAGTCGACCTTCAAGTTCTTGAAACTGAAGCTTTTATAATTATCCATCCATCTTAAAGCAGAAATAAAATGCCACAAGACTCAGGAGCCGATGGAGGCGACCTTCCAGCTGCTCAGTCTCATCAGCACAAAGCAGACGACAGAAACAAATCAAGAGAAAATGGGATAATGATTATTTTAATAGTTTTCAGCAGCCGACAGATTGTAAATCAATTCAGGGCCACAGAAAGTCTCAATTTGTACAAGATGAGAGAGAGACCAGAAAGAGATCAGAAAGGGAGCAGAGAGAGAGGGAGCAAGACCAGTGAGTGACCAGTGAGAGACCAGAGGGATTAATGAGAGACCAGAGAGATCGGCAAGAAACAACGTATTGACTTCATTCATGTCGAAGCAAACATTTACTGAGCTGACTTTGTATTTACAGAATACGTTTCTGAAATGATAAGAGTTTGTGCGGATGTCACCTGAAGGCTCCAAAGGCCCAAGGCTCCTGTGTTTGGAGATTCAATAAATCATGTTTTGACTTGAGCAGAGTGTCAGTTAGTTTTGTTCCATCAACTAAAAACAAACCAGGAGTTGAAAAAAACTACAAAAACTATTGATGAAAGACCAAACATGCCGTCTTCATCTTACTAGAACACATGTTATCTTTTGCATTCTGCTTGACTCTTTGGGCTGAGAGCTGATTGGCTGAGTGAGGGTGGGCCTCTCGTTTAAGTCTCTTTCGGAAAAAAAATGATCTAAAGATGTGACAGAGACCAAAAACACATGTATGTGAAAAACTAGTGATAGAACAGAACTGTTCAGAGACTGACCACTTTCTTTTGAAAGTTAGGTCCCCAGCTTTAATTAAAGAATACCCTTGTCTTGGTGCAGATAGGGAATGCCCTGCTGCTGCTGCTGCTGCTGCTGCTGCTGCTGCTGCTGCTGCTGCTGCTAATGTTGCTGCTGCTGCTGCTGCTGCTAATGTTGCTGCTGCTGCTGCTGCTGCTGCTGCTGCTGCTGCTGCTGCTGCTAATGTTGCTGCTGCTGCTGCTGCTGCTGCTGCTGCTGCTGCTGCTAATGTTGCTGCTGCTGCTGCTGCGGCGGCGGCGGCGGCGGCGGCGGCGGCTGCTGCTGCTGCTGTTGATGTTGCTGCTGCGGCTGCGGTGCTTGTCTTTGGGCTGAACCTGCGGTGATCCAGAGCAGACTCAGGTCCAGACAGCTGCGTTTATCAACGCTCCAATGGGACGGATCAGGGTTCATCCACTCTCATGTTTCTAAAAGATGTCGTTTGAAATTTTGGAATCAAGAAATGTATCTGTGAAGCATGAAGGAAACTGCTGTTGGATGTATTTATATTTCAAACTGTGAGAAAACAGCTCTGATGGTGATGTCATAGTGCAGGGATTCCTCACACGGACCAGGTTTGAGACTGTTGGAATGTACTTATTTCCACGTACCCTTCACTATTCACCATCTGAAGAACATGGCCAGAAGGAAAAAAAGTATTTGGAGCAGACATGAAGATTCTTCTCCTTCATTTGTCTCACTGGTCTCTCCAAACAAGCTCAGGTCTCTGCACCAGCTCCTGTGGCTCAGAGAATAGACTTCAAAGCAGCTCTGCTTGTTACAAGTCTCTCCATGGCCTCGCACCAAAGTACATCTGTGACAATGACATGTTAGTGTCATATGAACCAACACAGACTCTGAGGAGCACAGGGACTGGCCTCCTGTCATGCCCAGAGTCAGAACTAAACATGGGGACGCGTTTCAGATTTATGCAGCTAAGTTCATATCTGTGTCTCATGTCCAACTATGAAGTAAATTATAAATTATGATTTTGCTCTCATTATTCTCAACAGCTCTCTAGGATACTCACTGATGCCTTCTGTCGGACCTCATCTTGATGAGATTCTGAAAGCAATGTTCTTGTGTAATCCAGGTTTAATCCAGTGCATGGATCAGCAGCCACACGACTGCTTCACATTTCAGACCAAACAAACCAAAAGAGATATCTGTTTTCGCAAATACAGTCTTCACTCAAACACCAGCTGTTTGTGTGCTGCTTTGGTAGAACTCAAAAAGACGAGCCCGAAGCCGGTACATGCACTTTCATCCCAGACTCTGCACGCTCCATCTCTCCATCTGCTTTGCCCCGGTAAGTGAGCCTCCCTCCCTCTCCCTCCCTCTCCCTCCCTCTCCCTCCGTCTGTCCGCTAACCTCAGATTATCAGAGCACTGGAATTATTGTTGGCTCCCGTTCGGAGACAGCTGTGTTTATTAGCACCGCTGTCATGAGAGCAGGGATCCGGAACGCTAATCTGCAGCTACAGCGTGCGCAGCGGCCTCGGACGTTCCGCACGCAGCCACGATGGGCAGTGATACGGGCTAACAAGAAACCAACGCCCCCTGGAGGTCAAGGGGGTAAGGGGGATTCTGTGGTGGAATTTAAAGAAGATTTAGATTTGTTGACCTGGTGTTATGACAGAAAAAGTGGTGATCAGAGAGAGAGATACTAGAGGGAGACCAGAGGGAGACCAGAGAGAGAGACCAGAGGGAGAGACCAGAGAGAGACCAGAAAGAGAGACCAGAGAGAGACCAGAGAGAGAGACCAGAGAGAGACCAGAGAGAGATCAGAGAGAGACCAGAGAGAGATCAGCGAGAGACCAGAGAGAGAGACCAGAGAGAGACCAGAGAGAGACCAGAGAGAGAGACCAGAGGGAGACCAGAGAGAGACCAGAGGGAGACCAGAGAGAGACCAGAGAGAGACCAGAGAGAGACCAGAGAGAGACCAGAGAGAGACCAGAGAGAGACCAGAGGGAGACCAGAGGGAGAGACCAGAGAGAGAGACCAGAGAGAGAGCAGCGAGATCGAGGCCACAGAGAGACCAGAGAGAGAGATCTGAGAGATGAGAAAGAAAGACCTCGGAGACGGACCAGAGACGAGAGAGCAAGACATAGAGGCATCTTGGAGACCTGGGGTTAGGGGTTTCTCGTGTCGAGTCTCGTGCCAAAGATTTCATGTCCAAACAATTAAGCAATAAAAGCAATTGGAGAGGCGCCGCTCCGACCGATCTAATTACAGAAGAATGAGCCTGGTTCATCTGACTAACGATTCTGTTTCCCCTTATCATCTGCACATGTTTATTTATTTATATTAATGCTTGAGTCGTCTGTATCCTCTTCCACCCGCCACAACGACACACAGACTGCATGTAAAGCAACAACACTGCCCCTCCCTATAACACAGTTCACCTTTTGAGGCCTTTGCCATTTTTAGTGTTTTTTACAGTGTGCTTCTCATGTGCCTCATGTATACTCCATCAAGATTAAAGTCAGGGGAAAATCTTAAAAACTGCACAAATGTATTAAAAAAGTAATACATCTGTTTTATTAGTTTTTGCACGTGTTTATGGCCTCTGTCACATCTGTCATCTTTAGATCAGCTTTTTCTGACAAAAAAGTGACAGAATGTGCCCTCAATAAACCAGCTCTAAAAAAATCAAATTGTTCTAATCAGATTAAGGCAGCATGTTGTTTCTAATTTGTTCACAAACATGTTAAATTTACAAGCAAAAAAAGAACAAAAACCAAAAGAAAAGTGAGGTTCATCTGGTTTTAGCGGCAGTCTTCATGTGGAGCTGGTCTCACAGACTCCATGACACATGCACACAGGTTCGGGGACGCCAAAACTTCTGCACCGGCAAACTTTGGCAACCAATGGTGTTTTAATCATTGACTTTCTTGTGTTCGAAACGTTTGATTGTCGAATCAACAGCTTTGTTAAGTCCTCCGAGGTACCAACGATTGTGATTAAGGGCTATTCAAATAGAAATTGAAGTACGCAGACACTGAATAGAATGGTCACTGTTACAGTCAACACATATTGCGAAGGTCACAGCAAAGCAGGTTACCCTGACAACCCAGACACAACTATGAGAAAGGACAGTGAGGATGAAACAGAGAGAGACAGGAGAGTGACCAGAGAGAGAGCAAAGGGAGGGACCAGAGACGAGAGAGACAGACCAGAGACCAGAGAGAGACCATAGATAAACTCGAGCGAGACCAGAGAGATCGCTGGAAAGAGACCAGTGAGGGCTCAGCAGTCTCCTTAAGAGCAGCTCTCCGCTCACAGAATAATTACATCTCCATCCACAGCAGCGTTCGGTCAATGAGCTCCTCTTTTCAACAGAACGGATTAGGACCATCTCAGTGGGACAGTGTCAGGAGGAGGAGGAGCAGAGAGGATCTTCATCACATATTTCTCACGTATGAATAATTCACCACAAAGAGATTATAAACGCCTATCACGACTTCAAGAGAGCAGAAAATATGCCTGACACAGTAATCTCACTCGAGCATATTAGCAACTATAGTTTCTCTGACGAAATATTAACAAAACACACTCACGATCTGACAGAGGCCAAACAATACTGTACATGCATGTGGAGTGAGAGAGGCAAACTGTTACGGGAGCTATAGGAAGGTTAGGTATCCCAGCTTTAAAGACAGAGACGAGATAGAGAAAGACAAGAGAGAAAAAAAAGGTACACTTTATTTAGAGAGAGACCAGAGAGAGACCAGAAAGACCAGAGAGAGACCAGAAAGAGATAGTAAGAAAGTTTAAATATATGTTGTTGTTGGAGCATATTATATAGAATTCTGTGCACCCTATAAATATTTACTTAGGTCTATCAGACGAGTCCAAATTACTCTGGTCTGAAGTCACGTGACCTCCCTTTACTTGCGCCGCGGTGGAGACAAAACCAGCTCCAGTTTAAGTGCAATACATTATCTGAGACGTCAGTTAAACGTCCATTAAAAACGGCGGTCGATAATAACGGCTTTACTCGCTGCACAAACAAACCGTGGAAGATTCCCGTAACGTTGGAAATATCAGCGGATCACTTTAGGATCAGCCAGCGGCCAATCAGACGAGTTTTAATCTCATGGACGGACCAGCTTTTAATCACAAGTGAATGCAATTAACGAATCACTGAGGATCCATTATGTATGTGCAATATGGTGTCCATGGCAACAAATCTGCTCTCTCTCACACAGACAAAAGCAAGGGTTAACATGGGGTTACATGGACAGGCAAGGCAAGTTTATTTGTGCAACACAGTACACATACATACATACACATGCATTCATACAGAAGGAAACTCAAAGTGCTTTTTCAGGAAAAGAAACGACAAAATCTGAAATAAATACAGGCCTCTCACACTATTTTGAGCATCAGCACCATGAGCACGCCAAACTTCCCCTGCTAGGATTAAAAAAATATCTTTCTGGACGTTTCCCTAATTTTAATCCTCTAATTCAGGCATGTACACATCAAGGCTTGCTGTGTTAAAGTATGTGACTCTCTGTCCCAACACAAAGTAGTCACAGTGTCATCCAGCCAACTTCAACTACACCAGTTTAGGCATGCTGTACCTGGTTGTAATTTTCAGAACCTTTAGAATCCAGGTATCCACTCGCCTATAAGACCTTCTGGCACAAACTCACCAGGTCAAAGACAAGATGGGCATTTATAACCCAAACCCACCACCAGAGACGTACTCATTGTTTGTGTCACATTTTGGGCTTAAATCTCTTGTTTACCGCTTTTTGTGATCTTGGTGCTTATATTGCGATATTGTAAATCAAGATATGAGCCATATGAAGATTGGCCAATCAGATGCCTTGGCCTTGCTTGCCTTAGCAATCGTGTTAGCAACAAGACTCCCCCTTTTATGGAGCGAAGCCATTGAAACAAATGCCCATATAAGGACATCAACTCCTTATATGGGGTTCTTCCACATTAAGGCTAACACTGTGGTGATGTCACACTAGACGCAACTTGTTTTGGGTGAAAACTCTGTATCGTCTGCAGTGTAAGAGGCGCCGGTTACAGCTAATGCGGCTTGTGATAAATTAGACAATAGTTTGTGAAACACGACCAGGAGTGAAGTGAGATTAGGGAAGATTTGGTTTCTTTAGTGAATAAAACAAGACTTTGGCGTTAATAATGGAGGATCTGGTCTAATCCTCTAAAGTAGAACGGACTTTACTAAGTTTTAACTGTTTGATTCTCTGATCTGTTGTTGAGGAATCCGATAAATATCCTACTGCTGTTCTGATTTAGGGTCGAAGACATATCAGGCTTTTTAAACAGTTTTGCAATTATAGTCTATGACACCTAAGAGTCTGCTCAATTGCATATTTAAAATGAGCATGAACATTTTTGATTGCCATTTTTTTTTTTGGCTGTGCCAAAATGCACAAAGCTTTTAGTTGTCAATTTAGCAGAGTATTTCCCTTATAAATTGGATTTAGTACGCACCTATACTGCATACACTATTGGCACCAACATTGAGCAACAATACACAGCAACAACTTTTGTAGCTTCACTGTTTCACAGTTTTGTTGTGTTTGCAATTGTGTTTTTTCACAGTATGCTTCTTATGCGTGTGTACTCCAACATTGTAAAAGTTTACTTTTACATGTAAGTCATTAGGAGTAAATGGTTGTACATTTATCCATTGTGGGATTAATAAGATTTCTCTTGTCTTTATCTTTGAGTATGGGCTTCCATGAGCTAGCGGGTTAGCATCGTCCATCTGTATACAGTCTATGGATAATAATAATAATCATAAAGCATGGGTTTTATACCGTACTTTTCTGGAGTCTCAAATATGCTTCATAGCATTATTCATGCTCTCCAAACACATCGTTGATAAACTATTAATGTTACCACAGCTGTCCTGGGGCACAGGCAACCAGTATGTGCCATAGACCCCTCCCCAAGTTGTGGATTCACCAACAACCGATCAGAGAATCAAACAGTTTGAACATAGGAAATTAAATGATGAGAAACACATAGAAGCCTCCATAGGGAGTGGGATGACCACTGTCCAGAAATGTTGATAAATGTTCCGGATCATCACTGTCATAGATCCTCCTGCATCGGCAACAAACCACTCAGAAACCTATAGGGGAAAAGTGGGAAACCTCAGCGAGACCCATATTGAAAAAGGGATCCACTCCCACGAACGGACAGGCTGTAAATCCAGGACTGAGGACTGGTATCTCTCTGGTATCTCTCTGGTCTCTCTCTGGTATCTCTCTGGTATCTCTCTGGTATCTCTCTGGTCTCTCTCTAGTCTCTCTCTAGTCTCTCTCTAGTCTCTCTCTGGTCTCTCTCTGGTCTCTCTCTGGTCTCTCTCTGGTCTCTCTCTGGTCTCTCTCTGGTCTCTCTCTGGTCTCTCTCTGGTCTCTCTCTGGTCTCTCTCTGGTCTCTCCTTGTCTCTCTCTAGTCTCTCTCTGGTCTCTCTCTGGTCTCTCTCTGGTCTCTCTCTGGTCTCTCTCTGGTCTCTCTCTGGTCTCTCTCTGGTCTCTCCTTGTCTCTCTCTAGTCTCTCTCTGGTCTCTCTCTGGTCTCTCTCTGGTCTCTCTCTGGTCTCTCTCTGGTCTCTCTCTGGTCTCTCCTTGGTCTCTCTCTCTAGTCTCTCCCTCTGGTCTCTCTCTAGTCTCTCTCTAGTCTCTCTCTGGTCTCTCTCTGGTCTCTCTCTGGTCTCTCTCTGGTCTCTCTCTGGTCTCTCCTTGTCTCTCTCTGGTCTCTCTCTGGTCTCTCTCTGGTCTCTCTCTGGTCTCTCTCTGGTCTCTCTCTGGTCTCTCTCTGGTCTCTCTCTGGTCTCTCCTTGGTCTCTCTCTAGTCTCTCCCTCTGGTCTCTCTCTGGTCTCTCTCTGGTCTCTCTCTGGTCTCTCTCTGGTCTCTCTCTGGTCTCTCCTTGGTCTCTCTCTAGTCTCTCCCTCTGGTCTCTCTCTAGTCTCTCTCTAGTCTCTCTCTAGTCTCTCTCTAGTCTCTCTCTGGTCTCTCTCTAGTCTCTCTCTAGTCTCTCTCTGGTCTCTCTCTGGTCTCTCCTTGTCTCTCTCTAGTCTCTCTCTGGTCTCTCTCTGGTCTCTCCTTGTCTCTCTCTAGTCTCTCTCTGGTCTCTCTCTGGTCTCTCTCTGGTCTCTGTCTGGTCTCTCTCTGGTCTCTCTCTGGTCTCTCTCTGGTCTCTCTCTGGTCTCTCTCTGGTCTCTCCTTGGTCTCTCTCTAGTCTCTCCCTCTGGTCTCTCTCTGGTCTATCTCTAGTCTTCTCTCTGGTCTCTCTCTGGTCTCTCTCTGGTCTCTCCTTGGTCTCTCTCTAGTCTCTCCCTCTGGTCTCTCTCTGGTCTCTCTCTAGTCTCTCTCTAGTCTCTCTCTGGTCTCTCTCTAGTCTCTCTCTGGTCTCTCTCTGGTCTCTCTCTGGTCTCTCTCTGGTCTCTCTCTGGTCTCTCTCTGGTCTCTCTCTGGTCTCTCTCTGGTCTCTCTCTGGTCTCTCTCTGGTCCTCTCTCTCTCTGGTCTCTCTCTGGTCTCTCTCTGGTCTCTCTCTGGTCTCTCTCTGGTCTCTCTCTGGTCTCTCCTTGGTCTCTCTCTGGTCTCTCTCTGGTCTCTCTCTAGTCTCTCTCTAGTCTCTCTCTGGTCTCTCTCTGGTCTCTCTCTGGTCTCTCTCTGGTCTCTCTCTGGTCTCTCTCTGGTCTCTCCTTGTCTCTCTCTAGTCTCTCTCTGGTCTCTCTCTGGTCTCTCTCTGGTCTCTCTCTGGTCTCTCTCTGGTCTCTCTCTGGTCTCTCCTTGGTCTCTCTCTAGTCTCTCCCTCTGGTCTCTCTCTGGTCTCTCTCTAGTCTCTCTCTGGTCTCTCTCTGGTCTCTCTCTGGTCTCTCTCTGGTCTCTCTCTGGTCTCTCTCTGGTCTGTGCACGGTCCACAAAGCTGCAGCTCATGTCTCTACATGCAGAGCTGCATAATCTCCATCGGACGTTGAGAAAGATGACCCCGTTTTTTCTGGGTCGCAAACACTACACAGATTCTACTAAAGTCACGGAGAGATGAGCGACCGCATACAAGGGATTAACGGACTTACGTATGCTCAGTTTATGTGGTTATGATGACGTCACAGAGAAGGGCCAATCAGCTGCTGGAGATAAACAAGCACCGCGTGGATCCCCAACAACATCATTGACAAGACAACTTTTGTGACTCTCTCTGGTCTCTTTCTCTGGTTTCTCTCTTTTCTCTCTATACAGTAGCTTGAAAGCATTTTAGAAAATTGAAAAACAAAAACAGAAAAAATCTGATAATCACAATAATAAAATGATGTATTTTGTTCAGACTTTGTAATGACAATAAAGTTGAATTTAGTCTAATCTAATCTTTTTCAGAAAATATAAAGTTAAAGTGTACAGCACACAGACTAGCTTGACAAATCCTGTTTTCATGAAATGTGTTGAACTTTAGAAATGCTCTTGCTCCCAATACAGAGAGCTGAGAATAATATTTATACATTCAAATGTTATTTCATCATCGGACTGAGAGTCCACTATACTTGCTGTCAATTCTATTTCATGTCCAAGGCACGTCATTATCACATACACAGCTTTATAAATATCAAAATACAACTCTAGCAGCCATAATCCGGCACAGTGTGAATGAAGGAGACTCACCAAAGAAGATGGTACTATCCATGGCTGCTCAGGGGGATCCACTGAGCTCGTGCCTGAGCATGTCTCAGTCCGGCCGCAGCTCCGTGACGGCTGGAGGTGTGTGAGAGAGAGCGTGTGTGTGTGTGTGTGTGTGTGTGTATCCGACAGAGGCTGGGCTCACTATGAGCTAAAGCTGTGCGACTGTGTGCCTCAGCCTCTGGCCCCTCCCCGTCCTCCTCCCTCTCTCCTTCCTCTCTCTCTCCTATCTCTATGGTCAGGAAGATTGAATCTTTAAAACAATCCCAGAGTTGTCTTTGCTGCCGTTAAATCACCAACAAAAACATAAAAAATAGAGTCCTGATGATGAACAATGATAATAATATTAGTAATAAAATTAAATAACAAAAACATGAATAAAAAACCTGAACAATGTGAGTGTGTGTGTGTGTGTGTGTTGCTGCCCCTTCAAGCCGCCACTTTCCCAGCAGCTAAATGTCAGCCTTTTAAACGTCACTCAAGCATTTGATGAAACTGGAAATTTATGAAAATGAGCTCTTGTTGTTTTTTATGAAAATAGAAATTGAAAGAAAAATAATACCAGGACGATGTAAATGTGTAAGGTCTCTGAGAGTCAATAAATCAGTATCAAAAGGAGCCAAGAACATAAACCAAACGCAATCTTTTGTATTCTCATTGGATTGTTTGTTGCTGATAGCGAGACAGAACAGGAGCACAGGGACTGGCCTCCTGCTGGGACTCTGAGGAGCACAGGGACTGGCCTCCTGCTGGGACTCTGAGGAGCACAGGGACTGGCCTCCTGCTGGGACTCTGAGGAGCACAGGGACTGGCCTCCTGCTGGGACTCTGAGGAGCACAGGGCCTGGCCTCCTGCTGGGACTCTGAGGAGCACAGGGACTGGCCTCCTGCTGGGACTCTGAGGAGCACAGGGACCGGCCTCCTGCTGGGACTCTGAGGAGCACAGGGACCGGCCTCCTGCTGGGACTCTGAGGAGCACAGGGACCGGCCTCCTGCTGGGACTCTGAGGAGCACAGGGACCGGCCTCCTGCTGGGACTTTGAGGAGCACAGGGACCGGCCTCCTGCTGGGACTCTGAGGAGCACAGGGACCGGCCTCCTGCTCAGGGCCTTTTGTCTGAACTGTGCTTATCGTCCGCTTCTTCTCAGTCCTTCAGTCCTTTGTCTTCATCAGCGACTGCGATTCCTCTGTGTCTAATTGCTAATACGTGTCACTGGATCCGGGTCAGGAGGGTCCGTTAGCGATCCTCAACACGGAAACATCACACCCTGAAGGAGCCGGTGAGTCCTGTTACTGCGCGCCCCGTAAAACCTAAACAACTTCATTTATTCAGAGCCAGTGGTCGGAGACTGTTGAAAGATTAATGCCAGGATCAGAACAGGCTTAAAGGAAGCAGGTTACAGCTATGAACAAGTGTTGGGTCTACTGAGTGGTTTGGGAAATAAAATAGTGTGACATTTCAGACTGTTCAGTTTATTTATACAGCAGGTAATGATTTTCCAACAACAGATCAGAGAATAAACTATTTAGAACACAGGAAATGCAATAAGGAGCCATCACTGCCCTTTAACCCTCCTTCATCGGCAAATAACCACTCAGGACTGAGGCTGTAGATCCAGGACTGAGGCTGTAGATCCAGGACTGAGGCTGTAGATCCAGAACTGAGGCTGTAGATCCAGATCTGAGGTTGTAGATCCAGGACTGAGGCTGTAGATCCAGGACTGAGGCTGTAGATCCAGAACTGAGGCTGTAGATCCAGAACTGAGGCTGTAGATCCAGAACTGAGGCTGTAGATCCAGAACTGAGGCTGTAGATCCAGGACTGAGGCTGTAGATCCAGGACTGAGGTTGTAGATCCAGGTCTGAGGCAGTAGATCCAGAACTGAGGCTGTAGATCCAGAACTGAGGCTGTAGATCCAGAACTGAGGCTGTAGATCCAGGACTGAGGCTGTAGATCCAGAACTGAGGCTGTAGATCCAGAACTGAGGCTGTAGATCCAGGACTGAGGCTGTAGATCCAGAACTGAGGCTGTAGATCCAGGACTGAGGCTGTAGATCCAGGACTGAGGCTGTAGATCCAGGACTGAGGCTGTAGATTCAGGACTGAGGCTGTAGATCCAGGACTGAGGCTGTAGATCCAGGACTGAGGCTGTAGATCCAGGACTGAGGCTGTAGATCCAGGACTGAGGCTGTAGATCCAGGACTGAGGCTGTAGATCCAGAACTGAGGCTGTAGATCCAGATCTGAGGTTGTGGATCCAGGACTGAGGCTGTAGATCCAGGTCTGAGGCAGTAGATCCAGAACTGAGGCTGTAGATCCAGGACTGAGGCAGTAGATCCAGGACTGAGGCTGTAGATCCAGGACTGAGGCTGTAGATCCAGGACTGAGGCTGTAGATTCAGGACTGAGGCTGTAGATCCAGGACTGAGGCTGTAGATTCAGGACTGAGGCTGTAGATCCAGGACTGAGGCTGTAGATCCAGGACTGAGGCTGTAGACCCAGGACTGAGGCTGCTGATCCAGGACTGAGGCTGTAGATCCAGGACTGAGGCTGTAGATCCAGAACTGAGGCTGTAGATCCAGGACTGAGGCTGTAGATCCAGGACTGAGGCTGTAGATCCAGGACTGAGGCTGTAGATTCAGGACTGAGGCTGTAGATCCAGGACTGAGGCTGTAGATCCAGGACTGAGGCTGTAGACCCAGGACTGAGGCTGCTGATCCAGGACTGAGGCTGCAGATCCAGGACTGAGGCTGTAGATCCAGGACTGAGGCTGTAGATCCAGAACTGAGACTGTAGATCCAGGACTGAGGCTGTAGATCCAGGACTGAGGCTGTAGCTCCAGGACTGAGGCTGTAGATCCAGAACTGAGGCTGTAGATCCAGAACTGAGGCTGTAGATCCAGAACTGAGGCTGTAGATCCAGAACTGAGGCTGTAGATCCAGGACTGAGGCTGTAGATCCAGAACTGAGGCTGTAGATCCAGGACTGAGGCTGTAGATCCAGGACTGAGGCTGTAGATCCAGGACTGAGGCTGTAGATCCAGAACTGAGGCTGTAGATCCAGGACTGAGGCTGTAGATCCAGGACTGAGGCTGTAGACCCAGGACTGAGGCTGTTGATCCAGGACTGAGGCTGCAGATCCAGGACTGAGGCTGTAGATCCAGGACTGAGGCTGTAGATCCAGAACTGAGGCAGTAGATCCAGGACTGAGGCTGTAGATCCAGGACTGAGGCTGTTGATCCAGGACTAAGGCTGTAGATCCAGGACTGAGGCTGTAGACCCAGGACTGAGGCTGTAGATCCAGGACTGAGGCTGTAGATCCAGGTCTGAGGCTGTAGATCCAGGTCTGAGGCTGTAGATCCAGGACTGAGGCTGTAGATCCAGGACTGAGGCTGTAGATCCAGGACTGAAGCTGTAGATCCAGGACTGAGGCTGTTGATCCAGGACTGAGGCTGTAGACCCAGGACTGAGGCTGTAGATCCAGGACTGAGGCTGTAGATCCAGGACTGAGGCTGTAGATCCAGGACTGAGGCTGTTGATCTAGGACTGAGGCCGTAGATCCAGGACTGAGGCTGTAGATCTTGGACTGAGGCTGTAGATCCAGGTCTGAGGCTGTAGATCCAGGACTGAGGCTGTAGATCCAGGACTGAGGCTGTAGATCCAGGACTGAGGCTGTTGATCCAGGACTGAGGCTGGTGATCCAGGACTGAGGCTGTAGACCCAGGACTGAGGCTGTAGATCCAGGACTGAGGCTGTTGATTCAGGACTGAGGCTGTAGATCCAGGACTGAGGCTGTTGATTCAGGACTGAGGCTGTAGATCCAGGACTGAGGCTGTAGATCCAGGACTGAGGCTGTAGATCCAGGACTGAGGCTGTAGATCCAGGACTGAGGCTGTTGATCCAGGACTGAGGCTGTTGATCCAGGACTGAGGCTGTAGATCCAGGACTGAGGCTGTAGATCCAGGACTGAGGCTGTAGATCCAGGACTGAGGCTGTAGATCCAGGACTGAGGCTGTAGATCCAGGACTGAGGCTGTAGACCAGGACTGAGGCTGTAGATCCAGGACTGAGGCTGTAGACCCAGGACTGAGGCTGTAGATCCAGGACTGAGGCTGTTGATCCAGGGAGGCTGAGGACTGAGCTGTAGATCCAGGACTGAGGCTGTAGATCCAGGACTGAGGCTGTAGATCCAGGACTGAGGCTGTAGATCCAGGACTGAGGCTGTAGATCCAGGACTGAGGCTGTAGATCCAGGACTGAGGCTGTAGATCCAGGACTGAGGCTGTAGATCCAGGACTGAGGCTGTAGATCCAGGACTGAGGCTGTAGATCCAGGACTGAGGCTGTAGATCCAGGACTGAGGCTGTAGATCCAGGACTGAGGCTGTAGATCCAGGACTGAGGCTGTTGATCCAAGACTGAGGCTGGTGATCCAGGACTGAGGCTGTAGATCCAAGACTGAGGCTGTTGATCCAGGACTGAGGCTGTAGATCCAGGACTGAGGCTGTAGATCCAGGACTGAGGCTGTAGATCCAGGACTGAGGCTGTTGATCCAGGACTGAGGCTGTTGATCCAGGACTAAGGCTGTAGATCCAGGACTGAGGCTGTAGACCCAGGACTGAGGCTGTAGATCCAGGACTGAGGCTGTAGATCCAGGTCTGAGGCTGTAGATCCAGGTCTGAGGCTGTAGATCCAGGACTGAGGCTGTAGACCCAGGACTGAGGCTGTAGATCCAGGACTGAGGCTGTAGATCCAGGACTGAGGCTGTAGATCCAGGACTGAGGCTGTAGATCCAGGACTGAGGCTGTAGATCTAGGACTGAGGCTGTAGATCCAGGACTGAGGCTCTAGATCCAGGACTGAGGCTGTAGACCCAGGACTGAGGCTGTTGATCCAGGACTGAGGCTGCAGATCCAGGACTGAGGCTGTAGATCCAGGACTGAGGCTGTAGATCCAGAACTGAGGCAGTAGATCCAGGACTGAGGCTGTAGATCCAGGACTGAGGCTGTTGATCCAGGACTAAGGCTGTAGATCCAGGACTGAAGCTGTAGACCCAGGACTGAGGCTGTAGATCCAGGACTGAGGCTGTAGATCCAGGTCTGAGGCTGTAGATCCAGGTCTGAGGCTGTAGATCCAGGACTGAGGCTGTAGATCCAGGACTGAGGCTGTTGATCCAGGACTGAGGCTGTTGATCCAGGACTGAGGCTGTAGACCCAGGACTGAGGCTGTAGATCCAGGACTGAGGCTGTAGATCCAGGACTGAGGCTGTAGATCCAGGACTGAGGCTGTAGATCCAGGACTTAGGCTGTAGATCCAGGACTGAGGCTGTTGATCTAGGACTGAGGCCGTAGATCCAGGACTGAGGCTGTAGATCGTGGACTGAGGCTGTAGATCCAGGACTGAGGCTGTAGATCCAGGACTGAGGCTGTAGATCCAGGACTGAGGCTGTAGATCCAGGACTGAGGCTGTTGATCCAGGACTGAGGCTGGTGATCCAGGACTGAGGCTGTAGACCCAGGACTGAGGCTGTAGATCCAGGACTGAGATTGTAGATCCAAGACTAAGGCTGTAGATCCAGGACTGAGGCTGTAGATTCAGGACTGAGGCTGTAGATCCAGGACTGAGGCTGTAGATCCAGGACTGAGGCTGTAGATCCAGGACTGAGGCTGTAGATCCAGGACTGAGGCTGTTGATCCAGGACTGAGGCTGGTGATCCAGGACTGAGGCTGTAGATCCAGGACTGAGGCTGTAGATCCAGGACTGAGGCTGTAGATCCAAGACTGAGGCTGTAGATCCAGGACTGAGGCTGTAGATCCAGGACTGAGGCTGTAGACCCAGGACTGAGGCTGTAGATCCAGGACTGAGGCTGTATTTCCAGGTCTGAGGCTGTAGATCCAGGTCTGAGGCTGTAGATCCAGGACTGAGGCTGTAGATCCAGGACTGAGGCTGTTGATCCAGGACTGAGGCTGTAGACCCAGGACTGAGGCTGTAGATCCAGGACTGAGGCTGTAGATCCAGGACTGAGGCTGTTGATCCAGGACTGAGGCTGTAGACCCAGGACTGAGGCTGTTGATCCAGGACTGAGGCTGTTGATCCAGGACTGAGGCTGGTGATCCAGGACTGAGGCTGTAGATCCAAGACTAAGGCTGTTGATCCAGGACTGAGGCTGTAGATCCAGGACTGAGGCTGTAGATCCAGGACTGAGGCTGTTGATCCAGGACTGAGGCTGTTGATCCAGGACTGAGGCTGTAGATCCAGGACTGAGGCTGTTGATCCAGGACTGAGGCTGTAGACCCAGGACTGAGGCTGTAGATCCAGGACTGAGGCTGTAGATCCAGGACTGAGGCTGTAGATCCAGGACTGAGGCTGTTGATCCAGGACTGAGGCTGGTGATCCAGGACTGAGGCTGTAGATCCAAGACTGAGGCTGTTGATCCAGGACTGAGGCTGTAGATCCAGGACTGAGGCTGTAGATCCAGGACTGAGGCTGTAGATCCAAGACTGAGGCTGTAGATCCAGGACTGAGGCTGTAGATCCAGGACTGAGGCTGTTGATCCAGGCCTCAGGACTGAGGCTGTAGATCCAGGACTGAGGCTGAGGCTGTAGATCCAGGACTGAGGCTGTAGATCCAGGACTGAGGCTGTAGATCCAGGACTGAGGCTGTAGATCCAGGACTGAGGCTGTAGATCCAGGACTGAGGCTGTAGATCCAGGACTGAGGCTGTAGATCCAGGACTGAGGCTGTAGATCCAGGACTGAGGCTGTAGATCCAGGACTGAGGCTGTAGATCCAGGACTGAGGCTGTAGATCCAGGACTGAGGCTGTAGATCCAGGACTGAGGCTGTAGACCCAGGACTGAGGGACCCTGGCTGAGGCTGTAGACCCCAGGACTGATGCGTTTTTAAATGTTGTTAATGTTTGACCACACATTTGCACTGATGGCAATATAAATAAAGATTACTTACTTACAGGATTGATGAGTGATGAATAGGTGATCATCAGGAGTGCAGTTTTGGGAGCTTCAAGTGCACACAATCTGGTTTTTAATTGTCTCTCATGATCCATTAAGGATTCCATCTGTTTTCATTGTCCATAGAGCTGTGTGAGTGTGAGGAATGACCAGCAGGGGGCAGTGTCGCATCAGCTCCCAGTCTGAACTCAATCAAATAACAGGAGAGCTAGAGATGAGTGATTTTAGTTTTTCAAGATTCAAGTTCAGAGCAGAAAGAGAGACCAGAGAGAATCCAGGGAGAGACTAGAGAGAAAGACAAGAGAACGACCAGAGAAAGACCAGAGAAAGACCAGAGAGAGACCAGAGAAAGAGACCACGGAGAGAGACCAGAGAGAGAGACCAGAGAGAGAGACCAGAGAGAGAGACCAGAGACCAGAGAGAGAGACCAGAGAGAGAGACCAGAGAGAGACCAGAGAGAGAGACCAGAGAGAGAGACCAGAGAGAGAGACCAGAGAGAGAGACCAGAGAGAGAGACCAGAGAGAGAGACCAGAGAGAAACCAGACAGAAACAAGAAAGAGACCAGAGAGAGACCAAGGAGAGACCACGGAGAGACCACGGAGAGACCACGGAGAGACCACGGAGAGACCACGGAGAGACCACGGAGAGACCACGGAGAGAGGGACCAGAGAGAGGGACCAGAGAGAGGGACCAGAGAGAGGGACCAGAGAGAGGGACCAGAGGAACCAGAGAGAGGAACCAGAGAGAGGGACCAGAGACTGAGACCAGAGAGAGAGCGACCAGAGAGAGAGCGACCAGAGAGAGAGCGACCAGAGAGAGAGCGACCAGAGAGAGAGAGCGAGACCAGAGAGAGAGAGCGACCAGAGAGAGAGCAGCAGAGAGAGCGACCAGAGAGAGCGACCAGAGAGGCCCTGAGCTTTGCGTAATGATTGAAAGGAAGAAATCGCAGGTTCCCTAGAGATAAAGGAGTTCAGTCACACTGGGGGAGCTCGGAGTAGAGCTGCTTATTCTGGGCATGTCGCACTGGGAGGAACCCAGGGGAAGACCCAGTGTCTCTCAGCCGGCCTGGGAACGTCTCAGGATTCCCCCAGATGAGCTGGCGGAGGTGGATACTGTTTACAATGGATGTTCTGCCACACTTTAGCCTCAGTTCTGTTGCATTTTTGTATCAAACCTTCAAAGCCTCTTTTAACCAATGCTTTCAATTCTTTTCAATAACCATTTCATTATAATAGATGTTATTAGCTCCGACCTCAAAGCAACAATCTCAATTTCTGCTTTTTCTTCCTGCAGCCTTCAACAAAACCAACATCATAGGAAAAAACACACACACACACACACACACACACACACACACACACACACACACACACACACACACACACACACACACACACACACACACACACACACACACACACACACACACACACACACACACACACACACACATACACGTTTTTGTTACCTGGTGGGTCCCTTTGACAGGGCCGTTCAGAATGGGACCCATAGACATAATCTTTTTTTACTGGGACTACTTTAAGTAATACAAAACAGTCAATAGAAACCAAACAACTATTTTAAAGGAATTTTATTTTAGATTTTGTTTTCGAATTGCAGTGATTCTATTTTTGACATAGAATTTAATGCCACTCCATGTCCGATGTCTAAGGTCATCTGGTGAGGCATTAATGCAGGCCAGGCAGTGAGACTTCCCAGGGACCTTTCCAGTCTGTATGAAAGGTGTCATGGTCTTCTCCACAGCCTTCACCTCAGATGCAGACCATGGCTTTCTTACACGTTCTAGGGAGAGAAATAAAAATATATTAGCAATATACACTCCCAGGGTTAGGACCAAGCAGCCTGGCTGTAATCCCCCACCTGGTACACTTACCAGAAGGGGCACTGCCACTACCATGGGGTGCATCTGGATGAATGGTTGAAGGTTCTCCGCTTGAAGTTTCTTTTAGCCCGTCCGTTTGTGAGAGGATCTCTACTGCTCTCCCTGTCGCACAGAAAATAAAAATACAAGTGGCCTTTAGGGGAAAAAAATCATACATATTTTAATAATATCAAGAATTACCTTCAGGCTCAATTTGTATCTGGTCGAGGCTCTTTCCTTCGAATTCCGTCACTCTTCCCTGCTCCATGGCCATCAACACTTTGCTGATTTTGGCCAGCTCCAGTGTCCCCTCTGGTAGTCTGTAATATTGCCTGTGGATGCGAATGTCATGGCCGAGGAAGTTGGCAAGTATGTCCATCTCATTCTCTTTCATATTGAGAACTGTAGACATAGTAGCTATGTGCTTTCTAAGTTTGGTTGAGGATAGCATCTCTGGATGCACCGCACCACATTCTTTGGCTACCTGGCGTAGGGAGTCTGATCCCCTGATGTGGGTGTCTGCGCCCGGGCGGGAAAAGAAGTATGGGTTATGGTCAGAGATGGAACAGGCCCTTCTGTTCTCCACCAGCACCTCCATCGAAGCAATCATTTCAGGAGTCAAAAGAACCGGCACTTTCCGACTTCTTTTCCCTTTAATTTCAATGCGTTGAAAATGCTGACACAGCTTTTTCTCAAGTTGGGACAGTCCCAGAGCAATGTCAGAATGGATCCCAGTCTTACTTCTTAAGGTAAAGGCTGTCAGTGGCATCTTTGAAACCTCACCTTCCCTTCTTCGATTGAAAATGATGACCTCACAAAGAGTCAAAACTGCCAGTTTAGACCAATGCTTAGACGTTGGCTCACTTATTAGGGTTTGCACATATTCAGGTCGACATACCTCAATATGTGCATGCATGGCTCTAACGTCCTCAGTCAGAGGGAGCAGGTCCGGAGTGTTCCACTTGGCTTGCCGGAGGGTCTGTAGGGCAGCAGAAGAAACACAGACGTCCCACCTCTTCTCAAAAAGCAGCCGGCTTCGTTGGAGGTTTTTAATAAATAGTTCATCAACACAATGCTCCATTTTTGAGTCACATTCAAGAATATCTGCTAGCTTTCTGAGGCTATGGCCGAGTTTGAGGGCCAAGGATGGAGTCTTGTATTGATTTGTTTCCTCATCATATCCAGCCACAGACCTGACTGCATCAATCACATGGTTAAAGTTGGAAGGAATAAAGAAATCCTTAATTGTTTTCAGTTTCCCTGCGGTTTTTGCTTCGTTAATTAACCTACCGACTTCTCTCATTTTCTGCCTAATGTAATCATGCTTAGTCTTATCATGCCCGTGTTTTAAGTACAGGTGCTCTCCGAGTCTCAGAATCCCCTTTTCTGCTTTGACAACACCCGTGACCTCATCCTGATGCATTGCCGAAATTAAAGACCACAGCTTTTTGCTGATGCCCTCCGGTACAGGCTGGGCTAGGGAGCAGAGGGACTGGACCCTACTTCTACCTGGTTTAGCCTGGGCATCTTTCTGTGAAAGCCGGCACCTGGCCACATGCCTCCACAGCGACTTTCGCTTAAGCAATGCCCCACAGTCTATACAGTGCAAAAACTCACTGGATTTAACTGGGGAATTTGGCTGTTTAGCTGGGACTAAAGTTCCAATGCCGGCCTTTAAAACCTCAAAATTGTGCTCACGGTTTCCACTATTCCTGATCAAATCAAACTGAAGTTTACGTGCTTTAGATTTCACAGGTAGAGCCAATGCTCTGGCTACGTCACTTTCATTTCCATGTTTTCTAGTCAAATGACGGGACATTTTGTGGCAGGACATTGAACAGTAGAGGCAGAAGTGTCTCTTGCTGTAAACTCGCCCCCCATTTTTCTTCTTTTGCAGCTGCATGATAACAATCTTATTTGCCTTTGGTTCGTCACTTTCCGAGTCTTGAAGAAAAGTGTTTTTGATTTTTCTTTTTCCATACTTTTTTACAGGTTTCTTCTTGACAGTTAAATCGTGTCGACTTCATCAATTAGGGACTCTTGACTAAGCTGCACAAACAACAAATAATTTGTAATCATTCTATATAACAATTTGAAGTCATGACTTGTAGTCAGCACTTACCAGTGGTTTGTAAGCGTGCGCTTCAGTGTGCTCCTCCATGATTTCTTGCAGCCTAATGAACCACACACTTGCACCTTTTTCTAGCCTGACACCTGATTTCCTCTGTTGTGCTGCTCCATGATTGGCTCCAGCCTGCTGGACTGAAATTGCCCCAGTGTGCCCCTCCTTGATATCCCGCAACCCACCACCAGGGTTCCGACACATAACACACTTTTTTCAGGAAAGTAAACCTCCAGGGGTCCTTTCCATATTTTTACAGAGACTGCATAAGGACCGTTAGAAAAGCATTACCCATTGATTATTAAGCTTGGACCAGTGGGGTCCGGTGTTCGGGCCCCACCACGTAAAACCAGTCCCCATGACGTGAGTGGAATCTCAGGTTATGGAACCCACCAGGAGTTGAAAACAAGTGCACACATATTCTCAAAGAATAAGGGTGGGCGCATTTCTCCCCGGGAGAGAGCGCATGAAATTTGTCTTGAAAAAGAGCAATGACAGGTCCCAGAACCAAGGGGAGTCCCTGGAGGTTTTAACCCCGAAAAAAGCCCTTAAATCCGGCTTAAAATAGGGCCATGCGGGTCCCAGAACCGGGGGGATTCTGTGGAGGTTCTATCCCCGAAAAAAGCTTAGAAATCCGGACATAAATGCAGCACTGGAAAGCCTGAGACCCAGGGGGGTCCTCGGAGGTTTTAACCCCGAAAAAAGCCCTTAAATCCGGCTTAAAATAGGGCCATGCGGGTCCCAGAACCGAGGGGATTCTGTGGAGGTTCTATCCCCGAAAAAAGCTTAGAAATCCGGACATAAATGCAGCACTGGAAAGCCTGAGACCCAGGGGGGTCCTCGGAGGTTTTAACCCCGAAAAAAGCCCTTAAATCCGGCTTAAAATAGGGCCATGCGGGTCCCAGAACCGAGGGGATTCTGTGGAGGTTCTATCCCCGAAAAAAGCTTAGAAATCCGGACATAAATGCAGCACTGGAAAGCCTGAGACCCAGGGGGGTCCTCGGAGGTTTTAACCCCGAAAAAAGCCCTTAAATCCGGCTTAAAATAGGGCCATGCGGGTCCCAGAACCGAGGGGATTCTGTGGAGGTTCTATCCCCGAAAAAAGCTTAGAAATCCGGACATAAATGCAGCACTGGAAAGCCTGAGACCCAGGGGGGTCCTCGGAGGTTTTAACCCCGAAAAAAGCCCTTAAATCCGGCTTAAAATAGGGCCATGCGGGTCCCAGAACCGAGGGGATTCTGTGGAGGTTCTATCCCCGAAAAAAGCTTAGAAATCCGGACATAAATGCAGCACTGGAAAGCCTGAGACCCAGGGGGGGTCCTCGGAGGTTTTAACCCCGAAAAAAGCCCTGAAGTACGGCTTGAAATAGAGCCATCACAGGCCTGGTGCTCCAAGCAAATGTGAAAATAATTCTAAGTGCTGTGGGCAGGATTCGAACCTGCGTGGGAGGACCTCAATGACTCCCCATTCCATCGCCTTTGCCACTCGGCCACAGCGAGCCCAGTACTACAGCATAGACACTTAGGTTTTTTGGCAAAACACTTAGGCTGATTTGTAGGCTGAGGGGTGGGAAAGGCCTGGTTCTCCAGGGGGGCTATGTTCATGTGTGGGGGCTACCAGGACCTCCAGGCCGGTTAGGGTTAGGTCTGGGGAGGGCCTGGGTCTCCATGGGGGTTAAGGTTAGGTGTGGGGAAGGCCTGGACCCCATGGGGGCTAAGGTTAGGTGTGGGGAAGCCCAGGACCTCCAGGGGGGCTATGTGCAGGCGTGGGGGCGGCCTGGATCTCCAGGGGGGCTATGTGCAGGCGTGGGGGCGGCCTGGATCTCCAGGGGGGCTATATGCAGGCGTGGGGGCGGCCTGGATCTCCATGGGGGTTAAGGTTAGGTGTGGGGAGGGCCTGGATCTCCATGGGGGTTGAGGTTAGGTGTGGGGAAGGCCTGGATCTCCATGGGGGTTAAGGTTAGGTGTGGGGAAGGCCTGGACCTCCAGGGGGGCTATGTGCAGGCGTGGGGGCGGCCTGGATCTCCTTGGGGGTTAAGGTTAGGTGTGGGGAAGGCCTGGATCTCCATGGGGGTTAAGGTTAGGTGTGGGGAAGGCCTGGATCTCCATGGGGGTTCAGGTTAGGTGTGGGGAAGGCCTGGACCTCCAGGGGGGCTATGTGCAGGCGGGGGGCGGCCTGGATCTCCTGGGGGTTAGGTTAGGTGTGGGGAAGGCCTGGATCTCCATGGGGGTTAAGGTTAGGTGTGGGGAAGGCCTGGATCTCCATGGGGGTTAAGGTTAGGTGTGGGGAAGCCTGGACCTCCAGGGGGGCTATGTGCAGGCGTGGGGGCGGCCTGGATCTCCTTGGGGGTTAAGGTTAGGTGTGGGGAAGGCCTGGATCTCTATGGGGGTTAAGGTTAGGTGTGGGGAAGGCCTGGACCTCCATGGGGGTTAAGGTTAGGTGTGGGGAAGGCCTGGACCTCCAGGGGGGCTATGTGCAGGCGTGGGGGCGGCCTGGATCTCCATGGGGGTTAAGGTTAGGTGTGGGGAAGGCCTGGACCTCCAGGGGGGCAATGTGCAGGCGTGGGGGGCGGCCTGGATCTCTATGGGGGTTATGGTTAGGTGTGGGGAAGGCCTGGACCTCCATGGGGGTTAAGGTTAGGTGTGGGGAAGCCCAGGACCTCCAGGGGGGCTATGTGCAGGCGTGGGGGGCGGCCTGGATCTCCAGGGGGGCTATGTGCAGGTGTGGGGAAGGCCTGGATCTCCATGGGGGTTAGGGTTAGGTGTGGGGAAGGCCTGGACCTCCAGGGGGGCTATGTGCAGGCGTGGGGGCGGCCTGGATCTCCATGGGGGTTAAGGTTAGGTGTGGGGAAGGCCTGGATCCCCATGGGGGTTAAGGTTAGGTGTGGGGAAGGCCTGGATCTCCATGGGGGTTAAGGTTAGGTGTGGGGAGGGCCTGGATCTCCGTAGGGGTTAAGGTTAGGTGTGGGGAGGGCCTGGATCTCCATGGGGGTTAAGGTTAGGTGTGGGGAGGGCCTGGGTCTCCATGGGGGTTAAGGTTAGGTGTGGGGAAGGCCTGGACCTCCAGGGGGGCTATGTGCAGGCGTGGGGGGCGGCCTGGATCTCCATGGGGGTTAAGGTTAGGTGTGGGGAAGGCCTGGACCTCCAGGGGGGCTATGTGCAGGCCTGGGGGGCGGCCTGGATCTCCATGGGGGTTAAGGTTAGGTGTGGGGAAGGCCTGGATCTCCAGGGGGGCTATGTGCAGGCGTGGGGGCGGCCTGGATCTCCATGGGGGTTAAGGTTAGGTGTAGGGAAGGCCTGGATCCCCATGGGGGTTAAGGTTAGGTGTGGGGAAGGCCTGGATCTCCATGGGGGTTAAGGTTAGGTGTGGGGAGGGCCTGGATCTCCGTAGGGGTTATGGTTAGGGTGTGGGGAAGCCCAGGACCTCCAGGGGGGCTCTGTGCAGGCTGCTGCCCCAACCACGGCACCCCACACCCCCGCAGGCGCACCTCCAGGGACCGCCGGGGCCGGGGAAGACCTGTGCACCAGTCGGACCCGGGTACCCACTATTAAGCCCCCCCCTCGGACTGCACACCCTTAAGCGCTGCTGGAAAAACCAGGCGTGCCTGGGACTACAAACAGAACAAAAGTGCCTAGTACTACAAGCTAGACACTTAGTCTGATTTTCGAAGTGTGCCTGGTCCTACAGCCTAAACACTTAGGTTTTTTCTCAAAACACTTAGTCTGATTTTCAACGTGTGCCTGGTCCTACAGCCTAAACACTTAGGTTTTTTCTCAAAACACTTAGTCTGATTTTCAACGTGTGCCTGGTCCTACAGCCTAAACACTTAGGTTTTTTCTCAAAACACTTAGTCTGATTTTCAACGTGTGCCTGGTCCTACAGCCTAAACACTTAGGTTTTTTCTCAAAACACTTAGTCTGATTTTCAACGTGTGCCTGGTCCTACAGCCCAAACACTTAGGTTTTTTCTCAAAACACTCGACCTGGGCTACCGTCCCTGAAAATCTCAGCCTCCTGGAATAAGAGACGGGAAAGTTATAGCCGTTTTGGGGACGCAGAGTGAGGGTTATTTTTCGTCAGCCCGGGAGTCCCGGGCTGAATTTCCAAACCGCCCTAGAACCGGCCCCCGGTGTCGGACCGACACGCCCGAGGTGTCCACGGACTCTTCTCGGCCTGGGCTACCACCCCTGTGAGTTTCACGCACGGGGGACAAGGGACGGGAATGCTACGGCGGTCTGAAATCAGCGGGGGACAGCACAGGCCGCGTCCGCTCACGAGAGCCTATTCTCGGTCAAGAAAAGGGGGGTTTCCCGGGCCCGTAGAAGGCGAACCAGGGGGGCTAGAGACATGGGGTTTGGACCCACGCACTCGTCCGGACCTGGGCTACATCCTCCGTGATTTTCACTCATGGGAAATGAAAGACAAAAAAGTTACGGCCTGCGTAAAAGGGACTTGAGCTCGCAAGACACTTTGTCATTTTTTCTTCCTCAAAAGCGTGTGTCTGGAACTACAGAATCTTCAGAAATTGGTTAAAAATCGTCTTGACCCGGGCTACCACCCCTGTGAGTTTCACGCACGGGGGACAAAGGACCAGAAAGTTATGGCCCTTGGAAACCACCGGGGGACCGCGCGTCTGCCATCCGCCCAAGAGCGCTCTTTCTGGGGGAGGAGAACCTCGGCTTCCACGGCTCGTAGAAAACGAACCATAAGGGCTAGAGACACGGGGTTTTCACCCACGCACTCCACCGGACCTGGGCTACCACCGGGATGGGCTTTGCTCCCGCTCAGATCCGGGCCTGGGCGCCTATTCCCGGGGGAAGAAAGCCCCGCTTTCCGGGCTCCTCAAAGCCGAGCCAGGGGGGCTACAGACACGGGGGTGGGACCCAGGGACTCCCCTGGTCCAGGGGTACCCGCGGTGTGAATTTGACGCGCGGGGGACAAAGGACCAGAAAGTTATGGCCCTTGGAAACCACCGGGGGACCGCGCGTCTGCCATCCGCCCAAGAGCGCTCCTTCTGGGGGAGGAGAACCTCGGCTTCCATGGCTCGTAGAAAACGAACCATAAGGGCTAGAGACACGGGGTTTTCACCCACGCACTCCTCCGGACCTGGGCTACCACCGGGGCGGGCTTTGCTCCCGCTCAGATCCGGGCCTGGGCGCCCATTCCCGGGGGAAGAAAGCCCTGCTTTCCGGGCTCCTCAAAGCCGAGCCAGGGGGGCTACAGACACGGGGGTGGGACCCAGGGACTCCCCTGGTCCCGGGCTACCCGCGGTGTGAATTTGACGCGCGGGGGACAAAGGACCAGAAAGTTATGGCCCTTGGAAACCACCGGGGGACCGCGCGCCTGCCATCCGCCCAAGAGCGCTCCTTCTGGGGGAGGAGAACCTCAGCTTCCATGGCTCGTAGAAAACGAACCATAAGGGCTAGAGACACGGGGTTTTCACCCACGCACTCCTCCGGACCTGGACTACCACCGGGGCGGGCTTTGCTCCCGCTCAGATCCGGGCCTGGGCGCCCATTCCCGGGGGAAGAAAGCCCTGCTTTCCGGGCTCCTCAAAGCCGAGCCAGGGGGGCTACAGACACGGGGGTGGGACCCGGGGACTCCCCTGGTCCCGGGCTACCCGCGGTGTGAATTTGACGCGCGGGGGACAAAGGACCAGAAAGTTATGGACCTTGGAAACCACCGGGGGACCATGGGGGTTAAGGTTAGGTGTGGGGAAGGCCTGAACCTCCAGGGGGGCTATGTGCAGGCTGCTGCCCGACCACGGCAACCCACACCCCCGCAGGCGCACCTCCAGGGACCGCCGGGGCCGGGGAAGACCTGTGCACCAGTCGGAACCGGGTACCCACTATTAAGCCCCCCCCTCGGACTGCACACCCTTAAGCGCTGCTGGAAAAACCAGGCGTGCCTGGGACTACAAACAGAACAAAACGTGCCTAGTACTACAAGCTAGACACTTAGTCTGATTTTCAACGTGTGCCTGGTCCTACAGCCTAAACACTTAGGTTTTTTCTCAAAACACTTAGTCTGATTTTCGAAGTGTGCCTGGTCCTACAGCCTAAACACTTAGGTTTTTTCTCAAAACACTTAGTCTGATTTTCGAAGTGTGCCTGGTCCTACAGCCTAAACACTTAGGTTTTTTCTCAAAACACTTAGTCTGATTTTCAATGTGTGCCTGGTCCTACAGCCTAAACACTTAGGTTTTTTCTCAAAACACTTAGTCTGATTTTCAACGTGTGCCTGGTCCTACAGCCTAGACACTTAGGTTTTTTCTCAAAACACTTAGTCTGATTTTCGAAGTGTGCCTGGTCCTACAGCCTAAACACTTGGGTTTTTTCTCAAAACACTTAGGCTATATCCACACGAAGACAAAACGCTTATAATTTCAGAAACTTTTTCTTGAAACACGGAGTTAGCTCAGTAAATGTGTGCGTCCATATGAATGTAGTCAATACGCCTGAAAACGCTGTGAAACTATGCCAGACCTGTTGGTGGCGCTGTGACGGGATCAAGCCCAAACTTCCGTGGGCATGCGCGGAATTTTGTAAACAGACAACATGGCGAGTGGGCGAGCTGGTACTACATTAGTATGGACGGACGATGAGGTTGAACTGTTGCTTCGGGTCACACTGGATTACAAAACCAACAAGCTACATTGTTGTTATTATTTTCTGAGTGCGGCGCATGCGTGCTTTAACAAGAGGCGGGGCGATGACGCATGCGTCTCAGATACATTGCGGAGAGGCAGTAACCACGGAGCGGCATATACGGAGTTTTGAAATCTTTCCACTCTGGGACCTAGTTTCAAAAATGTTCGTTTACACCCCCCCAAAACGCCGGCCTCGTATGGACGATACACTGGATTGATAAAGTATTTTTGCGTTTAGGCCTGAGCTTGACTTCGTGTGGACAGGGCCTGGGTCTGATTTTCGAAGTGTGCCTGGTCCTACAGCCTAAACACTTAGGTTTTTTCTCAAAACACTTAGTCTGATTTTCAACGTGTGCCTGGTCCTACAGCCTAGACACTTAGGTTTTTTCTCAAAACACTTAGTCTGATTTTCGAAGTGTGCCTGGTCCTACAGCCTAAACACTTAGGTTTTTTCTCAAAACACTTAGTCTGATTTTCAACGTGTGCCTGGTACTACAATCTAAAGGAAGGGAGGAAAAAGGACCGGCCACACCCAGGCCGTCCCCTCTTCCCCCCCCCCCCCTGAGACCCCCCCCCGGTAGAGCCCTGCACTTGAGCCCTTGGCCCGAGGGCCCCGACGGCCCGACAGCCCGAGGGCCGGGCTTCGGGCCGATGACCGCATAATGACCTCGGACACGGGCCGGGCTCGGGCTCTTCATTTTCAGAGCGGCAGAATAGATTTACGAGCGCACCCACTGAATATAGCGTTCTATCACGCTGTAGTGTTTGTTGTTCTGTGTAGTGTTGTCATTGACGGCACATAGTGTTACTTACTAGTGTGTTGCAGCATCTGGGCATCATACAGATGCGGCCGTTCACTCTGCACCACTCCGCACACACAGAACTCATTGCAACACATCACTACCATGTATAACTCCGCCCTCTAGCTAAGTCTGCGTTCATATCAGTGCGCGGCACTATATACTACGCTAAAACATTGTTATGGGAGGTTACAAAAAAAAAAAAAAAAGGCGGGCTTGATGCGGGTTTCGGGCCTGAAAATTCAGAAACCATATCGGGCCGAGCCGGGCTGGGGCGCCACCCCCTCGGGCCAGGGCCGGGCTCGGGCCCAGATAATAGGCCCGTGCAGGGCTCTACCCCCCGGGCCTGGTCTCCAGCTACGTGCCATAATGCGGGCAGCTTGGTTAACCACGGGGGTTCACCGGCAGCCGCGCCCGGACCAAGTGTTTTAGGCTGTAGGACCAGCGACACGTCGAATAATCCAACTAATGTTTTTGAGAAAAAACGCTAAGTGTCTAGGCTTAGGAGAACCAGGCATACACGTTGAAAAAATCAGACTAATGTTTTGGAGAAACAAACCCTAAAGTGTTAGGCTGTAGTACCAGGCCACACATTGAAAATCCAACGATGTGTTTAGAGAAAAAATACCCTAAGAAGTGTTAGCTGTAGGACCAGGCCACACGATGAAAATCAGAACTAAGTGTTATTGAGAAAAAACCCTCATTGTGTTAGAGCGGTAGGACCACACACTTCGAAAATCAACTACGTTTGTGAGAAAAACGCCTAAGTGTCCTAGGCTAGCTAGTAGTACCAGGCACACGGTGAAAATCAGAACTAAGAGATGTATTTGAGAAAAAACCTAAGTGTTTAGCTGTAGGACCGAGGCAAAACAACATTCGAAAATCAGTACTAATTGGTTTTTGAGAAAAGAACCCTAAGTAGTTTAGGCTGTATGACCAGGCACACACTGACCACTTCCGAAAATCACATCGAAGTGTGTTTGAGAAAATACCTAAAGTGTGTCAGGCTGTAGGAACGCAGGCACACGTTCGGAACATCAGACGTAAGTGTTTTTGAGAAAAAAAACCTAAAGTGGTGTTAGGGCTGTAGGACCAGGCACACGTCGAAAATCAAGACCTAAGTGTCTAGCGTGTAGTACTAGCACGTATTTTGTTCTGATTGTAGTCCCCAGGCAACGCCTGTTTTTTTTTTCTTTTTTTCCAGCAGGCGCTTAAGGTGTCAGTGGCTCCGATGGGGGGCTAAAAATTTAGTGGGTAACCACGTTTTCCGACTTTGGTTGCAACAGGTCTTAACTTTGTCCCCGGCCACCGCGGTCCGGAGGTTGCGCCGCGGGGAGTGTGGGGTTGCCGTGGTCGGCAGCAGCCTGCCATTAGCCCCCGTGGAGGTTCAGGCCTTCCCCACACCTATACCTTCACCCCCATGCGTCCCCCGGTGGGTTCCAAGTCCATCAACTTTCTGGTCCTTTGTCCCCCGCGCTCAAATGTCACACACACCCGGGGTAGCCCGCGACCAGGGAGGGGTCCCCGGGTCCCACACCCCCCGTCCTGCTGTAGCCCATGCCCCCCCTGGCTCGGCTTTGGAGGGAGCCCCGGAAAGCAGGGCTTTCTTATTCTCTTGTCTTCTTCCCCCCCGGAATGGGCCCCGAGGCCCGGATCTGAGCGCTAAGAGCAAAGCCCGCCCCTGTAGTTCCAGGTCCGGAGGAGTGGCGTGGAGAAAAAAATCCACCGCCCGGGTCTCTAGCCCTGAATGTGGTTCTTTTTCCCTAATCCCCCCCTCCTCCTCCTACGACATGGAAGCTGAAGTTCTCAACCTCCCCCAGAAGGAGCGCTACTTGGCATGGGCAGGCGCACCGGTCCCTCGCCGTGGTTTCCAAGGGCCATAAAACAATTGCCTGGTTCCTTTGGCCCCCACGCGCGGTCAAATTCACAGACCGCGGTAGCCCGGACCAGGGGAGGTCCCTGGTCCCACCCCCTAGTTGTCTGTTGATCCCCCCGGGACTCGGGCTTTTGAGGAAGCCCGGAAAGCGGCTTTCTCCCCCGAGGAATGGGCGCGCCCCAGGCCCGTAAGCCTGAGCGGGAGCAAAGCCCGCCCCGGTGTAGACCCAGGTCCGGAGGATGCGTGGGTGAAAACCCCCCGTGTCTCTCTATCCCTTAAGTTTCGTTTTCTCTACGACCATGGAAAGCCGAGGTTCTCGCCATACCCCGAAGGGAGCGCTCTTGGGGGCGGATGGCAGACCGCGCGTCCCCCGGTGGTTTGTCAGGCCATAAACTTTCAACTTTCTGGTCCTTTGTCCCCCCGCGCGTCAAATTCACACACTGCGCGGTACAACCGGACCAGGGGAGTCCCCGGGGTCCCAACCCCGTGGCGGTTACCACCCCGGGAACGGCTGTGGAGGAGCCCCGAAAGCGGGCTGTTCTCTTTCCCCCGGGAATAGGCGGCCCAGGCCCGATCTGGAGGCGGGACAAAGCCCATCCCGTGGTAGCCCAGGCCGGTGGAGGGCGTGGGTGAATACCACTCGTGTCTCCGTAGCCCTTAGGGTTCTTTTCCTTTCTACGAGCCCGTGGAAGAGGCCCGAGGTTCTACGCCCCCAGAAAGAGCGCTCTTTGGGCGTATGGCCAGAGCCGCACGCGGTCCCCTCCGGTGGTTTCCTAATGGCCTCATAACTGTCTGGGTCCTGTGTGTCACCCTCCGTGCGGGAAACTCTCACGGGTGGTAGCCCGGGTCTAGACGAATTTTTTAAAACCCAATTTCTGAAGATTCTGTATTTCAGAAGACACACTACGCAACACACGCTGTTGAGGGAAGAATAAAATGACACAAAGTGTCTTGCGCGAGCTCAATCCCCTTTTTAAATAAAATATAAAATTTTACGCCAGGACGTAACTTTTTTTTGGCTTTATCATTTACCCATGAGTGAAAAGCACTGGTGGAAGAAGCCCAGGTCCGGACGAGTGTCGTGGGTCCAAACCCCCATGTCCGCTAGCTTCTAGCCCCCCTCCCAAGTGTTTTGAGAAAAAAAAACTAAGTGTTTAGGCTGTAGGACCAGGCACACTTCGAAAATCAGACTAAGTGTTTTGAGAAAAAAACTAAGTGTTTAGGCTGTAGGACCAGGCACACTTCGAAAATCAGACTAAGTGTTTTGAGAAAAAAACTAAGTGTTTAGGCTGTAGGACCAGGCACACTTCGAAAATCAGACTAAGTGTTTTGAGAAAAAAACTAAGTGTTTAGGCTGTAGGACCAGGCACACTTCGAAAATCAGACTAAGTGTCTCCCTCCCCGGCCCGAACCGTCGGATCCCTGGAGGTGCGCCTCTGCGGGGGTGTGGGGTGCTGTGGTCGGGCGAGCAGACCTGCAACAGAGTCCCCCCTGGAAGCACCTGGGCTTCCTCTAGGCCTCTTGCCCCCCCACACCTAACCTTAACCTCCCTACGGAGACCAGGCCGCCTCCCACACCTGAACCCTTAACTGCCCCATGGAGGTCCTGGGCTTCGCCCACTCCTAACCTTAACCCTCCATGGAGATCCAGCCGCCTCCCCACACCTGAATACCTAACCCCCCTGGAGATCCAGGCCGCCACCCCACACCTGAACCTTAATACCCCCATGGAGATCCAGGCCTTCCCCACAACCTAACCTTAACGCCCATGGAGATCCAGGCCGCCCCCACAGCCTGCACTTAGCCCCCCTGGAGGTCCAGGGCTTCCCCACACCTAACCTTAACCCCCATGGAGATTCCATCCACCGGCCGCGCTCCCCACACGCCTGCACCATAGCCCCCCTGGAGTCCAGGCTTCCCCACACCTAACCTTTATCACCCCATGAGATCCAGGCCTTCCCCACAACCATAACCCTAACCCCCATGGAGA